>JASTWK010000098.1:0-487549 GCA_030770225.1 Temnothorax unifasciatus | reverse complement strand
ATCTTTTCTGGAAAGTTCTTTTAAGCATGTGTCACACGTGTACTCTCTTAACTCCAATGGACATATTTAACGTGCCGAAATCAATTATCGGTTCTACTGAGCATGATTTTGCAGTTTTTCTGGGCTTTTCTGCAATAACATTTTGTTAAACAAATTGTTTTTGTATCACATGTGCGCGGAAAAGTGCCCTTTATTTGACGGATTTCTGTGCGAGAAATAGCCTATTTCTCACGGTAAGCCAATTACTTCACGGAAATGTCGTTTCTCACGGGCCGTGACGTCATCAATGCAGTAAAGGAAGCAAAACGGTACGGTAATGGAAATACGGGCATGTGATTGGTTGCTCGAGCGTGGGCAATGTATTGCCCACGGGCATGAGCGCCACCCGCAAGCAATGAAACATGCCCGATGTCCGGTATTAGTTATCCGGACTGCACTCTAACGTAACGCCATCTCCCAGCAGACGAAGCTAATTCGTAACCAAAGCTAACCTTACAACAATCTGTCACACTCGTGCGCTACGCGCACTCGTGTATCCACGGCCCGTGGAAACGACATTTCCGTGAAGTAATTGGCTTACCGTGAGAAATAGGCTATTTCTCGCACAGAAATCCGTCAAATAAAGGGCACTTTTCCGCGCACTTGTAATACAAAATAGTATGTGATACAAGTGCGTGCGTAGTTGGCTATTGTTCACTCGTGCGCTCCGCGCACTCGTGAGCAATAGCCAACTTCGCGCACTTGTATCACAATATACTATTGTTTAATATTTTTTTGTTTCTTTGCTGATACTTTGTATTCCTTTGACACCATTTGATTTTGGTAACATTTAAATTTTTGAAAAAGATAATTTTACAGGAAATGAAATAAAACATGTATATGTGTGTATATCTTTATTTTAAGTGTACATACCTCTTTTTGAAAAGTTATCGCTTAAATAATGTTCTGATATTTTGTAAAACAACATTTTTTGTGAAATTGTGCGAGAGTGCGCGGATGCGCGATTGATAGCGCGAGGTAGACAAGCACGAGGAAGAGCAGTTCACACCAAACAAAATAAGTCCAATAAAATATGTATATTACAATAAAGTTTATGGTACAATATGTACAAAGTTCATTAATTTCCAGAAACGGAAAGAAGCCGTGAAAGCGCGCACAGAAGCTAGTGCGGCAAGCAAGAAGCAAAGCGTGTTCGCGACGAGCGATAGCGAGATTCAAAGCGGTGTACAAAGCGGTTGTAACTAGCGGTGTTTTCTAGGCAGTGTACGAAAAAGGCGGTTTCGCGAGCGGTGATTTTATGCGAGCGAGAGAACTTCGACAAAGAAGTGGTCGCTGACGAAGCAAGCTCTTTTATACGGGAGCTTCTTCTCGGCTATCACCAATTATTTTGAAGCGTTGACGGTGACCTCAGGTTTTCTCTTGTGATTGGCGGCAAGGGGATATGACACACATTGAGTCGCACCTGATAGGCACTCGGCTGCCTACGTTACCGCATCGCGTCGACGCGAGTTGAAACATTGCTAACCGGCCGTTAGCAATGTTGTTGTTTGTCACACCGGTGACTGTTTATAACGTGGGTTTGTCTATTGCACAGGACAAAAAAAACGACATTCGAGCAACGTCATGAACATAATAGATTGAAAAATGCCTTTAGAGAAGCCCACGTTATAATGCAAAGTATTGCGAAAATTCATATACGGATTATGATTTCGTTGAAACGATGAACTTAGAATATTAGCGAAGGCACACGCATTGTGCTTCTTTGTACGATGCAATCGATGCGATCTGCGAATGTAATCGCAATCTCAAACAGAAATGTATTGAATATACTTGAACTGTAATAATTGAAATATTTACATAGGTAACAAATTATTTTAACCAACAAATTTATTAAATTGCCTTAACTGGCGACGAATATAAACAAGCTTCACAACGTTTCGACCCTTAGATTAGAAATGATGCTTTATTACTTCAAGGGGTCTGAAAGGGCGTTTTGTAGGGACGTACCAAATTTTGTACATATAATCTTATTCAAACTTCGAATTTCTATACATCACATTGGTGTTTTGAAGGGACGTACCCAACCCTGTACATATAACTCTATTTGAACCCTGCTCTTCGGCGACCTCACACCACTATTGTTAATGTCCTTCCTAACCCCTTTAATGCCTTTCCTCCGATCCCCTCCTCTGATCTGGCTCGTCCTCGTCTGAGTCCATTAGGAGTTTATCTTCCATCTTCTCTGCGATCTCGTCCTCTGCCGACCTCCCTGTCCTCTCACGTCCTTTCCTCCTCTCTCTTTTCTCTTCTTCTTTCCCCTTTCCTTTCCTTCTTTGATCCTTTCCTCCACCGACTTGTCTTCGTCTATTTTTACCTTTATTCTACTTCCTTCTCTCCTTGCTTCTAGTACTTTCCATTTATCTTTCTCACTTTTTATCCTTACCAGGAATGTTAACCATTCCCCTCTCTGCCCTATCATGTTTACCTCCTTTATCTCCACCTTTACCTTCAGTTCTTCTGTCAATAGCTGCTTCATCTTAATCCAGTTTTGAGTTACTTTCTCCCCATCTCTCCTTTTCGACCTTAACTATTATATTCTTCCTTATTTTTTCATCATCGTTTGCTTTGCTAACATTTATACATGACATATATGACTCGATGGTCTCTCAAATTCTGCCTTCTTGACTATATATTTTGACTATATTATTGACTATATATTTGACTATATATTTGACTATATATTATTATCGACATTAGCAAGTTTGCACAATGCTGATATAATTTCAAGTTTTTCATTGTCAAAGGACTGAACGGAACAGTCCAGGAGGTGCAGGAGATCTAAAAACAGCTGAACAACTTTTTTTAAAACAACGTTTTGATCCTTGATTTGGGTTTTTTAAAAGTAAAAACTGTAAACAGAACGTGACATCAAAAAGACCATTGTTATAAGTCAAATCATTAAAAATATATAAAATTGAAGTAATAAAATAGAAAGAGAGTAATACTTAAGTCATTTCGTAGATTCGTCATTGAAATCACAAAACATTTTTAATAATATGAAATTGTTCCAGAAAAATTAAAAAAAGCTGAAAGTGTTACTTACTTTTAGTGAATAATGAAAAACGAGCCTAGGTATAGTGAAAAGTGAATATTACGTGTCTTGTGTGTCGAAGAAGAACACAGAAATGACTGCACTATAAACTGTTTCAAGCAGCTGAGTAATAAAATGTTTAACATCCAAGAGCGATAGACAGACTGTGAACAAAAAGGCACGTGGCTTAGAAAGAACAAAGGGGCGAACAATAAGAAGGTTGCAAAGTCAAACAGATAATATGAGTCTATCGTATACAGGATTAAGGTTCTCTGTGTCTTTCTTCAAATTAATAGTGTCGTTATATTTTATTATGAAAAACATTTCAGCAATTTCTTTCTTTCGTGTATTTATCTTCTTAATCCTTATGCAAAATCTCTGGTTCTGTTCATTTAGAATCATGTTTCTGCGATATACGATGTTTGTTACCACTGAATGATTACTGTCGTGCTTAATAGTATCTCTCATGTGTTCCTTAATATGGGTCTCCAGACGACACGACGCTTAGTCTGTCTAATATATGACTACGTTTATTTGGCGGCTTGTAATCTGATTTAATAACTACCGTATTTAATAACTGTTAGAAACGGTATGTGAATGTCACACACTTTATCGCGTGTAATGTGTGTCCGCCGTTTTAAGACGTTTGTAAGTATGTTACTTTTTTACGCACGAATAGACGTTTGATTATGTTAGCGTGTGTGACTTGTCACATAGCTGAAGATGTGTAACTTAATTATGTGTGATTTTTAATGCGTGATAAATAAATGTGTGAAAAAGGGTCGCAACCACTTTTATACACATGCATATGTGTAATTTGGTTATTTTTTATTTAATTTAAATAAAAATATTTAATTCTATAAATAAATATGTGTATTATATTAAGTAAATAAGTTATTGGCAACAATCTAAATAATTATTTTTTTGAATCTAAATATTTTTTTCTTAATGTAGGTATTAAAAAAAATTAATTATAAAAAAAGATTAATTAAAAGATTAATTATCCCGTATTATTACAATTAATATTTAAAATTGATACCAATCTTTGATATTATTGCAGTATTGAGAATCAGTACTGATTTATGGTACTGTTACGGTATAAGGAATCAATACTGATTTTTGGTACCGTTGTAGTACTGGGAATCAGTACTGCATCAGTACTTTTTACTGCATTAGTACTGGATATTGGTATACAGATATACAATACTGTTACTGTAACGGGAATTGGTTTTAATTTTTGGTACAGTTACGGTACTGAGAATCAGTACTGATTTAATACTGTTACAATAGTGGAAATTAGTAGCAATACCGGAATTCTGTACCGCAGTAGTATTGTAATTTGAGTCTTGGCCCAATTCTGTCATCCTAGTATCGGTACTGGGCTATTATCTCGCCAGTAGCTATTTTCCACATGGGATTGTTAATAATATATATTTTTAAATTTTAACATTTTTGCTGCTCGTTATTAGCCGGTAACCTTTATCTTTTTGTTATATATATATATATATATATATATATATATATATATATATACACTCAGATGGAGTGTCTGCAAGTTTCCCTGGTTTGTCCATTACGACCGTTTTATATCAAGTATCGTTGATTACTAAATGTTAGACAGACATCACTTTAATAAGTGTTTACAATATTTGTTATAGAAGGTCGAAAAGAGAGAGATTGTTTTCTCTTTAAATATAAGTATTGATATTTGATATTTGGATATTTGGTATTTGGATATTTGGTATTTGGCACGCGCGCGCGTGAGCTGACGCTCGATACTTATGTGTTCCAGCCTCTTCATTATTTCAATTTTGTTTCTAACCTCGGCCGGTGTATTGACAACTTCCCCATTCCAGATGCAGCGATTTTTCTGTATGATTTTTATCGCCAACCTCCCGGTACCGTCCCTGCGGAACAGCAGTCTAACCTGGCCGTAGGTTCCCCTTCCCAGTCTACGACCGATCGCGTACGTTGCACGCAGCACCGGCGGCAACTCGCAATCCGTCTCATCCTGGTGCGCACTCTCAAATGCATAAACTGTAACAGAAACGTGACAATTTTCAGTTACATGTATATTGTTAATTTTGTATCGAGATACGGGACGCAGAAACATGCGCGCGTGCGCACGCGCGCGCTACCCGGTCTAAACTGATTCCTTTCCCGAGATACGGAGGTCGGCGGCGGCGTTGGCGGGGACAACACGAAACGTAGAGAGAGAGAGAGAGAGAGAGATTTCAGGATGATCTTCTGGGAAAGCGATTTTCTCACGTAACCCCAGTATCTTTTTTGTAATTTTCAGTTACTTTTCTTAAGAATCTGGCTCTCATCATACGATCATGTAGACCGCTTTTCTCCCGAGCTGAGACCATCGCCCTGTCCTCTACATTGAATGTCTTATCTACAAGCCCCCACTCCGATAACCATCTCGGATATATTTCGTCCATCGCCCGAATATAATGAGGATAGGCCCTGGCTTGCAGACGACCAGCAACTCTATAGTCTTTTCTGCTGACAATCTAATATTTTTGTTGCCTTTAACCCATAATTGCAGCAATTTTTTCATAACACCTAAACAAACTAGATGCATATAATCCAGTGGAATTTGTAAAACCATATTAATTAATAATTTTTCTAATATAGAATTACCTATGTGATGTTCAATTTGAATTCGATTTATAAATGTTTCGTTTGTACGTAAAGTACAATCAATTTCAGGAAAAAATGACTCTGTTATGGAAAAAATCGCTTTCTTGTACACATCTAGAACATGAAAAATATCCAGTATGACTTTTGGTATATTTAATAAATGATCTAGCCGGAGCGTCACATATTATTGCATTAATAACAACCGTATAGAAAGTTCAATAAATTTATTTACAAAATTAGTTAGTGTTAGCCACCTAAAATTTAGCCGAACAGTGTCTAAATACGCTAAGTAAACTCGCCGGCAGTTCGGCGGTTTGCAATTACTCCTGTATTCCTGAACATGGAGTCCAAGAAAGCAGATATCGACGTTGTCGACGTTGTCGAACGCCAATATTACTTTCGTTCTGTGTGGAAATTCTGGCATATCTATGAATTTATTGCGAACATTTGGTTTGACCTTTAATAATTTTTCTTGATTTATTTATAAGCATCACTAGGCTTGCGCATACCATGGTATACTCCAATTATGAAAGGCACTGTATATTATGGCATTAATTTCTTCAATAGATACCATAATAGGCCAAAATTGACTGCTAGAACTCTTAAACAGTGGCAAACCGTCTACATTTACATTTAATTTTATTTCCTTTGTTTTTAAAAATTTTAGATATATTTTTATGAATCGCTTTAAAGCAAAAGAAAGGTATACGAGGCACCAGCTGGCGGTGCCGGCGTTGCTGGTTGTGCACCGGCTGGCGGTGCCGGCTGTGAAGGTCCCGGCTGTGAAAGTCTCAGCTGCGAAGGTCTCAGCTGCGAAGGTCTTAGCTGCGAAGGTCTTAGCTGCGAAGGTTCTGGCTGTGATCCTAGCTGTGATTCTGGCTGTGCATTCTGTATCATCACGGATAGCTGTGGCTGCGATGGCGACTGAATTGCAGCGAGTTTTCGCCGCAATTCTGCATTTTCTTTCTTCAGTCGCATCATTTTTGTCGCGTCCTTATTCACCGCGTCCTTATCCACCATCTCGACGTCTACGTCAGATGAATCTTCCTACAGAATAAATGTTATTAATTTATATATTTTTTTTATTTATTTATTATTTACGCGATGCGACGAGCTGCGAGTACCCGATATATTTTTGTGACGCGACGAGTTGCGAGTAACCTGAGATTTTGAGAATATTAATGTATACTTACAACAATCATAGATTCGTTATTGTTCATATTGAGTTTCTTGAATTGCTCTTCCATCAAAACCCTCGCGATCGTGGATGTCTCTGATGATGGTCGATCGATGGCCTCGGTTACCAGCCGCGAAATCTCTGAAATACGCCCCGGCGCGTAGTAATATCGTTGTCACTGGCTACCGTGCTACCAGTAATGGCCGACTCGAGACCGAGCGGATCCGCGCTCATGTAGCGCTAATCGTTTTTTGTTTTTAAAAGTAGATTTATAAAGGTCGTAACTGTTGGTTTAAGCCGTAAACTCTAAGAAATTGATCAATGACAGTCGAACGTGAGAAGAATATTCAACTGTGATTAATTAATTTTTTAGGATTTAATTACGATTTAAATCAATAGTTAAGTCAACGGCTTTTATAAATCAGCCTTATGGTACGATCTCATGATACGGAACGTATGAGCAATGCGCAATTGTTGGAATGAAGTTCGTCCAATCGCAGACATTCCGCCAATTGCGCTCTGCTAAAATGTATTTTCTAATTCTAATGTCCCATGGAGTAAAATTCGCAGAAGCGCAATTGACGCTAGCCAATCACAAGACCTTTTTGTAGATTCGTTTATTGTATCAATTTTCAACGTCAGCAAAGAAAACATATCGAAACACCCTAAACCAAAGGAGTACGTCGAATAAGTTTATTTGTAACTTCGCACCTTGATGAAGCAGTTGATTGAAGTTGTGGGACTTGAACCGTTAAATACGACTCGCAATTTTGTGGAAAGACTTTATTCTCGTATCACCCCATGGTGCGGGAGGTAATAAACTCTTTTAGGCTCGGCCTGACCACTTGGAACTTTTTGCATATGATGCAGAGTCTCGTATTTATCAATGAACGCCGTATACGCTTTAGCGTAATCAGATTGAGAAGAAAATTTGTTAAATAAGCTTTTAACTACTCGTGTAGCTTTCGTTTTTGAATCTCTTAATTTTTCTGTGGAATCTTTAAACGGAAGTTTTACAATATATTTTCCCGTTGAATCTCTAGTGTGCGTCGTCTTAAAATGGTTTTCACATTCTTGCTCATCAGGAGACAAAACAGTAGTATTTGAAGTTGGAATCTCTTCCAATTCCCAGAACTTTCGCATTAAATCGTACAGATCATCATTGACCTTAACGTGATACCCATGAACTTTGGAAATGGTATCTGAAGAATTTGTCGAATTTGAAACTGTCCACCCTAATGTCGTGCATTCGGCAATAGGGGTATTGATAGCTCCTTTTATTACGCCTTCTTTTATTATTTGTCGAAGAAATTGACGAAGTATAATCGTCTTATAAATATTTATTCGAAATAACTGTCGTTACGGCTTTCATATTGCAATAAGCAAATCAATGCTATCAAAACAATTCAACGAGTCAGCTACTGCTCGCTATGAATAATTAAATCGTTAAACAGCGCAAATATCGAAAAATGTTGAAATTATTAACAACGTGCATTTACGCAATTCTGAAGAACAAATATCATTTCGCTCGACCATACGAAGCTTCCTATATGCGAATACACGCTGATATACCATTAGTTTATAAAAAAATGTGAAAACTTGAATAAATGACTTTACTCGCTTGAAAAACGATTCGTTGGACTTTTTTCGATATCAGAAACCTAAAAATATGGATAAATACCTTAAATTATCATTATTATTAACTTTGACCTTGAACCTTAAATAATCACTTTTTTGTGAAACAAACTATGTATTCGAGCTTCTGAGAGCTCCCTGAACAAGAATCTATCGCGCAATTATCATAATTATGGATATTTAACAATGTTAATTAACAATAGTCAAAATTAATAATTTTGGGAAATTCGCTGGCTTTCCACTCGCGCACTGCGGTTTTCGGTCGCTCGGCTTGATCGTATCGCTCCGCACTCGACTCGCGGGTCACACTTTGTCTCGTCGTCGGGGTGTCAACCGTTAGGTCGATCACTTCGTCGGGGTCGAGCGCTCGGTTCGACCGCTCGTTTACTCGCGTCGGTGTCGCGTCGCGCGTCACTTCTCGCTCGCGTGCACTCGCGTCGCGTTCGTTTGCTCGTTCGCCCGATGAGCTGTCTGGCAGTACGATCACTCGTTTCTTCGGTGTTCGTTTGACGAATCTTTCGATACGCTACACCTTTCTCGCACGTCCGGTTCTTTTTCGCGGTTGTCTTTTGTACCTTGAAAACTCTTCTCTAGGCTTTATTTCCATCACAGTAACATCGACTCCGAAAATCTATTCTGCCAGTATCAGTTCGTTACGTTGTTTCGTAGGTGTTTTTGCCTTATCCAAACCTGGTGGCAGTGTTAACAGTGGCGATTTAGTCCGAGTGTTTTTGGAGTTGGTGGAGTCTTTTTCTTACCAGCCTTACTCGGATCGAAATTTTCGAATTTTCCACGGTATCTTGGAACTAGACTTTTAATTTCTGCTGTGTATGATTTTTTTGCTTTTTTTATTTCAGTTTTTGCTTCCATGTTTGAAGTTTTAGCATCAGCTACTAATTTGTTTAATTCAAAACTATATTTTTATTACGTTGCTAATGTTATGGCATTTGGTGTTGCTTTCAATATTTTTTATGAATTTGTGCATGGCAGTTTTTGGTTTAAGTTCGTGGGGAGGTAAAAATTATTGCCAAATTGGAGGAGTTTAGTCATCTCTGAAGGAAGTACCTTCGTGTTGGAGAAGTTAATAAAGAATCATTTGTCATTAGTATATTTTATTTTAACAATTTTAAAAGAACAGATATGCAGTGCAAAATATCGTTGGATTTAATGTTACCTAGACTACATAATTTTATATTGTCTCCGAATTGGAGACGAATGAAACCTTGGATTAAACTAGTGAAAATGTTAAAAAAATATATATTTAAGGAGAGAGGGTAGTAATTTGTGAATTAATGGTGATCAAATACTAGTTTTTAAGTCACACACATTGTGATTGTGGTCCAAAGATACAAATTTAGATTTTAAGTTACGTTTAACTGAATAATCGCTTTAGTACCGTTATCTTGGAATAAGTAATAATTTGCGTTATTATTAAAAAATAAGTAATAGTTTCCGTTATTATTAGAAATTTATTTGATGTTTCTACCCAAACATTCGGGTCGAATACCTAGTCAGTTAGGCTGGCTTGTAAACTATTGTAAAACTATTTGTCAAATATTGCGAGCATTATACTGGCGCACATATGTCAACGGCTGCGTACACATCATCTATATCTGCGCGTGTCGTGCAGTCGCGTCGTTGTCAACGGGAAAGAGCAAGTCCTTGCTGACCAACGCGATCTTGTCACTCACCCGCAGGACGTCCAACGCGAGTGAGCGCAACCGAAGCGGTTCCGAGGTGACTAGCGTTCCAACTCCTCCATCAGATACATTGACCAGGAGGCCTGGAAGTCCGACGGTAACAGCGCGGACACGACCGATCTTGAATCTTCGCCCGAAGCGGATACTGATTTTGCCGAGCGCAATAATGGTCGCTTTGAACAGCAACAACAGTATTATCAATGAACGACAGGATGAAAATCATCAGATCCTGCGTTCCTTGCCTTTGCTGACGAAGAAGTAAAACAATAACGGCAACAGTTGGCGCCACAAGTTTATGCTACGTCGTCGCTTCAACGATTCCTTGAACTTGAACAACGGTGAGACACGTTCCTCCTCGCCGAGCGAATCGATAGTGAAGTCCTTATCCTGGATCAAGGAATCCTCGTTCAGATGAGGGGCAACAAGGCAGCAACACCACGGCGACGACCATTTCGTCGCCATCGGTGCAAATCGACGTGACCGGAAGCCTTCAGATAGCCACGCCTCTGTCGACGACATACCGTTTCTGGACAGCTTCAGCCATTCCGAAGAGGAAAATAACGATGAGGAGGATGAAGAGCAGGCTGGTCCGGAGTTCGAGACGGAGAATTTCATCCTTACCGTGCAGCCCCGCGGCCGCGTCCATCGTTAGCCTGGACTTCCTTTCACGGTGCCTTATTACGACTTCCTGTCTATGAACGGCGGCGTGATGCGGCAGGGGATCACCAGCACCAGCTCGCCCCAGTTATTGTCCGGTGTGAGTTTGCATTCCAGCGTGGACTGCCCGCCGATACTTGCAGTTTTTACGGTGAGGACAGCAGCCTGAGCATGGACTCGTTGAAGCCTAGAGGGTCTGGACGCGACCGGGTTCCACGAGATCTTGCTCGAATCTGGAACGACATAGCGCCGGCTGCTTTTTGGCCAGCAGCTCGTCGAGCCCGAGATCGAGCCCGGGTCCGGCCGGGCCATGTTTCAAGCTTTTTGAGGAAGGCGACGTACAAGTGTGCTACCTGAAGATCCTGTCTAGCAAGTTTCTTAGCCCTTTAGGGGCCTGTGTACATAATTATATATTAAAAAAAAAACAAAAAAAACAAAAATAAAAAATAAAAAAAACAAAAAATACAAAGAAAAAAAAACAAAAAAAAACAAAAAAACAAAACAAAGCAAAAAACAAAACTAAAAACTAAAAAAAAACCTAAAAAAAACTTTCATCAGGGACATCTTTTAAGACTATCTTATAAATTCTAACATTTTACTCTAACGGGATCGATGTGTGAACCTTAAAGGGTTAGATGCTGGGAGACGCATCACTTCTATCTCAACGACTGTTGCCTGTTCTCCAAGACGCTGACGGGTTTTCTTCCGCAATCTGTTCTGTACAGCAGCAAGTTGGAGATCTGGAAGTACGTTGTCGCCAGGTGGGATCCTGCGTATAAAAACTGTTTCAGCATTCCTACCAGACGGTTCGCTTCTTCTGCAGGACAATAACGCTTACACGAGGGACCAATGATATCGCTTGATGTGAAAGAAAAATATCTTTCGAGGAAGGCGACATAAAAGTGTGTTGTTTGAATCAAACTCAAACCTTCGTACAGAAGATCTTGTCCAGCAAGTTCCTTAGACGCTGGGAGACGCATCATCTTATCTCAACGGCTGTTGTTTGTTTTTCAAGACGCTGACGGGTTTTCTTTAGCAACATGTTCCGTATAGCAGCATGTCGGAGATCTGGAAGTACGTTGTTTCCAGGTGGGACTCTGCGTACAAGAACTGTTTCAGCATTGTCCTACCAGACAATTCGCTTCTTCTGCAGGACAGTAACGGTTACACGAGGGACCAGTGATATCGCTTGATATGAAAGAAAAATATCTTTCGAGGAAGGCGACATACAAGTGTGCTGTTTGAATCAAACCAAACCTTCGTAAAGAAGATCTTGTCCAGCAAGTTTCTTAGACGCTGGGAGACGCCTTATCTCCATCTTAACGACTGTTATCTGTCCTCCAAGACGCTGACGGGTTTTCTTTAACAACCTGTTCCGTACAACAGCATGTCGGAGATCCGAAAGTACGTTGTCACCAAGTGGGATTCTGCGTATAAGAACTGTCTCAGCATTGTCCTATTAGACGGTTTGCTATTTCTGCAAGACGTTTACACGAGGGAGCAGTGATACCGCTTGATATAGAAGAAAACGAGATTCCCACTGTCTCTATCTACTATCTAGCGAAACCACTGCCAAGGGACCTGGGCTTGGAAAAATTAGCGGGGAAGGAAGACTCTGTTGAGCTTGACTCTAGTCTGGCACAATATTTTTCGAGGAAGGCGACATACAAGTGTGCTGCCTGAATCAAACCCGGACTTTCGTAAAGAAGATCCTGTCTAGCAAGTTTCTTAGACGCTGGGAGACCCATCTTCTTTATCTCAATGACTGTTGCCTGTCTTCCAAGACGCTGACGGGTTTTCTTCAGCAACCTATTCCGTACAGCAGCATGTCAGAGATCCGGAAATACGTTGTCGCCAGATGACACTCTGCGTATAAGAACTGTCTCAGCATTGTTTTACCAGACGGTTTGTTTCTTCTATAAGACAGTAACACTTACACGAGGGACCAGTGATACCGCTTGAGATAGAAGAAAAATATCTTCAAATACCAACACGTGTCGATGAGTACTCGGGAAGAGGAGATACTGCGCGAATTGTGCTCTATGATGGACTTCGCCCTGTGACATTTAGTCTAACCTTGAAGTCGACTTTAGACTTCTTCTGACAGTTTACTAACAGTCACCTTCGTGTTGTCGGAAACTGTAATGAAAATGACTTCTTTTTCGTCGGGTATTCTGATGTGTGCAGATTCTTCATAAGTGAAGAAAGTGCGGAATTATCTGTAAATTGCCATTTCAACTCGTGAGATTGCTCAGGATTTCAGGACTGATTTCCACTTTCAAAGTTCTGCTGTAATGACTCTTCAAGAAGCTAAAAAGGCGTTACCTTGTATGTCTTTTCGAAGACAACGAACTTGTGCGCTATTCACGCATTATACCGAAAGATATCCAACTGGCATGTATCCGTGGCGAGCAAACTTAGGCGCAACAAATTTATGAAATAAACAATCTAAATACACGAAGGTGGTATGGTTATCATTACGTTCATCATTATTTTCTATTTTTGATTGTAAAAGTGTCCAAAGGAGATGGATCTCTATTTGAACTTAGTTACTTAAATACAGCAGTTTGAAACATTTGTATTGACAATTACAGTACAATTAGAGTTTAATTAAACATGTTAAAAAAAACTCCGAGTTCCGAAACACAGATGCTAGGTATTATTTTATACGCGAAAAATATGCGAACGAAGAAATAGATATAAGATATGTTCTAAACGAAGACCAACTAACCGACATCTTTAGAAAAATCTTTTTTTTTTAAACAACGTTTATATGTTTTGTAAACAACGTTGAGACGCATTGTTTTTCTCTATAAACTCTGCCATGGTTAGATTAGGCACGAACGCTGTTGTATAGCTTTCGAGACCTTTCTCGCTGGTCTACACAGAACTGCACAGAACTCCTTTTAGTCCTTTTCAACGAGGAATTCAAACCGCTAAGCACTAATGATAAGACTTTCCTTGCTCCACGATGGTCCTGGTTCCTGAACCGAGAACTCCGCGTTGACGGTGGCGACGTACCGACGCGGTAGAACTAAGAACTCTCTCCAATGGAGAATTCTGTTCTCTGTGACACGTTGATAACCTATTTTGTTCTGCATGATATTTTGTTATTATTCGTTCTGTGCTATAACTTGTGCTATAACATTTAATGTATTCGTGAAACTCGTAAAATTGACCGAGGAGTAAGGGCCCGGACACACACTTTTTCGTAACTTTCGACGCGATTGGTCGAAACTTTATTGTTACTGTTACGAAAAAGTGTGTCCGGAGTTTAAGATTTGCAAGGAATACATTTGCGGAGGAACATTTTCCACTTCTTTCGATAGTTGTCAAACGGCTTGTTTTCCCGTACGTTTAGGCTTTGTTTTATGGTTGTTTGTTTATTGTCGAGAGAAAAGAATAGTCTCCGGTCAATTTTAGAAGTGTTCTGAAATGATCTACAGTGATTTTTTATTGAAATGTCTCTTTATTTGAGAATTCTACGCAGGGCAAAATAGGGTAATTTCTCGCCTCGATAGCAAGAAATTCGATATGGCCGCGGTGACTACCCCTTAAACGATAGATTTGTCACATTGTGCAATAAAATTGGTATTACAGAAGCACTTAAATAATGCGGATGTTAGAAATGAAGTTCAAGTATTTGTACGCTTCTGTTCGGTGTATGCCATGAGAGTAGATAAATGATGTTATCTGTGCAACTTTTCTCTGTTTTTTTGTTATTGTTAGTATGGCGCTAGGCTCGTTTTTATTTTTCTTTTTATTATGTATTTCTATGAATAATTTAAATAACTGTTGCAAATTAATATGGCAATGCAATATACAATTTTATTGCACAGAATAAGGATACAATTTACGTACTATGCGCGTGGCCATGCGACACCATATAAATGCCAGGCTTAAGTGTCTGGAAGCAGATGTGCAATGGCGGAAATAGCAAAAGAAAGGAATTATGCTTATTTCGTTTACTTGTTAATAGCGCATCTTAAAGTCTAAGTCTAAAGTAGATAGATAAAATATGGCGGAAATTATCCGCCATTTTGGCTTTACAACTATGCGAACACACAAAGAAATGCGTACATACATATAATGTTTCACACACAGAATTAGGTTAGGAAAATTGCACTTAATGTGTAGCTATGTTACATTATGTAATAAGATAAGTGTACATTATGTCCATTATTCGACGCCATTTGACTTTAAATGCTAAAGCATTGAGTCTTATGAATTGCGATTACAGACATCTATATATTATATACTAGACTGCTAATTTCCACAAAATTTTTACGTGGATCTGAAAAGTATGTACATAACTCATGCGTTATGTAAAAGATACGAATGTTACCTAATTGGTTGAATTTCAAGCAATATGTGTTACATATCTACTATTTTCTTTTATTTACGCCACGGATGCGCAGATGCTTACTCGTTATATAATATATGTAATACATATTTTTTGGAATCCATTTTTTGATACGGTATAAAGGAGTAGCAATTTAGTATACACACATACGTGACGCATACATACATGAATCTAATGGATGGAACAGAGGAGGCATCTTTCGGACTTGCTTCACTAGTTAACTGATTTAGAATTTCCCTTATCTGCTTTTGTGTTACCTCGGTCACATATATTGTTTATTTTTTATATGTTTTTATCGCGGTCTCGCATTTTTTTCCCAATTACTTAATGTTTAAAAATTGGGCCTGCGATATTTGGTGAGCAAAAGCATGCAGCGAAATTTAAGGCAATATTGATCATGGACTGGCAACACATAGCACACCGTATCACATACTTCTCTCTCTAAAGTGTCCGAAAGCACCTCAAGAGGAAAAGAGAGAGAAATATACTTCTCTATCTAAAGTGTCCGGAAGTATGGAAAGAAAAAAAGAGAGAAGATGGTTCTTTCTCTAACTTCCTCCGTACGTTATAATAACTGTAGGCAGTTGCCAGTCCATATCTATAAGGTCCGTGTATGGGACGAATCGTTATCCATGGATGTATCACATAGATGTCTGTGATTGCAGTACTTTGTCTAGCTAGTTACTTTAGCGCGTCTTATCCTAGAGCGTTTAATCCTGTAGAGCGCGCGTAATATAAACACATCTATCCCTTCTTAACCCTTAGGGGCCTGTGTACATAGTTAGGCACATTAAAAAAAAAATACAAAAAAACTAAAAAAACTAAAAAAAACTTTCATCAAGGACGTCTTTTAAGACTATCTTATAAATTATAACATTTACTTCAACGGGATCTATGTGTGGGCCTTAAAGGGTTAAGAAAAAAAGTTATTTCGCTGCATACATTGATAAGTAATTAGGTCGTTTTCTAACGACCTGACTACTTATCAATGAACGCTCTAAAATGTTCGTACTCTAAAAGAGCGTTGTGGTGTATGTTGCGCTTGGTCAAAAAGATGATTAGGTTCTGTCTGTAGAGAAACGTGGATATTAATTTGTGTTTTGCGATTCATGCGATTCTAGTAATAATCATTAGTTTGAGACTCTACAGGAGTGTTTACTTTCTATGGAACGCATTTGACTTACATATCTTATGGCAGGAACAGCCATCATCGAACGACGTCTTATAATGCAACTTTCTCAATCGATCTGTAATTCTATCGAATTTCCATTTTTCGTCTTTCGAATAATTCCTACACGCTACTCTCTCTCCGCATTAGAAATTTGTACTTAAAGTGTTTGTATTACTAAGAGTTTGGATTTATTATGCTAGTTTTTGTCGGAACACAAAAGGAATTAACTCAGTCAGAAGTTATTAAATTTAACACTTTTCGTTGTTCGAAAGTGAGAAAAATGTAGTCAATCAACCGAAAAGCTTCTGACAGTTTTATTTTATTTGGTAGGTAACATTACATCTAATCTAGTGCATATAGTTTTCTGTTGAGAACATTTCAGGAGACATATTTGTTATTGCATATGGCATTGTTCTATACTGTAATAATAACTTATTTAATGCTAAAATTTTTTAAGACTCTTGATAATAAATCAATATAGCGATTTGGCTATGAGTGTTACATCGCGGTTTTTGGTGCGTAATTTATAAGAACTGATTTATTTTTAAATTACAATAATTTTTGTAATTTATTTAATGCTAAATCGACATTTAAAGAATCACAGTTTATACGACGTAAAACTTGTTTAAGCATTTGTATAAAACGTTTAGCCTGACCATTTGTTGCTATATTATGTTTACTATTTATTCGTAGGAATTGTTGAAATTTATGTGAAGCAAATGTTTTACCATTATCCGTAAATACAGTTTGTGTGGTAGATCGAAACTATTCTGAAAAATTTTCTTTATTTGTTTCCGATTATTTCCGACACAGTAGATGGATATCACGGAATCACGCGTTCCATGCAATATTATTTAATAATATTTGAAAGCAACATTGAAGTCATAATTTTTAAACGCTAAACGTATAGATACTAATGAAATTGTAGTTTATATGTATAATAATACATAGGGTAAACTCGGGTAAGATGGCCATAGTTTTTTAAAATGCAATAAACATACATTTATTTTTGTTATATTTTAACAGTATTTGCTATATTCCTTCACTGAAGCTTAAAGTACGTAAAACTATCGAAATTAAGAAGAAAACACTTAACATAAATTTTACATTATCAAAGTATCACAACGTATGCCATTGGCCATCTTATCTGATCTTTAAGGAAAAGATGGCCATAGCAGAAAAGATAACCATAGTATTTTTAAATAAATAGTGAGAAATACAAATTATAGGTCAAATTACAATTTACATAGCTTAATTATGTGTATAACGTTGATTACGGCAGCTTAACTATAATTTATTCAATGTTATAGCAGCTTTTATATATAGCGGACACATGAAAAATTTTGCTGGCCCACGAAAGTAAAAATATGATATAATATTCACAATATTGTTATTTCAAATAGTGTACGCACATAAACTACTGTAAATATTGATTGTTTTTGAGAATGACTACAAAAATGCACTGTTTAGCCATTATTGAAAAAATTACAGCCATGGGCCATCTTTTCCGTATGGCCATAATACCCGAGTTTACCCTATTTCGAATATTATATTTCGAAATACCCGAGAAAAAAAATGGGTATAATATGGTCAGATTTAAAATATATTATTAAATATGAAAGGATCTAAATTAGATATGAAAAGATCTAGTTTTATACGAATTTTATATAATTATATGTAATCAGATCCGAAATTTGGCGTGATCATATTTTTATGTAATTATATTGGATTTGATCTTATTATATGTGACAACAGATCTGTTGTTGGAGCAAAAATGGGTCACGCATGTCAGATATGGGAAATGAAATATACAAAATTTTGATGTCAGCCACGGGAACGCAGTACGTTAGTTGCTTCTTCTTTTAAAAATTTCTCCCCCCCCCGCTATTATCCAATTTCTCTCTCTTCCTTTTTCATAACTTGTCTAAATTTCCCATGCTTCCACTTCTACCTTTTTCCTTTACTTTTCCTATAATCTGTTTTTAAGCTGAGTATAAGATGGTATAATAACGATGATAGAATATTGGAAATCTTTAATAGTTCTAACATTTTTCAAAGTTTTTAGTTTTTTTCAGAATGTAGTGATTCTAACATAGGATTTTTCAGATTTTTAAATTTTTTTTTACTTTATTTAATCTTTCAAGATTTTTTTTAATTGACGTGATTATGTCTATCATCCTCATTGTTTTATCCAGTTTGGATGTGGAAGGTTTAGATATTTTAGATGTGGAAGGTTTAGATATTTTAGATGTGGAAGGTTTAGATAGCTTCAGGTTATCTAGCTTCGTGTAAGAAATAATTTAGGTATGAAATCTGTGGTGATATGGAATATGAGTGTAATATATTGGATGTTAGGAATAAGGAGCAGTAACGTGGATTCAATAGATCGTTCTTAACACTTGCTTTATTTTGAGTGAGCGTCGTTGCTTGTAATCCAGAACTCATTCTCCCCCATCCACGTTGTTGGGGCGTGTCTTACGCTCTCGCATCACGTGTCACCCTCATTAGTCTCATGACTTTCCCGACACTCACTCGACTCTCTCGCAATGAGTACACGAAAAAAAAAACTCACAAACTTTATGAAAACCAATTTTGTTTAAGTTTATTCGCTTTAGGTTTACTATTGGAAATGGTGTTTACTTTATTCTTGGAGAGTATATAATACTCCTCGATCTATTAACGTATGTGTTATATATTTTTTTTATTTTTTACAACATAAAATGATTATAATAAATATAAATTGTAGGATTGATAATCCACAAAGGTAAAATATCAAAATCTATAGTTTTTATCTATTAGCGAATTCGGTTGGACGCACCAGTGCGCACTCAATGCACTGCATTAAAGCCATCGTACAAAAATCAACATATAAAGTATATGTTTAATATAAACAGGTTCAGTTACGAAATCCTCAATATTCTTTATTATACTATTTGGTAAAATATGTATTGAGCATTTTGTCAGTCGAAATACTTGCATTTTACTTTAAGTATTAGAGATTAAATCAGCACAACGACTTTAATGTGCACTGAGTGCACTGGTGCGTCCAATCGAATTTGTTATAAATTTTACCATGGAAGTAAGAACCACAAAGTTGTTCATTAATATTTATTAAATATTTTGTCCACTATAGTCGATAATATTTGGAACCCTTTTTTTTTACAAATTACTTTTTGACTAGTCAATAATAATTCTAAAACAAATATTCAATAAGGCTGGCGAACAAGCTGGGTGTTTTTTGCTAAATTATTATATTCTAATAAACAATACAGACGTTTCGGCCTTGAATATGGCCTTCATCAGTGTAAAAAAACCTTGGTCATTGAAATTTAAAAAGTCGTTGCATCGAGTATTAAAATAACGGAAACTAACATTGTTATAATATAATAGAGAAGCTAAATGTCATTACATCAAATATTAATTTAACAGAGAAACTAACGTCGTTATGAATTTATAGAAGTCGCTACATCGATTGAGATACTCGCTTACATTTTTGTTTTCGTGTGTGTCCTTTCCGTCTATCGCAGCCACCGGTAGCAATGATGATTCCATTCTTGTACATTTCGTGTCTAATACAATGCAATTTTTTATACGCATCGCTCAATTCAAGTCGTAAAATAGATAAACCATATATGTGCGTTTATTGTTTAATCTGTTAATGTTTGTTGGTTGAGAAAATCTTATGTTATTTTTAAATTTGTTGAATTTAAATTTTGAACCGCATAAAAATGATTAATAAGGTAATAATTATTTTAATATATGTATACTATTATTTCGTCCTGTAATTTCTTTTTTTGGTAAAGCAGCGATTTCTCGCAAAATATAAAGTATTCTCTGCTTTAATAAAGACTTCAATTTATCAACAATTTACTGCTTTAAATGTTGTGTTTTGGTAAAGCAGCGACTTTCTCGCGAAATAAAGTTTCTCTGCTTTAAGAAAAAAAACGTAATATTAGTATTGTTTATAACTTTTTAATGAACAATGACCGCCGGCTAAAACTTTCTGAAGGTCACTCAGGAAGGTGACTTTGACAAGATATGTCAAGGTCAAGGTCATCGGTGAGGTTTGACCTAATATGCATATTTACCTTAAATTTATTCAAATTAAGATGTGCGGGCATGTATTTAGTAATTCTAAATTAGGAAACTTTTTTTTTATTAAAATATTTAAAATTTAATATTTTTTGCTACATATTATCTATTTCTGAAGAAATCAATTCACTTTTTTCGGTATCGTTAAAAATTGTTGGCAAAATTCGTCATTCAAACATAAGTTTTTGAATATCTTTCTTGAACACATTTGTAGTTAACATTTGTGGTTACAGTCCATCACACCATGACTTTGGCATTTCATTATTCTGTTTGTTTAACTTGATTATTCTGTTGAAAAACTTTAAAAACGATGTTCGCAACGCGTCATAAAACGCGTGGCTTGTAAACGACTCGCGTAAAACCTCGCATAGATAATAATAACATTTTCTGGTCACGAGAACCAGTGAGAGAAAGGGGTTTTAACGTTGCAGAATATATTCATGCCGCGAAAGTTAGCTCGGGGCTAGAGAACGAAGAGAACACGACGATTGCCATTTGCTTTGTCTCTCGATCGATCTATCGCTACTTCTCTGATTCGGTCTTTCTTTCTGGTATATTTTCTGTACAGGACTTCTTGCCCTCCCGGAAATCCATCCCTCTGTGTCAAGCGGGATAAGAAAGCATAAAAAGTTGCCTTTGTAAATCAAGGAGAATAAATAGAGAGATTGCTCAAGCTGTTTCGAAACTAAACTTTGTTGATAAGTTCTTATATCCTTCTATAAAATAGAGAATTTTGTTCGTCGTTAAACGAAAAGCATTAAGGCTACACTACGTATACTGAAAACAAATAGTTCAGCGGGATTACGGCAAATAGGCGACAAAAAATTGCGTCACGACGCAGATAAGTCAATACGTTAATTTAAAGATCTCGCGAAACGTAGTGTCGATTAAAAACAAATTTTTTTAAAATACCATTTTACGAATTATTTTATTCCAAGAACATTCAAAGGCAATCTGTTCATTATCTATAATTGATTAAATTCGTGTTTACTTCCCCATGTTAAGATATACAATATTTAAGATAAGTCTCGCGTGTATCGCATCCGACTGTGATATATGCTCGAAATTTCCTTCCTGAAAAGCGCGAAATGAAAAGTAGGGTTACGCAAAAAACTAACGTTTAATTATGTACTAGCTTAATTATTTCTACTTTCAATATAAAGCGCAACTTTAGATTTTAAAAACTTCAATCGATAAAAAAAACTATCTTTATATGGTAAACATCTCATCATTTCCTTAAGAGTCGTTTTATAAAAATATTAAAATATTATAAAACATCCGAGTCTTTTTCTTAATATAATTTCATTTTTTTGGTTTTTTTATGCATTATATTTTAACAAATTAGGTAATTTTCTAAAGCAAGGTTAATTATTTCGAGTGCGGTAGTAGTATTCTGGCGTATTCTGGCTTGAATTGGGGATTCAGATGCCAAAAATATCCGCTTATGCCTTTGATTCGACTTCCTCTGATGAAATCTTCCTTATTCATCGACAAACAATGCCGTACTGAATTCTTTTAGCCGCCATAGTATCGATAATATTGATAATGTTTCAAGAAATAAGAATAGATTTTGGAAGCTTTTTGCTAGGCGCCGCGGCATCGAGGCGATTGCCATGACAATCAGATCCTTTATGGTATGCGGCGGTGGCACGGGAGATCGACCGGCTGGAACTTTTTGACCAAATTTCTACAAATACAATATACGGTATTTTTTTTTAATTTGGAGCATACCTGAGTCATAATTATAACTATTTTTAACAATTATGCACAAATGAATATATTTTTTTAAATTATTATTGTATTATGTACTAGGAGATTGTTCCCTTTCTAATAAAATTTTTGTTGAATGGCAGTAGGGGATATACATTTTTATTTTTCTTAAATAACATTATATTGTCAATTTTTTTTACCTACACCATTATTTGAACAAAATGTAATATTTCTGCGTGAATAGTTTTTTTTAAATACTTTAACACGTCAAATATTGTTGCACTTAGAGTTTTTTTTTAAATATAATTTTATTTTTTGTTTTGTTTTCTTGTGCATTATATTTTAACAAATTAGATAAATTTTCAAAGCCAATTTCCAAGGTCAATTATCAACAACTTTAATTGCTGCCTTTAACTTTTCTTCACTGTACTTTCGATATTCTGTTTCTACTTTTGTATTTTGCATTATCTGAATCATCTGAATAATTGAATCATCTTGGAATACATCATTGTTCGCAATATTGCCGAAAGAAATTACCCTGATAGGAAAAGATTCGTAACATCATATGACAAAATTTGACGAAGGATGAAATTGGGAATGCTGCAATTGTCTCAATATTCGCAGCAACACTAATAGAAATTTAGACTTTTGTGCAAATATTGATAAATTAGGAAATGTTAAACGGGAAAACAATTATCTTAATAATTACAAATACAATATACGGTATTTTTTTTAAATTTGGAGCATACCTGAGTCATAATTGTAATTATTTTCAACAATTATGCACAAATGAATAAATGTTCTTTATTATTATTGTATTATATATTAGGAGATTGTTCTCTTTCTAATAAAATTTTTGTTGAATGGTAGTAGGGAATATATATTTTTATTTTTCTTAAATATAAAATTATATTGTTAATTTTTTTACTTACACCATTATTTGACTAAAATGTAGTATTTCTGCGTGAATTTGTTAAATACAATCGATCTTTTAATCACTATCCCTCAGGCACTGATTTACTTTCACTCTGTGAGCAGGATCACTGTTGATCGACTCTAATTCTTTCCCATTCGAACATGCTCTCGGTCATTTTTCGTTAAAAATGCGGCAAAGTTCGACGTTGACGTAATGGGATCTGTGGTTATCGGAATTTACTGTTGATTTATGTTACGACCATGTCTCATCGCGTTTGATAGGATTGATAAAGTATATTTTACTGAGACTTGTTTCCGCATCGTCGTTGATGTATTCTACGCTATCCGCGCAATTTTTTTTACTTTCCTTAATTCTCATAAGATTGTAGTGGATAACGTCGCGTTCTCGAGGGTTGTCGTATATGAGCGACAATTTCTTTGCCTGGGAAATCTCTTTGATTTCTCCGGACGACGTGGAGTTGTAAGTCTCCAAGTGCTTCGACAAGTTTTTTTTTGCGTTTAGCAAGAAGGAAACTATCAATGGTCATGACGGGCGTCTCGAAGTACAACACATATATCATCATCGTGAGTACTAAATTGGCGATGAATTCGCGTATCATATTCATCTGTGTTAAATTGCCGGGTGTTCGAACAGCGCCGACGTGTGATAGTATGATCAGATAATGAGAGAGATAAGCGCAGTAGGTCAATTTGCTGAGCGGAATCCATCTACGCCAAGAACGTAAATAATTGATGGGACCTGCGCATCCACTTATGCAGCAGAAGATTATCCAGGAGACCGCGAGTACGACCTGACGATGGAAACCGGCGTAAAAGCTTGCCTCCAGCTTGTTGTACACGTGAGTGTCGAAGTACATGCCTCGCGGCCCGAAAATCACCGAGAGACCGGCCATAATCGCGATCAGCCAGCCGAGAATCACGCACCAAGTAACTTGACTTTGCAAGATCGCGTCTTATATAACAAGTATCCAAGGCCTAATTAAATGACGTAAGGCCCAAATCTATTGTATGTCTTTATATAGATCTTTAGATAAATCTGGATTACGTTCTTCTCTTGTAATAGAGCATGGTGCCCGTTAGTTCGAAATAATAAGTTATAACAAAGGGCACGAGGACCGAAAGAAATAAACAGACGCAATGGCTAAGAATAGCCCTCTAAACTTGAGCATAGGATACAGTACAAGCGGCGAAAACCAAACAAACTGCATGTCGGTCGATAGGTACCAGGATTGGGACATGCACATGTTCGCTACGTTGACATGGTTGTTAACATGGAGCAAGTTAGTCCACCAATTCTCACGACAGAAGTTTTGGTTAGTACCGACTCAGGTGTCCCAATGCGGGCCTGTATCGAATTTGTAGAACAGAGTGGCATAAAAACCGATCATCATCGCGTAGGCCGGTGTTAATCTTATATAACGATGAAGATAAAGTCCTATCACGTCGAAACGCCACTTTAAGGCCCGTTTCTTCTTCAACACTTCGTTGTAAGCGAGTAGGAGCCCGCTCAGAAGGAAGAAGGTATCCGTGACGATGTTGCCGTTAAGCACCAGCATGTTGTTCCAATCGTAGTGCATACGTGGAATCTGCATGAAGTTCATGTTGACATCAACGACCTTCATATAATAAGTATGATCGTAAATGATCCAGCATATGCTGATGAAGCGCAAGCCGTCTAGGCAGCGAATAGATCTCGGACGTCTATCAGTTTCCAACAGCTCTTTTTCATTCTTGTACAAAGAAAACGCCGCAAAAATAGCTTTCGACGCGCTAGCACGCCGTTGCATCGCAATATCGTATTCCGTGCTGGCTATGATGATCAATGCGAACAGCACAAGAATCGATGTATAACCAATCGCCAATGTTTCACGTTGTCGGAACGGTTTCAATGGTATAATAGCATGATTCCTTAGAAACGGTGATAGTCATGTCTACACGCCCTTCGACTTTTAATTGGTCGAGCGTGATCTCGAGAGCTTCCTGTATCCGTATGATTGCAGGTGGACGGAACGCAAAACATCCACTCGTATTGGATCGATTCGCCGGAAGTCCATTTCGTCGCATTTGACGCGATAGCGACGTTCACAAGCAGGTCCCCCATGTCCAATTAGAGGTATAGTTACGCATAAATAAAATATATTATATATTAATTAATTGTTATTTTATTTAAAAGTAAATTTAAAAATGTATCATAAAAAAGTTATTTGGGATATATGTTAATTCCCGAGATTTTTTTTTCTTCTTCAGCTCCGCCTCTGTTTCTTCCTCTACCTCTATCTCTATCTCTACGTTGCATCTTGTCTTCGAAGATCTCGAACTGCACCGCTGCGTTGCAAGTTTGCCCGACAAACCGTGTTCCCTGATTTGGTTAATTGCTCTGTCGAGATGTTTCATGTTAAGCTCAATCCTTCGTATATTTTTGGTTATATCTCTTTTTATAGCAACTTCCTGGGCTATTTTCCTTTCTAATTCTTCCGTCTCGATTATATTGTTTGTTTTAAAATTTAATTTTATGTATGATTTTTATTATTTCATTGATTATTTTTTGCAACTCGACATCCTTATTAGAGGCAGCCGATTGCCAATCGCTCGTCACAATTCGTGCCTCGCGCATGTTAAATGCGAATCAATGCGCGGCGGGCTCTTTGGCTGCCAATCGCACGGAAAGACCTGAGGTCATCGCCAACGTTTTAAATCGGTTGGTGATTGCCGAGAGAAAGCTCGTTTATAAAAGAGCTTGCTTCGACGGAAAGGCTCTCTCGCTCGCAGTTCACCCGCAAGTATACTTGAAACCCGTTTTAGTACACCGCCTAGAACTAGCTTTCGCACGAATACGAATTACTTTGCTATCTTGCTTCGCGGACACTGTTTAAAATACTTTAGAAATAAGTAGCCAAATTGAATCTGAGGTGAACGAGCAACAGGGATTCAGTTATCTCAGTATATTAACAAAAGCTCCTCTTGATAAGCAGAGACAAAATTTAATTATCATATATAATATAAGTTCCTGTAGCTTAAAATTACGTAAAATAATATCGTCGTTGACAAAGAAATCAGCATAATAACGAGATTTCCATTTCTTAAGTAATACTAGAGTACATATAAGAGGCAAAGATTAGCAAAAAATAAGAAGAGTAGCTATTTGTATAAGATACAGTAAATGTCGAGGCCGCAAATCGCAGAACGCTTGTATACCGCTATGGAATTATTGTTACAAAGAATACGCTAAGTTGTGACTTTAGAATTGATCCATATTTGCAGTAACGCAGATGCAATAATTTAGTATAATTTGCAACGATGACATTCAAATAAATCTACATGGAAAAAAACTCACGTTAACTTAAAGTAATTAGTAGAATAATATTTAGCGCGATGCATTCTTGGATGAGTGGAATAATTCGTAAAGATAGTGTAATGGGAGAATACAAGCATGTAAGGTTCCTCGCCCGTGAGACTTAAAAATAGTAACGGAAGAATTTAATACGACCCGCGTAAAGGGCGACACAACAAGCGACTGTATATCGAGAAAAACGCGACGCTACTGACGCAAGATACTTAATACTGAATATTCTGAAAATAACATTATGCAAAGAAGTTCCCGGAATTCAAAAACGTAGATGGTTAGCGAGAGAATTATATTTAACGACAATATATAATATGAAAGGGCCTGCCGTAGGGCAGGCTTATCCGGCAAATGTCGGATGGGCTTGAACAAGCCCGCAATGGCGTGATACACGCTTATCCGAACGTTTGGAAAGAAATACTGAACAGAGTACTTAGCGTTGATGAACAGGGCTTAATCGTCAATGATGACGATTAAACTGGATCCTCGTGATTTCTCCGTGGATTCGTCCTTCTCAGGAGGTACGCATTTAATATCTCTTTCTCTAGGCGGCTGGAAGTCTGTCTCTCTTGTGGCGGCAGGAATGCTGACTATCTCTCTCTTTCTCTGTGTGCTACACACGACTTTGACACGCACGCAGCATTTAATACGATCGTGAGCTTTAGAATTTACAACGAGCGGTAACGTGGACGCAAGACGAAGGCCCCGTCAGAAATCTCACAAAGCTACCGATTATTTATAAAACTTCCGAGTAAATTTATCGTAACTACTTGTTAGAACGACATATCAAGGCAAACACACGAGTGAACAACAAAATTAAGGGATTAATGAGACGTGCTTTCCGTATCACGGACCTTGATCGAATGACGCAGATCGCTGCTTGACGCATTGCAAGCACGGACCGGTATCAACAATAGACGATCGGCAACGCTCCCTTGCCGCGGTCGCAGCAGCCGCCGCGTCGCGATATACTATAGCGATATACTGTCGATTTACTAGCCGGTCGATATTCTAGAGAGCGCGCTTATTTTGAACAGACACGTTTTCATTGCTTCTTGCACGCTGTACTCGCTTCTGTGCGCGCTATCACGACTTATTCTTCTTTACTGGAATTAAAACGAACTTGTACATATTGTATATATTGACTTTATTTTTTGTAATATACGGATTTTTGTGTACTCATTTTTTTTACTTTTGTGAACTTTTCTTGTGCTTGTCCTTCTCGCGCTATCAACCGCGTATCCGCGCACTCTCGCACAATTACAATCTGTGGCATTTAGAGCTAATAATTCAAATAATTGGATTTTAACTTTTTTATCTGTTGGCGAGTCAGTGGTCTCCTATGCTAGACGCTGGATTCACGCGCCGGTGATCCGGGTTCGATCCCAGCCAGGTACACAAAATCCTGGTGGGGTTTTTTTTTCGGTGATTCGGGGTGGGTCTGGTAGAAGGCAGCGGGGGCTATAGGATGTGCGCCTCCTCGGAATTTTCGGGGGACGCCATCAAGTCGATTTCTCCCTCCTAATGGGGGACTCGCCCTCACCGGCTCCGAACGGGTATGGTGGGGAAAGAGGAGATATCGGCGCTACCGTCTTTCGGAAAGAGACGTTAAAACCGTTGGTCCATGAAGGAAGGAAACGGGAAACCACCTTCATCATTTATCCCAAGAGAACATTATGGCTTCATTCAGCGTGTTGGAAGACGGTGGTTCGCCACTGTACATGACCATAATGTCACGACTCTTCAGACATGAAGATACGACGAGAAAGAAAATCTGTTGGCGAAATGTATTTATAATCACGCACATGAATTTTGTGTCCGTAATAATTATTAAATTAATTTGGCGTCGACTTAAAAAATGATAAGAGGGTTGTCTTCTTCGGCCGCCATTCAACGCTCAGCTTAGTCTAATTAAAACAAAGCATTGCGATGGCTTTCGCGGGTGTTGGCGCAATGTGATTTCTGCCCAGTGCTTTGTCAACGTGTCACATTTTTTTCTTTCCGACTTACGTGGTGGGCAGAAAGAGAGGGATATTTAATGATACATACACTTTTAAATGTTAAGCACTTTTACCTTTGTAAAAATGCATCTTTTATATAGTACCAAAAAAATTACAAATTCATGCAATTTATTATAATAAAAAGTAATTTTACGCAATTTTATATAATGCATAAAGCAAAAAATGCATATTTCATCAATTTTAATAATTTAATAAAACTTATAAAAGTAGGAAATACCACATTATTTTTCAATCTTTTTTATCACCCAATAGGTATAAAATTTAATAATGTATAAATAATAAAGAAAAGAAACCAATACTTTGTATTATCTTTATCGGCATTTCGAGCGGCCGGTGATTACAACATACGCCACTTCCGCGTGTTGTTGTCCCCTTAACTTTATATTTTCTTTTCAACGTGACAGCGTCCACGATCGGTATCGATCACCGATTAGCAGAGAAACTTTCGCTTTGTTATTTCTCCTGTGATGACATTAACGTTGAAACCTGATTATTGTCGAACATTCCTGCAAGATAGAATGTCCACCGTGTAGTAAACCGACATAAATGTGTATAAATTTAAACGTGCGGTACTATGACTTTTTTTTAACAGCGTATTAGCATACTTAGGAGAAATAGAGAACGATATAACTGCGATTATTATTTATTGATCGATTTATTTTCTACGTTTCGGAAGGTAAACAGTAAATGTATCTTCCGTACTGGCGGTTGGTTGCTATCGGTCTTTTATCACGTTCTGCACTGGCGTTGCCAGACTCATCATATCGTCCTTTTGATAGGTAAAATATAATTTATTTTATTCTGTTTCGGATTATACAAAGTTCAATTTCGCGGACCTTAAGTTTAACGCGCCTGACGCGGGATATTCTAAGCCGAATTAAGTATCAAGTGACTTTACTTCTACGAGCTACGACAAGAGAATTCCTCGAGTCGAGGTTTTCGCTCCCTTTTATACTATGGGCCGCTACCCCACCTTTCTTGCGGTTACGCCCATGGTTACGCCCCTTTCCACATCTGCGGACCAGATGTGCGGCTCACCTGTTACCCAAATTGCTTCCGCGTTCCGGAGCCATTGTCCTCGCAAACCGAGCGCTATTATTCGACTTGTTTTCACATTCCATCGGTGATCAACAACTTTCTCGCACATTCCTTCTCGAAGGTTCTAGTGTTACCATACGCGGTGTCCCATCTCCCGATATCTCCCTTTAATTAATTACATGTTTGTTTTGGTAGAGTTTTCCTGGGGAATGGGACCTCGCGTGTACATTGGCCGTTCTATTCCTATCTCTTATCTATGGTGGTACAACCGTTCCGCCGCTATCCACTCAATTATCGCGGTTCGCCCGGTATGCGCTCTCCGTCGCGCCTGATGCATATACCGTGTTCGTTTATTTGCGCTGTACGCGTGGATCGCGATCTCGCCTATCACGCGTCCGGCCCGCTGGCCGTTGGTCACTCCCAATTGGTCTTGACCTTGGCAACATGCCCGTGTCCTTGGATCCGCGGTCTGGCCATTGGTTGGCCGGATCCGTTGACCATGTCACGTGGTCCGTCCATCTTGGGACCTAGGCGTTCGAATCGTACGCCGCCGCCGGTTTCGCCCCTTTTCTGGTCCCTGTAACGCGTTCGCGTTATTCGTTCGATATTCCGGTGGGTGGTTCGCCCGTACCCCTTACCATGCGGTATGGTATCGTCGTCTCGGGTTTTACCTTACCGGCACGCCTACCGCCGGTCTTGTTCTTTTCCTTTCGTCGTCCGAAACGGTTTCGCCTTGACCTTCCGCTGGTCACGCCGTTAGTTACCCTAACTCCTTGACCCTTGGTCGTGGTACCCGGATTTCGCGTTTTGCCGGTCCGCCATGTTCGCCGATGGTGGCGTTACATTGGTTGGGGTGCCTTTGCCTTATTTTCGTCGGTAATTTACCGATCGCGTCGTTGGTTACTCTACTTCGCTTACCACGTACCCCGGTACCCCCATACCGGCTGGGGTTAGGTTCGCGCTTTTGTTCGTCGGTGTTTTACTCTATGCTCGCGCGTCACTTTGTCAATTTCGGGGCGTGGAATTGTTCATACGTCCCATTGGGTGCTTACGTCGTCCCTACCTCCGATTGTGGACGCGCCTTAATCTTTTTTGAATCTCGGGCTCCCGCCACGGGGTTGAAACGAACAAATCTATGTGTCAAGGCATTCTACTTTACTGCCCTTTAAGCGAAATAAGGTTCTGAAAATAACCGGCGGATTTGAAAATGAAATGCAATTAAACTTTATATTGCTCGTTCGGTGCTCGTTGCACTTAATCTAGAAAGCAAAAGGAAACTAAACGGAACTTGAATTTTATTTAACGTCCTCCGACCCTTTGCGCGGCAGCTATTTAATAATAAGGAAGGAAACTAAACATAACGATTCGCTGGTCTGTGTAATTAACGCACGTGTCTTATATCTATGTCTTATTTATCTAACGCGGAACTTATCTTATATTATATATACATGTTTATTTATTTTTAGTTGTTATTTTCACTACGTCCTTTATCGCCGCGTGAATGTGTCTCGGTAGCCGCAAATCCGTCGTTTCCGGTTTGCCGGTTGTTACCTCCGACGTGTCGCCCTTCTCCTTTCCCCTCGACCGGATGAGCGGCTGTGGCAGGATCTGGTCATCCAGGATAGTTGGTAGCTGTTTTGCGACTTCGGCAGCCGGCGCAATTGCAGCCGTCGGCTGCAAGGTCAGGAGACCCTTAGGCTCAGTCTATGCCTGCTACGCCTGGGATAGGCCCTTCCTTGTCGCCGATTTGGCCGCGCTTTTGGGCCATTTACCGCCTCAACTGCAGTACACGTTTCTGAGGTCCCGCTTCGGTGAGAAGCAGCGTTGGTTTTACGGTGACATGGAAATCCTGGCGTACTTCTTTGAAGTATTCTTTCGTATCGAATTTGAATATAATTTTATTCTTGGACGTTAACACACACTCGAAAATCGAGCACATGTAGACGTGGAAATTATCTCCAGGCCATGTTAACGACGAAATATGCCCTTATCCAGACGAAACAAGTCACTCTCAAAGACAGATAACTCACCAAAAAAATAATAAAAAATAAATGTGAGTACATTTCCTGTCCAAATACGTCCTTTCTCACAGAGTCGAGATAAAATATTTCCAAGTCCGGTCAGAATAGAATAGTGGTATTTATTTTGGATCGAAAGCCTCAAAATAGTGGAAAAACCGACATCCTTCCTTCCCGTTACAGTCCAAGTAAACTCTCGCAGCAGGACAGTAGTGATCATCTTATGATTCAAGGGCGTGGCCCGAAAGATGATTTGATATAGATCACTTAAAATTCGTAAAAATATTTAATAAAAATTGAAGAATATAGTGCACCAAAGTGTCCAGAATCACATAGATAGCAGATCTTAGTCGATATAGGACGGATTTCGGATATTTTCACGATCTTCAAATTGTCGAAAGTGACACGCGGTACGCGGTACGCCAATCCCGGCCGCGCAGCCATGCCACATAAGAGTTAGAGACGTTAATATTTCAGAAATCATAGGAAAATTCACAATAATTTATACAAAAATCGATATAAAAACAGCGCGGATCTTCCCATAACAAAATTTCCACAAAAATCACGAAAATAAAGTCACTTAGAAAAGTCTGTTACGGAGCACTTGTGGAACACGTTCATTCCCTAGAGCGCCCCGAGCCGGAATCCACCTAACACTAACCTTGCGCGACACGACACGAGCTGTCACTAACATTATGCGACACGTTAGATCGCGAAATTGCCGCGATCTCGCGATCGCCCGGCTTCGACCGGCCAATCACAATAAATTACAATACACTGCAAAATAACATAAGAATTATTATTTACACCTACTTACATATGAGATATAAGATTGCAAGATTAAATGTGGCTATGTTTCAATAATTATTATCCATATTAAAATCTACAATTACTATTACGTATACTTTAGATATTTAATAAAAGCAATAAATATTGAAACATAGCCTATATGAAGCAAATATACTTTTCGTTACTAACTTACCTAATGAACGAAGTTTTCGATGCAACGTTAAAGGCACTTTACCCTTCAAAGAAAAAACCAAACTCTCTCCCTCTCTCTCTCTGTCTCTCTCCCTCTCTTTCTCTCTCTCTCTCAAATTCTCAAGCAACGCGGTACCTAGCATCGCAATGCTAAGACAAGTTTAATAGGACTCTCTCTCTCTCTCTCTCTCTCCTCTCTCTCTCTCTCTCTCTCTCTCTCTCTCTCTCTCTCTCTCTCTCTCTCTCTCTCTCTCTCTCTCTCTCTCTCTTTCTTTCTCTTTCTCTCTTCCTCTTCCGCTGGTTAAACGGAACATATTACATACTGCAACATATATTATTAATATAAAAAGACAAATAGACAATTTAGAACCACGTTAACCTCACTCGACACGAACCGTGACAGTTCGCACTATCGCATCGCACTAAATCGCAATATTAGCGTCATTCGTACTAACTGATATCGATACACGTTTTACCTTCTTACACCGATCTCACGCATTATTTTTCACATCACATAATAATAAACAATAAATTTGAAAACTATCATCACTACTAATCTCACATGACACGAACTATCATTCCGTCACAACATTATTCAATCTCGCCGCAATCTCGATCGCTCGGCTTCGACCAGCCCAATCACGCACGCGGAAAAGCGGCAACACTACGTGCGAGATATTTCGACTCAAAACGCTCACTTCTCGGTCAAAATGACTTTTTTAATATAGGATATTTAGTGTATTGAAAGATTCAATTCCAGCATGATAAAGTATGTTTATGATAACAGTTCCAAGTGCAGCATCTGATAAAACCGTTTCACATAATAATACAGAATCATTGAAGAGATGCAAATATGCAGTTAATCAATACTCTACAGTTAATCAATATCTACCCCTTAATCGGGGTATGTTTTTCATGTAAGAGTCATCTTTTATATAAGAGTTCTTACAACTCTTAAAATTATTTTTGTTTTCCCTTAAACAGGGATATTTACAGACTAAATTGAGCATGAATTTTTGAAACAGAAAATGCGACCTTGAAATTGAAATGCAACCTCCTCTCAAAGAGGAATATGTGGGGTGATCGGGATCGAACTTATGATCCTTAGCTTTACTAATTTATCGCACTCACACTGAGCTACGAGACACCTCCTTCTGTGAAAAAATAAAAAAATAAAAAAAATTAAAATTAAAATAAAGTTTGAAATAATATTTTTAAGAATTTCTTTCATTTTAACATGAAAAAAGGATGGCTATAAGAGTCAGACGCGGTTATCAGTGCGTAAGTGATCAAATCACTGATTTATTCCTTGTGTATACATTCGTACGTTTCGGCTCGAGATTGAGCCATTCAGCGAGAAAATTAATTAAATTATTTCCCTTCTCCAATCCTGTTGGGCGAGTTTCGGGATTTAAAAACAACAGTGACTATGAGATTGATATCTGTAATAAATGTTTTTCTGTAAATCGAGTCAATTTGACAAACATTATTAAACTCACCCAATAGTCAGGAGAAAAGGAATATCATAAAGCCATGTAGAAAAGCGTATAAAATGTCATCCGAAAAGATAAAGAAATACAAACAATGAGACGGAATTAACGAACTTGTCAGGACGACGGACACGAAATATCTAACGTTAGTTTAGTCATGTCACGGGTCATTCTAACAAACCTTAATAATAAAAGCTGAGATATAAGGGTCGACAATATAAGAAAATTTTAAAACTAAATTAAGCAGTCCGTATTATAACGAAGTATATACACAGGCAATCGGCATGGTTTACACACTGAGAAAAAGGATTTGCTATATTAGCAAATATTTGTCATTATAGTGATAACAAATATTTTGATTTGCTGCGGGTAGCAAACTTTTTGTTATTGCAACAAAAGGTTTGCTACCCGCAGCAAATTAAAATGTTTGTTGTCACTAATTTCTCTCAGTGCAATTTATTTAATATTGATACATAGGCGTGGTGAAGAATCTGTGAAATTCTGTATCTGTTTGAGAATTGAGGCTGTTCTTCTGTAACTTGATATATGTCATTTCTGACACTAATCGTTTAGCTAAAAATTGTTTTCTATTTAATATTTCGACATTTTTCCAATCAAATTCATGGTCAAAATTAATTCTGTGTTCAGTGATAACGGATTGCGTTGTGGAGTTTTTATGGATATGATTTCTATGTTCGGAGACTCTGGTTTTTAATTGTCTCATCGTTTGCCCGACGTAGGGAAGCATCGCAATTTTTGCATAAGATCTTGTAAACCACATTCCTGTTGCTTTGGATTGGGAGAGTGTCTTTTTGTGTAATAAATTTTCGCATTTTATTTAAGCTGAAAAATGAAAGATTAACATTTAGATCTTTGGTAACATTTTTAAACTTCTCCACAATATTGGAAACATAAGGAATAGTGAACCAGATGCGTTGTTCCTCGTTGTCGTTGCTCGGTGAAGGTTCACCAAGAATGGTTTCTTGGGCCCACAGGGTCCCTATTGCGGCGTCGGCGCCGATAAATTGATCGGTCGCGAGATCGTCGAGGCACTATTATAGAGTCTGCCTTTACGCCGGCATGAAGTTCGCGGGGACCAATGCTGAGGTGATGTTCTCACAATGGGAGTTCCAGGTGGGACCATGCACGGGCATCGACGCGGGAGACGATCTGTGGATTGCTCGATTCATCCTGCAGCGCATCGCCGAAGAATACGGTGTAATTGTCACCCTGAAAACCGGTCTACGGCTCGGGCGCCGGTGCCCACACCAACTTCTCGACGAAGGCGATACGCGGTGAAAACGGTATCGCCGAGATCGAGAAGGCGATCGACAAGCTGAGCGAGCAACATCTCAGGCACCTACAGGCGTACGATTCGCGCGGAGGGAAGGACAATGAGCGCAGGCTGACTGGCAAGTGTGAGACGAGCAATATCCATGACTTCAGTGCCGGGGTGGCCATTTGAAACGTCAGCATCCGCATTCCTCGTGGCGTCGCTGAGGATAAGAAAGGCTACCTGGAAGACAGGAGACCTAGCAGCAATTGCGATCCTTACTCTATTTGCGACGCTTTGGTTCGCAAGTACGTTGACCAAGTTCTAAACAATTTTGTTTATAAAATTAAGTTGAGTATTCAAATTAATCTATATTGAGTTCACACTTTTACAAAATATACTTCAATGTACCTTGAATGTTGCACGAGACATTCTAAAATGCTCCTTAAATAAAAAGTCATCATATAGAGGAACAATAATTTCATAGTAATTTTGATTTCTTGTTTTTTCGCCACGTTGCATTATTTCTAATTTATCCAGCTCTGGTATTGGTTCTGGTGAAGTTTTTCCAATGTTAACTGCGCCGGAAAAAAAATTGTAATGTTGGTGTAAATTATATACCAAAAGTCATTTTCCATAAAGTAATAAGTTTATTTATATGTACATTTATAGGTACATGTATGTCGGATACGCGGGATGACCGTGTACAGTAGTGATCGGGTAACGAGGGGATAACTGTATACCATTTCGATGGTCCCGGGCGATCCCCAGAATGGCCCCCATCTCGGTGTTGCCGACGTCCGGGCGATGCGATCCGGGCGTACTGGAAACACTCTCTCTCTCTCTCTCTCTCTCTCTCTCTCTTTCTCTCTTTCTGTCTCTCTTTCTTTCTGTCTCTCGTACGCGCGCGCACGAGCGACGTAGCACACACACACACACACACACAGACAACGTTTTAAGCGTCGCGTTCCTCGTCAAGTTTCGTTAAAGTCTCATTCAAGTCAGACTCTTCGTCGTCGTCGGCTAAATATCCTAATAGGGCTTGAGAGTAGACAATGCACCGTTTCGTCGTCGGCGACGCGCTGTTTCGTGAAACTGTACCACGTAGATCGTCGATCTTGTTTAATTCGACGTTCGATGACGAGGTCGTCGGTTCGGACAAAATGCATCGCATAGGAGGCGTGATCGCGATTCGGCCTTTGTCCGAATATATGGCTAATAAGTTATCCGGAGATACGGAAAAATGATATTCGTTCGTTACTACGGACGTCGCAGTTTTTAGCGGCAGCAGTTCTACGTCTCGCAGAAGAATCGCTATTTTTGGCGTTAATATGTCGGGAACGCTTGAAACACATATATACTGTTAAAGCGCGTCAACTAACCTATGTAAGTATTCTCTGCTGTAACAAAAAAACTTCAATTTATCAACAATTTAGTGCTTCAAATGTTGTGTTTTAGTAAAGCAGCGACTTTCTCGCGAAATAAAGTATTCACTGCATTAACAAAAAGACTTTAATTTATCAACAATTTACTGCTTTAAATGTTGTGTTTTGGTAAAGCAGCGACTTTCTCGCGAAATAAAGTATTCTCTGCTTTAAAAAAAAAAAAACGTAATATTAGTCGTTTATACCTTTCAAAATAGCTGCTATATTTTTGAACCTTTTTTTGTTAATAACTTTTTAATGAACAATGACCGCCGGCTAAAAACTTCTGAAGGTCACTCAGGAGGGTGACTTTGACAACATATGTCAAGGTCAAGGTCATGGGCGAGTGCGGTCTTTTTATGCATATTTACCTTCCTCGGTTTCGCATCTGGCGATCCGTCTCATATGTCGGAGGTCACGTCCGACGCAAATCTCTGTGTGTCTCGCCTAGTTTCGTACTCGATACACGAGACCGAACCTCAACAGAATGAGCGACGTTATGCACATTCTGTTGACGTCGCGGTTTATCTTCTGAATTCCCCGGCTTCGTGGTATATTACTGGTGGGAGTGACCGCTGGGGCGGTCGCAAGAGATGAGGCGCTGATCTGTTCGAAATGTAGGAGGGAGTGATGCTTCGCCTGACCGGCAGGTCCACGAACGAGGGCAATTCTTTAAACTATGGTCTGCGCGGAGACAATTCAGACACAGCCCCTTTTCGCGAGCAAAGCTATGCTGTTCTTTGGCCGAGAATTGTAGAAAACCGGGGCATTTAGCCAACTGATGCTGCTCTTTGCATTTGAGACACGAGGCGTTTTGAGCGACGAGCGAAGTAGTCGACGCGGCTTTCTTTGTCGAATTTTGCGATTTTGATTTGTTTGGTTTAGCCGACGAGTCGGATACAGACGCGAGCACCACACAGTATCTCGATAGATACTTTGTCAATGCTTGTGGCGATTCCACCGACATGTATGTTAATTCGAATTTATCCCGTAACGTTGGAGTGAGCTTTTCCAACAAATGATTAAACAGCATGAAATTCCACGACTACCGGATAGTCCATCATCTTTAAGGCTCGCGTGTTTTTATTAAACACGTTCAATAACGCGCGGAGGGATTCGGCTGAGTCCGCGATCAAGGGTTTGGCGTGTACAAACGAACGCCAATATTGCGCAGCTAATTTACATTTATTTTGATATCGCGACAGCGATAGAAGAAGGGCAAGGCTGCCGCGGAGCCCAAGTCACCATCCAAGGCTAAGAAAGCCGTCAAGGCACCAGCGGCGAAAACCAAAACGCCTAAGCCGAAGAAAGCCACAGCGAAGACCGTGAAGGCCGCGGCGAAAAAATAATTGGCCTGCGAAGAATATACTCGCTACAGTCATAAATGCCGCGCCGCTGGCGCTCCTGCCTGCCGGGACGCGTGGAACGGGTTGCCGTTCCGTAGGCGCGTGCCTACACGCTTGCGGTGTGGCGGTTGAGCCGCCGTTTCTCGGGGCGCTCATAGCCGCCACAGGATTATTTATTATTTGTCACTGTGTATGCTTTACATTTATTTATTATAGTTAGCTGAAACTATTTTTATATTGTGAGTTTAAATTAATACACTCCGATTTTAACGGCTTGGCGTTCAGCATTAAATCCACGTGGTAATCCGTCAAATCTCGTTTGTTCTGATATCGCGAAACCAGGGAGTCGTAAGCTATTGTGTAGTTATTAGCAGAGAGGAGCAGGTTCTTAACGACATTGAGCACTTCTTTTTCAATGAGGCCATCAGATATTGGTATTTCTCCATGGAGGAGATATTCCGGTTTTTGTGAATAGAAACGTTGTATAACGCAATGAACGAGGACCAAAGAGCGAAATCTCCCGAGAATTGCGGAAGTGAGATTTTGGGCAGTCGGATAGACGACGTTTGAGCCGGGGCCTGAGAGGACGAGGTAGTCGCTCGATCGGCGCCCACAAACTTTTCATAGCGCCCGATTATCGCAAAGCGCATCTGGTCGAATTCCTTGCAAATCGCGTCCTCCGCGGCAAACTTTTCGTCCGAGGCGTTTTGGATTACCTTGAGGTGAGCTGTCTCAAAGTCTTCGATCAACTTGGCTACGGTGGGATATCTAACGAGAAAATTTGGTCTTTGCGCGACATTGTCCGCGGTGAGCATCGACAGCTCATGAATTTCCTTCATGCGCTGTATACACAACTTGCATTTAGTTTTGTGCCTCTTGCCCATGATGATCGAATACGAAACGGTTCAAGAACGGCGAAAATCTAACGTGAGCCCGAGGCAATGACAACTCAATTCAATACGAAAATATTGCTAAATGCCGGAGAACGATAGGCTTCGAGTTCGGAATGCTAGAAAGAACAAAACAACACTGTTTTACTCGTCAAGGTGACGAGTAACAGATGGCTCGGTTCGAATTTCTATGCGAAAGCATGATGGAATATTCATGAGAGAATATTCTTCAACGATAATATAATAAATCGTATTGTTCGCACAATATCGAAAATGACGATTTGATTGACGCAAGAGTAGTGGAACGCGAACGCAAGGTCACGCGAACGCTTGCAGGAGACGAGGATCGAGCACAGTATAGCTGTCAAGGAAGATGGTTGCAGAGGATGTACAAATTAATAATAAAATAGTTGTATCAATAATAAAAATTATCAAATAGATTGGCACGGATACCCGGTTACGACGAGAAATGCACTCAGGTATTAGCAGCATATACGACACGAGCAATAATCCACGACGCAAGCATTAATTACGACAATTTCTTTTGACTCGATTATAATATTTAATAATCAACTTGAAGGATTACCAGAGTGCCAAGATATTTTATACCGGGAACTAGTGCCGACAAATATTTTCGATCGACAGCAAATGTGTTTCGATCGATAGCAGATGTGTTTTCAAGAATTCCAACGATCGAAAGAATAAGTATTTCGAGTCGTGCCAAAAGCAGACCCAGCAACAACGAGAAATAGTGTAGCGCGTTATTATTGAGCGCGAGTCTATGCAGAAAAAACTGTGTACACACGGTCGGCTCGTGACCGAGCGCCAAGGCCGCCGACAGCGAGGCGAAAACGTATGACTAGTCCGAGAATATTTTCGATCTGAATATTTCGGTTACTATGTTAACAATTGTTAACAATACTATTTTTGACTAATTACCGCGTCAATTGCGGAATTCACGGTTAATGCAGATAACGACAATGGCGCGTGTTATGACGAACGAGAGATTCACGCAAGTATTCTCGTCGCGAAGCGAAACTAGAGAATTGCGAGCGAGAGATATCGCGCGAAGCCAGAGATTAACACGCCACGCGTTATTGCAATTCGCGATTACAAGTGCGAACAAATTAGCGAATTCACGACTAATGCAGATAACGACAATACACTATTGAGTATAGTTATTGCTGTTACTAAGAAGAGATAATGTTCAAAATAGTCTTGTTGCATTACACCTTTAAGTACAGGAATAGAATAAAAAAAATACCATATTTTACGTTTCTGGACCTGATCATTCAGCGGTCCCGAAGGTTTTTACGAGGCTTTACTGAAGTCCTCTTTAGAACCTACAAGCGGCATTTTGTACGTTTTCTGCTATCTTAAGTAGGACTAAAGTTTCCGTGTAGATTAAACCTACATTGATCACGTTGCAGACGAACTTCTTGAACTTGATTATTTACAATCACTTTTTTCTTTTCATGACTGCTAGAAAAGTTTAAAATTTTATTCTATTTTAAAGGGGCTTTAAAACTGTCAATATTTTCAGCACATTTAGTGATAAATTGTTTTCTTTGCAATTCACCAGTTTCTTCAACTTTCAGTAGAAAATCAGCGACATTGTCAGAGGCACAACGCCCTGTACCAATATTATATAACTTATCATGATTTAGTTTTTTGCTATCAAATGCATTAATATTATTTTTTAACACTTCAAGAAATGCGTTCAACTGTAAATTATCTTTTTTATATGCAATTTATTTTTGCACAATGTGTTTTGAACACTTAACGGTTTTAACAGTTTAGCACTTACTCGGCATGATTATGGTTTTTTATGCATTTTTTTTTTACATGGTGGAAATCTTCGACCACTGGGACACAGTCGGGGAACGTCACGGCATTTGAACCGTGGCGCCAGTCATGCACCCAGTGGCCCCCCTAGTCGGGGGGAAGACCTCCCGCCCCCTGAAAAAGAGCGGGGCAGTGCCGGATTCCACGCGCGTGCGTCTCAAGACTGCACGCGCGTGACCTACCGGCTAAAACCACCATGAATCCCTCCTAAGCAGTTACTGAGGGGGTCCCGGGAAAACGCGTGAGCATGCCATCCATGGACCCCCCCCCCCTGCAAGAACTATCCGCCCGGGGGAGGGGAGCGGGTTCGGGGAGCGCTTATAGCAACCAGTCACCCGCCCCCACTCCCCCACCGCCGTAGGGCGGGAATAAAGCTAATTTGTGGCGGGCTGGGGGGGATTAACCCCAGTCCGTCACCCCCCCTTTCCGGGGTTGTCGGCCCTCCCACTAGCGGGTGGGGAGGACCGGCAGCGGACATGTGGTTTCCAGTCCCACACGCCCGCCCCCCGGGCGAGGGGGGGGAAGGGGCCACCCCCCCTCCCAAAATAATCTGCTGTAGGAGTTCGGATCGAATTTTGGAAATTGCGCGAGCATTTCTACCGGGATCGTCTCAAGTGCGCGACAGTACTTTCCGAGGATTTCAAATTCCAGCAGCCTCAGCTGCTCGCGTTTCTCCATCAATTTTTCTCTGTCGACAGGAATCATGCCCATTATCGATGTTCGTTGAATTCTCTCCATCCACGAGCCCAATTGCTTGTTCAAACCCAGGTCCGTTAGATCCGATCCAACGTGTTGCCCGAGGTTGCGTCTGTCCTTTCTTCCGGTCGGCGATCCTCCGTCGACGTCGCAATTGGAGTCGGGGGTGTAGGAACGCGAGGTTGTCGCACCTTTCCCTCGCCCACCGGATAGGGAGGAAAGGTACCGTAACTCGCGAGTCTGTGCGTCCATCTCGTTCTTATCTCGGACGCGACGCAATTCCACCGCGTTGTTCTGCGTTTTGTGCGGACGACTCTCACCCCTCGATCCGTAATGGAGAAATGCCCTTTATGCATTTCTCTCACTTAGCCTTCTGCAATTGCATATATAGTTCGCTAACAGTATAAATAATAAAAGAAACAAATTGCCAGAACTGCACCTTATTATTTAAATTTTAAAGAATTGTTTTCCGTTTTACCGACTTCTTATGATATTATTATTTTTCACATACTTAGCCATCGTTTTGACTTCTGGCAATTAATATCCAATTTTTTTAAGCCTTAAATAATATAAAAACAAAATCGCCAGAACTGCACCATGTCATTAAAATTTAAACAATTTTTTTACAAGTTTACCGACTTCTGGCAACGTTTTAGCCCCGGCTTAGATTTCTGGCAATAATTTTCCGTAATTTCTACAGTTAAAAACTACAACTTTACAAAATATCAGAACTGCACTTAAAGATTTTATTTTGATTAAAAATAAACGCGTTTGACCGCCCGCCCATGCTTCCCTCTCCGGGAGCGACTTCTGGCTGCAGTGCTCCGTGCTTTTCAGATAGTAAGGATGGTTTTCATATACAAATTTTGACTGCACCTTATTATTTTTAATTTTCGTAGCCAGCTCTCCGTTTAAATCCCATGATTGGCGCCATTCATTGATGTAAAAGCATTCGATGCAAATCTGGAATTATATGTGATGCGATTAATGAAGTAGAAAGCATTATAACGTAAAAAGTTTTCAAAGTTTTGCAATTACGATTAATTTCAGCACTCTGTTTGTTATATAAAAATCAATATAAAATGCGCGGCGGCAATGGCGCGGCAGGAATCTTATCACGACGCGATGTTCCCGATTTCAATTGCAAAGCCGATGCCGTTAATACGGCGTGCAGAAAAAAAGTTGGGATGCGGAGACACTAGCGTCGAGAGTTCTCGACCGGGGCGGAGTTCCCTCAACCTCGGTGTTTCGCCAGTGGTACTAAGGATGATTCAGAGTTTCGGGAGAGCGAGTGGACTTTCGAGATTACTTGGCCGAGAGGAAGATTACTCAACCTCGGTTGTGTCGACTCTGATGGAGCAGAATGGCTTCGTATCTCGAGTTCAGCGACGGATCGGACTGGAGCTGACTCGAGAGCGAAGTGATTCTTTTTGGCTCGGTGTTATATATTTTTTTCGTCGTCATCGGGAGACGACGTTTTTCTCGTAGCATGGCGTCGATTATAACAGGGCACTTTTTTTCCTGTAAGAGAACGAATGACTGGCCGACATTGTGCGTCTGTTATTTCTTCGCGTGTTTTTGCTTGAGAACACTCCTGCAAGAATGTCTAATGGTGTTAAGTCAGGTGAACGCGAAGGCTAAGCCACAGATCCAGAACGACCAATTCATCTTCCGTGAAAATGAATCTTAAGCTATTGTCGAGAATCTCTGCAATAGTGAACAGGACAGCCATTCAGTTGAAACCAGGAGTTTACTTTCATATTTAAAAGTATGTTTTCTAAAAGGTCATAAAATTAATATCTTGAAAATAATTTAACACCAGTAGACTTTTTTAAATATGGTGTTCTCAAGCAAAAAGTCTATGAAATAAAGGAGGAGGCAGTGAAAGGAAATTCATCGTGGCGTGATAACATTGAACGCGAAAACGTCATGATCTTTTATACCCCCTTGGGGAATCGGTGGAGAGTAAGAATCGGTGGGGTTAACCGATCTTCGGGCGAGACTAAGGGATGAGTGGCGCGGATCGGAGTTACGAATCTCTGTCGTCGTGCTCGCACTATAAATACTCTAATCCAAATGCGTCATCGCTCGACTGACGTTTGGTCGGGCGGCATCTGGTTGTTGTTGGCTGAGAATACGATGCACCGTTTAAGGTGCGCATCGTTACAAGTGTGTTCTTAATATTTCGATTAATCCTGTAACGCCCACGTTTTGATTTCGCTGTCATAAAATTCTGAAACTTATATATTTGTCTTATTTTATTATTTGAAGGTGAAAAAACCGGCAGAAAAAGATTCGGAGCTCTAAGTGTGAAAATTATGGTATGTTGCATTAGTGCAACGTAGGGCGTTACATAGGGTAAAATATGGTATAAATATAAAATCGGAAAAAAAATTTAACTGCAATAAATGTTTTCCATTTTTTACTATATTGATAGAAATACATGTTTCTATAAAAAATGACAATAAAAAATTATAATTTGTAATAATTATTAGTAAAAATTATAATTTGTAATAATTATTGTGAAAAAATTTTGGAAATAAGTCAATTCTTATTATGAAACTCGTAAAAACAGTTTTTCTCTTTACGGAAGCACAGGCGGATTTCGCCAGTGATGGTTCTTGCCTTTGTACGGAGTACGGACTTTGAGGGAGTCATAATATGATCTGTTGATCTCTGCCATTGTGTAGAGGGATCCATAATATAATCCGTTAACCGTGAAGTACTTGACTGATTTTTTTTTTAATTTATGTCGATTTACGTGTTTTTCTCAAATTCGATCGGTCTGCTACGTAAGACACTAGTCTTTTACATATTCTACTTTTGTATAATTAGGAAATTTTTAAATACATCCCATCGTGTTCCCACCTCGATGACAATCAGGTCGGGTGTATTTCTGCTAAGTACTCGAGTATTACGGTCCATTATCTGCGATCACACAGGAAGTACGGCATCTTCCTCGGGGTCGTCCTGATGCATTAGTTATTATTACAAAGTTAACGCAAGGTATATTCTTGACATAAGATGCCATACAAATAATATTTACCGTTTTCTGAGAATGGATATTACAATAGTCTTGGTGCATGATGTCACGGAATAGGTCAAAATAAAAAAAAATCTTTAAGAATTTAATTTAATTCAATTTAATTTAATTTAATTTGATTTATTGCAATGCTTATTGGGATCAATGTCAACCAATCATATTCAATTGCAATAATATTTGCTTGGGCTTCTTCTGAATTAATGGTCATTATAACTGCATTGATGCCCCAGCCTCTCGAATTCCTACGGAATGAAGATCATTAGTAGTTAAAGAACCATTTTCTAATTCAAAATCGTCATTCTTGAGATACATTTGAGGATTTAGCATCACCTTCTTTCCAAACTCTATCATACTCTTAATTATTTTTGCTGCATTTTGTGAAATTATACCTTTCCTCTTTATATTTGTTATACATACTTTGGTTGCAAATGCAATAGCTTTGTTATATTTGTCAAGATTGTCAATCATTAATCCTAAGTTTGAAAGTTTAGAAATTGCATCTGCAGTAAAATTGGATTTCAACGTTGTATTAATATTGTTTTTTTTGCAATGTTATATTAATAACAGTATCCTTTATCATGTTGAATAACATGAAAATGAAAGTATCTGCAATGCTTAGTTCCATGTATTTATGCGGTCTCACACGAGGTATAGTTACTAAATACATTATATAATTTGAATTTTTTAGTCTATCAAAACCTGGCATTGTAGCTTCTGTCTCGTTCATTTTGTTTAAAAATATTGTAAAATTTCCTTCATTTATCATTCCTCCCCAGCCAATGCTTAATTCTAGTGCAGACACCATTTTATTTCTCATCATATCTTTAGCTAATGCCACTGAAGTGTGTACAGCAGCTCTAGGATATGAATATCTACCATCACTGATATTGTCATCTGATTTTGGAAAATATACAATCACTTTATGTTTTGCACTAGTTTCAAATGTCTTGCTTTGACCTTTCAGGGCCTTTCTAAATCCATTTCCTTTTTCCATTAATATTAAACCGACTTCAACTCTCTCCTGATTCCTTTTTTTTTCCCGAACTATACATAAAGTCAAACCTTCGAAGATCATCGTCGCTTGTTAGTTGGTAGATTTGGCGAAACCCCTGCAGCAGTGTATCAGCATTTTCAATCACAGCTTTTGCAAACTCTGATTTTGCTTTCATCACCTGATCTATTTCATTTTTCGAACTCGAATTCTGGACCCTCATTGATGAGAAGAGTTATATAAACATAAGAAAAACATATGAGAAAAAATGTGTGGATTTAATAGATACCTTGTAGCTGTCCAATGATTCATTGGAATGAGATTCGATACCGTGCCGCTAGGATTCGGCACCACTTGTCAGCGGTCGCGCGAGTTCCCGAGATGGGCAATTGCATTTCACTTACTCGGCTGGGCCCTCCCGCAGGCACTTCCCTCGGTATTAATTAGCGGAACCACCTTTCGGTGACAACACTCGCGGCACAACGCGACTCCCGGGAGGGCCTCGGTCTTCGAGACGATCATTACTTGATTACGGTGCTTGAGCGGTGGCCTTACAATTATTCGCACGCTCGTCGGTAGCCAGTCGTCTTCGATCGCAGGGGATGGGTGGCACTTCTCCGCTCGCAAGCTCGCGAGCACACAGTGTCGCTCTTCTGGACCTTCTGGACGCTCTTTGTAAAAATAAGTAATATTTTATTTGCATTTTTAAATTAATCTATTATATTTATAAATTCGCATGTCTTAATTTATAAATGACGCACTAATTGTATATAAATAGTAAGTATGTAAAAGTATAGATATATATTTTTTAAAGAAAATCGAACAATAATATTTAGTTGCAATAATTGCTTTTAAAGTTTATATCAATGAACCAAATAGAGAGAAAATATTAACGAGTTCATGTATTAATGAATTTATTTATATAAAATCAATAAAATATTTTTCTGTCACTATTTGCAACAAAGAATTGCGACTATAACAAAAATAAAGCATATAGAAAGTGGAATAGCATCTAACTTGGTTTTATCTTATAACTCACACAGACACACGTATGTCTTAATTGGTTTAAAACTTACAAATATTATCAATTAATCAAAATTATCAACTTAATTGGAAGAAACCATTTATGTTAAAAATAACTTTAACTTATCATCATATTTATAAAATTAATCTCTGTAAATACTACCTGTAAATACTAATTTGTATGGGGCTTTTGGACTTTCCCTCGGGCCTCTGGTGCTATTACGACACATATAAACACATACGACACGTACAACACACTTATGACACATCGAAGAACATTTAGCGCCAAATAACCGCATTTTATAATGCGTTCACAAACATCTCGTCGCTAGACTCGTCAGTCGCGAAACAATTGCGACAGTCCAATCAGAATGATGCACCCAGTAGGTGCATCCAGGAACAGGAGCGCAACTGCTCATTGAGCGGCTATTGGCTAAGGAGCAGTCAAATGTGATTGGTTCTTATCTTTAGATCCAGCTAATCACATTAAATTGCTACTTTAGCCACTATTTTCTGAAAATATCGCATAGATGCATGCAATAGTAGTATAAATATAGTCGTACATGATTAAATAGCAGTACAAAATGGCGTACGACACCCCCTAAAGCCCCTTGCACAATAGGCAATAGCGATAGCGACAGCGACAAGGTTGCCGACAAAGGTATAGCTTTGTCGGCAACCTTGTCGCTGTCGCTATCGCTATTTCTATCGCCTATTGTGCAAGGGGCTTTACTGTCGTATGTCATGGAAAACATGAAATAGTCGTACCGGTACGACTAGAGTCGTACGTCTGGCAACACTGTTTCTGGTTCGGTGGGACCATGCTGGCTGGGTCTGCACGCTTGCGCACAGGGGTTGCAAGCCCTGACCACCACAGTGGAGTATTTGACTCGAAAAGTTGGCCAACATTATTTTTGTGTTCTAATAGCCTTTAGATGAGAGGATAAATAAATTTATACAATATGAAAGAGATTTCGCTTTTTTAGGAGGAATAAAGGCGCATTTTACCTGAAAAATATATTTATAGTACAATTTATACATATCTCGGTAACTTATACTAATACTATTATTTTGATCTAGCGATGTTGTCTATGATTCTTCATCTCAAGATTCTCCATCTGAAGGTTCTTCTGAAGATTCTTCTTCTTCAACTTCACTCCGAGCAACATTATCTTCACTTAGTATTCTTATCATGGACGACTCAGGAATAAGCATTTCTAGGATTTTTTTTAAATGCTATGGATTTTTTGTAGGTATAGGTCATGCTCGTTGTGAGAAGATCAGAGCTTAATAAAAGTCTGTTCAGAACATCCATATTGCAATTTTTTCTAGAACATTTTCTGGCATAATTTAAGCGGTATAAACGAAAACATTTATTTCTTGCTTCTGCCGCCTCTTCTGATAATTGCCCAATTGGCAACAAGGCATTTTCTATAATGACAGGTCCATGCATCAAAATTTTATGTAGTGTGGGTGTCATAGGATGCCATGAATATAATTGTATATAAAGTTTTGCTGTGTCCATGATATAATCACGGAATTTGTTGGTATCAATTTTATATCCACTGGATAATGTTTCCAAAATAATATTTAATCGGAAAATTAATTGAATGTCAATACCCGTGATTTCAGCGATAAGCTCCGGATTGCTGAAAAACCTCCGACTAATACCATCATTGGTATTTCTGAATCCAGATTTAAGTACATCAACAATAAAGCCTATTTTGTTTCTGAACTCTTCTTCGATGATAGTTTTTTTTTCTTTAACTGTATTTTTATCATCTTGTGATCTAAGTTGCCACTTTTTCAGGAAGTTTGTATGCTAAGTGAAGTACGCTCTCAAATAATCGAATTTTTGCATGTAAAATTGATAAACCAAACTGCAACGCACTTTCATCAGTTTTCTTTGATTTGGTCAAATCGTTGAAATCTTTCGATGTAGCTCCACAGATGTAACATTTCATTGTTCATCTTGTATCAGTCGCCGAGTTACACACTTTTGCATCGACCATAGTGAAAGTCAATCTTTGTTTCACTTCTATGCATCTGTTTCCTTTAATCTTTGTTTTGTTAAGTGAGTTGATTTTTGTTTGGATGTATTTTATATTGTTCTTTGTTATATCCGTAGACTCCTTATTCTTATTGGACGACAGTATCGAGGAGAAGATGGAGTAGGGTTTTGCCAAATAATTTTTTTGTCTTCACCGCAAATTACTCGTAAATGTACTAGAGAGCATTGAAATATATTAGCGTCCGAGTGTGTGTTATTTTCAAACTTTTGTTTGAATTGGGTTTGCTACGACCCCCATTTCAATATTAACTCTAATGAACTGCATTTATTTTTACTCAGAGTTTCTACTACTTCTTGCAAATAAATCAGTAATCTTGCGGCAGTATGATCCAATAAATCTTGCAAATTTACTTTAGCCAAAGTATCTGTCACTGTGTATGACTCAGGAACAGGGTAACAGTCTCTTTTAGCTTTTTGCACTAAGCTGTAACATGGGAACAGTTTTTTGTCGCTCGTGGTGATAATTTCGTACTGTCTTTTGGACAAACCTGCTACTACAAATATAGAAAGAGCTTTCTTTTTTTTCTTTTAGACTGTCTGAGTAGGCTTTTCTATATTTCTGCGCTTTTCCAGGAGATACAGTAATTTCTCGGAGAACATTTGAAGCATCAGCCTTGCCAGATGCTCGTAGTTTCATCTGACAAGGGAACGGTCGAAAGTGTCTCTCACTGATTTGGATGGGCTTTGGATATGTTGTAGAACATCAAAAAATATTAGATTCGTATTTTTTTTTAGCTGCTTATCTCGACGTTTAGGGGTTGAAACAACCCCTCGAATATAACGGTTTTTATAGTTTTTAGCGAATATCTTTGAAAATATAAGGCGTATGAAAAAAAGTTTTGTACAAAAAGTTCATGGTTTTTTGTGCTCTTTACAATGGCGTAATCACATTTTTTTAAATATGTCAAATTTTTAAATTTAACCTCACACCCACCTATTATTTTTGCAAAATATAACAATTTTTTCAACGCAAAAATTTAAGAGCGTTGAATGCCAAATACATTTATGTATATTTTTATTATGATACCATTATTCGCCATGTGAGCAGATGGACATATTTATGTCCAATCGAACCAGTTAAAAACGAACACACCTGACACTTCAGATACATATATCTCACCGGAAAATAAAAGAAAAATACATGGCAGTTATATGGATCTAAGGCCCTTCAATATATTGTCAGACATCCTTCCTTCATATAAATTGTCCAATAGTCTAGAATAATCGTCCAGAATGTGAATCAACGTTCAAGAATGCTCCCGCTGACATCAAGACAGTGGTGGTCATCTTGTTTTACACGGGCGTAGCCCGAAAGATAATTTGTCATAAATCGCTTAAAAATCGTTAAATATTGAATAATTTGTAAAGGATGTCATGCGTTAAAGCGTCAAAAAGCACTCAAAACGCCGATCGCATGCGATATAGATCAAATTCTCGATATTTCCGACTTCAAAGACACGGAAAAATGACACGCGGCACATAAGTCCCGGCCGCGCCGCCATTACCGCGTAAGAAATAAAAACGTTAATAAATTATTAATCTTAACAAAATCCACAGAAGTTTATATAGAATTTGGCATAAAAACACAGCACGAATCCACACGTATCAAAATTTTCACGAAAAACAGAATTTAATTCACTTAAAATACTCTTATACGGAGCGCACTCGGGACACGTCCGTTCCCTAGAACGCCCCGTGTCGGAATCCCTTCCAACTTAACCTTTTTTTTTTTTTGTTTCGGAGGAAGTGAGAAAATGCCTCGCGCATCTCCCAAGGGCCGGCCCTCGGGGTATGTGGGGCTTGCACCCACTAAAAACTCACTCCCAAACATATAGCACGCTGGACTACAGTTACGACACGCGGGAGACTCGAGGTATTACTTCACGTGCCACAACAGTCCTCTCGCAGAGGCGACAGAAAAACGTAAACCGAACACGAAATCACACGATGGATTAAACAGGGACACCACGGAATCCGGCGGGAATAACCCTCTAGTCGAATGATTGACACAAGTGCCAACATTCGACCACCTCCGAGAGACCTCACGATAGTGTTATGCGGGCATTCATATCATCGAGGCTTCTCTTCATTGGCTGCGAGGGCATTCCACGCGGAAACCACGGATGCCCCAACAAAATGCACAAACATGCACACATCAGACGAACAGGACCCCCTCTATCCGGAGAGAGGGTCCACACTTAAAACAAAACCGCGAGTAAACTCGCTAAGACGAGGTGACACACTCACCACCACAGAGAACAGTCGGACACGCGGTCCGCACCACGGGCCAGAAGAACTGGCTACTAGTAAGTCTCGCACACCACCCCACCCCAACCCCAGAGGGGGGAGGGGAGGGGGGTAGAGCGAGAGGAGTAGAGTCCCGGGGGCCCAGCCGCATGACGCAGAGACCCCAGAGGGACGACCACCCGCACCCCGCCGCCACAACGGATGCATCCGGCACCCGCTGACTAGCAGCGAGGCCGGAGCCCCGCAAGCACAGCGGTGAGCGGCCAGAGCACGGACGACCAACCCCCAGAGGGCCCCACGACCAGGCACGGCGGAGCCTCCGAGAAAACGACACGGCGCGAGTAAGCACCACGCAAATCGTTGAGAGGCCAACCAGGAATCCGAGATGGGACAGCTCCGCGCCGACCGCCCCCAACCCACCACCCCCCGGGGATCCGGGAGCGTCGCACGAGTCGACGCGCCGGACCCCAGGGGGAAGAGAAGACCAGAGCCGACCGGCACCCAGCCACTCCAGGGACGCTGGAAAAGCCCCTTCCCGCACGCAGATAAAAGACAAACGCAAAAAGTCGCGAAAACGCAATACAAATCAACAAAGAACCGACAATGAAGTCGTACGAAAGAAGCGCTATCCCGGGTCTATCAGGTGTAATTGCTGCCTCCGACGCTTGTCCTCCTCCTTGCGCTGTAGAACGCGTTTAGCAAAAGTGGAAAAGGCGTTCCAATTTTTTTTTTGTGAGGCAAATCTTTCTCACAACCGTCTCCAGGGACAGATCCTGCCCGATAGCTGCGGTGAGCTCGCTCCGCTTCAGGCTCCAAAAGTGACAGACAGCCAGCGTATGCTCCGGGGTATCCTCCGCAGCATCACAATGGTGACAAGTTGATGTGTCATCCTTTCGAATTCTATATAGATATCGCCCAAAACATCCGTGGCCCGTCAGGAATTGAGTTATTCTATATGTTAGAAAGCCGGAGCAGCGGTCGAGCCACTCCAGATTTGGCGCGATGGCCTCCCTGGTCCTCCTACCAGGGAGATTCGGCTGACAGATGTATTCTTTTCATCTGTTCCTAAGGAGGTTCCATTCCACTTGACGAACAGCAGCGGCAGAAACAAGATTGTAATCTCCATTTTTTTTTATGTTGCGAAAGCGCAGATATGTCTTCCGTATGTAATCCGCGTAAAGATGAAGGGGCGGTACCCTGGCGAGAAGAGTGGCCGCTTCATACGAGACGGTTCTGTACGCCATAATCGTTCTTAGCGCGGACAATCTTAAGGAGCGCCTCATGAGCCTCTGCTTATTTTCAGAGGCAAGAAATTCCTCGCTCCAAATGGGTGCGGCGTATAGTGCGATGGAGGTGGCGACTGAGTAATATAATCGGCGCTTGTTTTTCACCGGTCCCCTGAGATTGGGGAGGATTCCGCAAAGCGCGCGGTTTACGTTCGAGATCTTAGTGGCCACATATTTGACATGAGTATTGAAGGCCCATCTTTTATCGATGTAAACCCCTAGATATTTCATACTATATGAAACGTTAATGTGGTGGCCCTCGTAGGTAAACCTAGAATTTTGCGGGCAATGGCCAAAGAGAACCGCCTCAGATTTAGACCAAGAAACAGTAAGACCGAGGTCTCTAATATTCGTCATAATAGCGTCTAGGCATTCGGACGCGAGAGCGCATGCAGCGTCAAAATCCTCCTCGGCGACCAGTAAAAGGGTGTCATCGGCGTAACACACCAAATGGCAGTTCTCGGGAAGTCGAGTTCTCAGGACTTGGTCGAAACCCAAGTTCCACAAAGGTGGGCCCAGGACCGAACCCTGTGGAACTCCACGATTAACACGCCGAAAACGTCGCGTACCGTCGGGAGAAACGTAGCGGATACGCCGGTTCCTTAGGAAGTCCTCGATAATTCTTCTAAGGTACTTGGGTACTTTCTTTTTACGGAGGGCCGATCTGATGCCTCTATGCCGGATGGAGTTGAAGGCATTTTGAATGTCCAAGGATATCGCCAGAACGACCTTGCCCTCTTTTCGAGCAGCGGTGATGGTGTTCTTAACTAAGAAGAGTGCATCGACAGTAGAACGCAATTTGCGAAAACCAAATTGGTTCTCCGATAAATTATATCGCGGATTCTCTTCCAAATACTCGGCAAGGCGATTCGCGATAATCCGCTCGAAGGTTTTGCCGACCTCATTCAAAAGGCAGATGGGTCTAGCCTTGGGGATTGTGCCAGGAGGCGCAACATCTCCCTTGAGTATCAGAATGAGGTCGGCAGTCTTCCAGCTGGGAGGGAAGACACCGGACTGCATATATATATTAAAGCTGGAAGCCAATCTGTGTACCATGCAAGGAGGCAATTTCTTAAGTGCTGTCGCTTTGAATCCGTCCGGACCCGGTGCGGTACTACTACACTTTTTAGCAGCAATGGTGTCGCTAACCTCCTCCGGTGTAATTGGAGTCCTTCCCTATTCACAATCACCCAAGTCAACGTGAGAAAGCTCCTGGCCAGGAGGAAACAGCTGGTCCAAAAGGCGATTCAATATGTTGGGTTCCAATGTGGCACATAATCCCGGAGTTGGCTTCCTCAATCTGTTCAAAACAATTTTATAAGGGAGGCCCCATGGGTCGTCGTCCAATGAAGAAATCAATTCTTGCCACGCCGAAGACTTAGACCGTCTGATTTCAAATTTTAACTCATGCTTAGCGGCGATGTAAGCAACCCGTTTCGCTTCGGCAACTTCGGGCCGATCTCTAACACGACTCCGCGTCCACGCCCTTCTTGCCGTAATGGCGGTTGTTCTCAGCTGTTTTATGTCGTTGTTCCACCAGTACGCGCCATCCGGTCTTCGTAAGCTTGTACGGGGAACAGCAGCCTTGCACGCGTCCAGTATGCAGTTATGAATCCACCGGTCTGGTTTGGCTTCGATTAGAAATTTTGGGTTACCGGGGGAGACAGCGCATCGCCATGCAATAGCCTCCTGATATAGCTCTATATCCATGGCACGAAAGTTCCAGCGGAAAGCGGGCGCCAATCGTGCTGGTCTCGGTGCGGGCGCATTAGAGATGAAAAAGGAGATGTATATGTGATCCGACATTGACTCCATGTCTCCCCGCGTGGACCAGTCCAGAACCCTGCCAAAGAGATCCGATGTAGCCCAGGTGAGGTCAAGGATTGAGCTCCCCTGCTGACTCATAAAAGTAGGACAATTGCCCCGGTTAGCCAGGCGAAGATCCAGTTGGGCAGCCAGTTCCTCCAGGAGTTCTCCCTTGGGGTTAGTCAAATTAGCACCCCAAAGCCGCGAGTGCGCGTTAAAGTCGCCGCACACCAGGAGGCCATTGTTGTGGGCGATGCTCGAAGATAAACCGGATATCTCCTCTAGAAACTCAAAGTAGTTTTTGTAACCGTACGGAGGTGATGTCGTTACTAATTAATCGTCTTAGTGTCACCGACACGGTCGCCACTCGGTTTTTTCCGTTTACCGAGAACGGATTGTTTACTCGCGAGCTATTCAGACTACGCAATATCCTTACTGATCCCCCATTTGCTGCGGGTTTACCCTGGATGCCGCCGGATCTTGGATCATCGCTTCCAGACCACGCTTCAGGACTTCGACTGTGCACCGCCGTTTTCTCGCCCTGGCTCGACGTTGGACCCTGGATGGATCGCCCCGGACGTGCTTAGGACCGCCAGCAAGTGTCAGGATCAGGGAGGTTTTATGGAATTAATTATTCACTGACTCGACTCTGAATTGGTATTGGGTAAAATAACAATATATTTTCATTTTCAGCAGTTCAAGTTACAATGAGTTAACGCGACTGTCGCGGGATATTCGTCCTTTCTTTCCTTTCGAAACGCCAGACTCTAAGTTCCCAAATGTCTTATATCGACTATGAACGTAGATTGATCTATCTCGGTGTTCGGTCGAGGGACGAATTCCTCGAGAGGGTTTCGTTCCTCCCTTTTATACCCTACGGCGTTGTACCCTGCCCTGGGGTAGCCACGCCCCTGGCAACCAATGGCCGTCGTCCGCGCTCGGACTCCGACTTCCGCATTCCCTATACCCGCATCTGTTCGACATATGCGGGCACGCAAACAAAGTCATAAATCTATCAAATTTTGACAGGTACCCAGCTTTCGCATACCTTCTAGAACGTTCCTGTTGCTATGCGCGACCCGCTTCCCAAGTTCGAGAATTTTCGTTGTTGATTAAGTTTAATCATGATTTTCTCGGGAAGTGAGTCCTACATTTACATTTTAGGTTCGTCGTGGGTCGCATTCGCTTTCTCTCGCGGTTCGGTCGCTCCTAAACGCCTTTTTTAGCGTGATCACCCTCTCGCCGCTCCCGCTTGACATTTCGGGATTTTTCCGATGGGGTTTACAATTTTTAGCCTCTTTTTTTCGATTCGCATTGTTTCCCGTCTCTTCGGATGCTTGGTTCGGTCGTTACCCAGGCCATCCGTATGCTCGCGCGTTTCGCGTGTCCGCGTGCCCTGATGGGGCCTATTCCGCCGATCTCATGGTTGGCCATGCTCCCGGCGCTTCCACCCGTCGGATCGTGAAATTGCTCGTCGCGTCTTTTTATTTGCTCGATTTTAACCTAATTTGCGCGGCTACCCGATCTCTGGGTCCCTCCGTTTGCCTGGGGCACTGACCATGGTCAGTTCCACAGCTATTTGAATAATCGGCGCGTCTTTACCTTCCGTGTCGGACGACAGGGGCGCGATGGTCAAGTTATCGCCTGATTGCTTCGCTCTTACCGATTCTCGGTCGCGTGGTTCGGGTCGCGGCGGTCGGTATGGCCGCCGGTGACTTCATGCCCTACCGTCGATTCCTTATCTCTCGAATCTATGCGCGCCGGTGATCGCTCGCGCTCGCGGTTGTTTGGTTCGCCGTTTGAGCCACTGTCGGTAAGTACGCTTTCTTTTCTCTGCAGGTAATTTATCATGGTGATAGTATTACCCTTCGTGGCAATCCCGCGTAACTAAATAAACGCGCTTCTATTCGCACTTTCCCTTTTCTCGAGATGAATCTTGTACTCGTTGAAGCGCGAAAAGGAGAAATAAAACGTGGCGTTTAATCGAAACTCAACTAAAATGTCTTTATTTTTCTATTGGACACGTTACCGCGTAGCTTGCGCGGTAGACTTAATATATCCCGCATCCCGTGCGGTTAATCAATCATAATAATCAAAACTCAAAATTGTTATGGCGTGCCTCGCGCCTTTCCTAACGTAATAATTTTCCGTACACCAATTATCCCGCCCCTCGTGCGGTTAACCAAATAATAATACTACCGGCATCGTCTTTACCACGGCGCTCCCTGTGCCCTCGCTGACGATGGAAAACTTAAATTTAACCGTGATATGAAACAAAACCAAAACTAGATCTATTTTTTCTTGATAATTAGTCACTTAACCTAACTCCTGTATACTCTTAATCTAAATGTTCCTATTTACATGTGGAGTAGCGTCGATCCTAATCCGCTCTCCGTCCTTCAACGCGGCCCGCTGAGTCTCGTCCAGGGTGTATATGAAACCGGGTTCCATCCCCTGCACCTTTCGCAACGCCCTTATCTCCAGCTTCCGGATCGAAGTTAGCTTTGGCGTGGACTTCCCGGCTGTGGCGCACGGGATCCGCGGGGCAGCCGTTGGTCTCAGTTTTCAACATCTATGTTGGGCGATATATAGGAAGACATAATATAATAAGATCCAAATTTGACAAGCACAGAACTGCGCCCACGCGCCATAAGAACAGGAGTTTCTGTCGCTATCTTGGTGTTCACGTACACAGCTGCAAGCCCATCCAAACTGTGGAACCATAGTTGATAAGGGTTGGACGAATGCGCAGGTTCAGATACCAGGCAGACGCCAGCCCCCATTTCCATAGCGTGATGAACAAGGAGGTCCTGGGCCTCCTTGCTTCTGTTCAAATTTATTTGAAGGAATAGGGTCATTGCGACGATTGATTCCTAACAGTGGTTCCCCTCCGTATATTCTTAGCTGAGTCCCTGCTGTAGCATCTTTCAGTAGCGCCGAGCCTGTGGTTATACGACCAGCGTCCTTGCACAACACGCAGCAAGGATCAAATTGACATGTGCCGATCTGGTGCCCGCGGCCACCGCATCTGAAGCAGGCGCCAGTCCTGTCTTCAGGGAAGGCCGGCTCGGCCACTTTTTTTTCTTTTTTTTGTTTCGGAGGAAGAGAGAAAATGCCTCGCGCACTGCCCGGGCCCGGCCCCCGGGGTGTGTGGGGCTTGCACCCACTAAAAACTCTCCCAAAACACAGAAGACAGGACCACAGTCACGTCACGCGGGAGACACGAGGTATTACATCACGTGACGAGACAGTCCGTGCAAATTTGCCCGGAAACACGTAGAACATTACACTAGGACACACGGAAGTTTGACCATGGGGGCGCTTCAACCCCAAACCAAACGGCCCCTAGTCGAAAAACAACAAACTGGTCATAAGACCGGTCGTTCGACCACCTCGGAGGAACCTCATGATACTGGCCGCGGGTAGCCATATCATCAATGAGGGACCTCTTCATCGGTTGCGGGACAGTTCGTCCAGAAAGTCCGCGCCCCCATAAACAAAGTACACAGACGTGTACGAACAGAACGAAAACAGGAAACCTATCCGGAGGAGGATTCCACAAGAAAAGGGATACCCACCACCAACGAAAAACAAAGCACAGGCCCAGACCCGTGTTAGTAAGGGGGGCCGATACGGCCCGTTAATAAGGACTGCACCCCCCCCCCAGCCCCACTACCCCACCCGAAGGAGGGAGGAAGGGAGAGAGGGAGGGAGCGGAAATAAGCATAAACAGGGAGGGCCAACACCGCCAGGAGAGAGGGACCCCCCCCAGAGGACGGCCACCCGCGGACTACCGCCACAAGAGCTACCACCAAATCCGCCGAATGAACGGCGGAGGTGGAGCCCGAAAAGCGGCGAGCGGAGAACCACGGTCGACCAACCCCAAGAGGACCCCCACCCCGACGGCGCAACCCCCCAATTAGAAAAGTTCCCCCGGGAACAGTCCCAGCCACCCCCCCCCAGGAAGCGCCGGACGCCGACCGCCCCCAGCAAGCCAAAACCCCCCAGGGATCCGGGAGCGCCGCACAAGGCGACGCGCCGGACCCCAGAAGGAAGGCGACCACGGGGCCGGCCGGCGCCCACCGCCCCACAAGGGGAGGAGCGGCAGGGAACAAAACAAGACCCGTCCAAACGGGACGAGTGACATTCATCAAAAAGGAGCGTCAGGTGACACTCCAAGAAGAGCCAAAGACCCATGCACAATGTAAAACCAAAAAGAAGAGATCGCACGCAACAGACGCAGACGCAAACGCAACGCAAGAAAATTATATAGTATTATGTAAATCGCGTAACAAAGTTAAATTATCGCAGGGAAGCACGCCGCACCAGGTTCCCGTCCAGAGCCTCCTGCTGGCGTCTTCTCTCGTCTTCCTCTTTGATACGAAGAACACGTTCCGCGAAAACGGAAAAGGCCGTCCAGGCCTCCCGGGACGTGCACATGGTAGCCACGAGTGTGGGGAGATCGAGGCTCTGACCGACAACCGCCGTCAGTTCACCCCGCTCCAGATTCCATCGTTCACAAACCTCCAGGGTGTGCTCAGGAGTATCTATATATAAGTTGCAGTGACGGCAGATAGGTGTATCCTCACGCTGGATCCGGTGGAGATAAGATCCGAAACACCCATGTCCCGTTAGGAACTGGGTGATTCGAAAGGTGAGGAAGCCCGTCCGGCGGTCAATCCAGTCGTCGAAACAGGGAACGACGGCCTCCCTAGTACGTCTCCCAGGCAAGGTCTCGCTCCGCATATAGGCCAACCAGCGCGCTCTCAGGGCGAGCCACTCCTCATTCCGAATCTCAGAGGGAGCATCAGTGTAGAATTCCCCAGCTATTTTAAGGGCTCTTATGCGCATGTAGACTCTGGACACGAAATCCGCATAAAGGTGGACAGGCGGAACTCTCGCAAGTAGAGTGGCGGCTGCATACGACACGGTGCGGTACGCCATCACAGTCCGGAGAGCGATCAGGCGCACCGCACGACGAAGCACCCCTTGCTGCTTGTTGGAGGCTAACAATTCCTGGCTCCAAATGGGAGCAGCGTACAAGATGATGGAAGTGATGATGGTAAAGTATAGTCGTCTCTTGGATTCTATGGGTCCTCGTAGGTTTGGCAATATTCCGCAGAGGGCACGGCTTATATTCGTGACCTTGTTCGCTACGTATGAAAAGTGTCTACAAAAATTCAGATGTCTATCGATAAAGACGCCGAGATATTTCATAGAGGCCTTAATCGGAATCTCAAAACCTTCCACTTCAATCTTCGAACCCCGCATGCAGTGACCGAAGAATACGGCCTCTGATTTTGGCCAAGATACTTTTAGGCCCAAACTGCGAATATTGACAAATATGCTTTCCAAGCAATCCAATAACAGCTCGCAGACCTCGTCATAATTATCGCCAACCACCACCAACAGAGTGTCGTCGGCGTAGCAGACGATATGGCAATCCTCACATAGTCTGGTACGTAAAACCTTATCGAAGGCAATATTCCACAGAAGGGGGCCCAATACAGAACCTTGCGGGACTCCCCTGTTGACACCTCTAGTGCGACGTGAGCCATCCGCGATAAAATACCGAATCCATCTGTCTGTTAGGTACGAGTCCAGGATCCTGCGTAGATATTTCGGAAAGCGTTTAACCTGGAAAGCTCTCCTGATAGCAGCGAATGTAATAGAGTTGAACGCGTTTTCTATATCTAACGAAAACGCCATTGCAACCTTGCCACGAGAGCGGGCCTCCAGAATGATGTCCTTAACAAGGTGAAGAGCGTCCGTAGTTGAGCGCATATGCCGGAATCCGAACTGATTATCAGACAGTCTGGCCGCAGGATTCTCGTCCATATGATCATTTAGACGTTCGGCAATGATACGTTCGAACGTCTTACCGGTCTCGTTAAGGAGACAAATTGGTCGCGCTTTCGGCAGTTCTCCCGGAACGACATCACCTCCCTTGGGGATCAAAACCAGATCAGCAGTTTTCCAATGACGCGGAAAGGTACCGTACTTGAAAAGAATATTGAAACACTGGGCAAGTCTTGCGTGCATGCTGGATGGTAGTTTCTTAAGCACCGACGCCTTGAAACCGTCCGGACCAGGGGCGGTGCTTGTATTGACTTTAGCAGCAATAGCCCGACGCACGGTCTCCGCGGTAACAGGTAAGCGATCCGCCTCGCAATCGCCGAGGTCGATCGGCGCGAGTGGGTTTCCCGGTGGAAACAACTTATCTAAAATCCTCTGAAGAATATCGGGCGCTAAGGTGGCCGCCAGACCCGGAATGGACCTGCGAAGCCGGTTCATGACAATCTTATACGGTAGCCCCCAGGGATCGTCGTCGAGTGTATCGATTAGCTCTTGCCAGGCAGTGCCTTTCGCCCGTCGTATAGCATGCTTAAGTTCCAATTTGGCCGTAATGTAATTATTCCTCTTGACCTCGGAGATGTCTGGAGAATCACGGGGCCAGCCACGGGTCCAAACTCTTCTAGCGCGATTAGCATCAGCACGAAGAGTGGCGATTGCGTCGCTCCACCAGTACGCGGGCGGTGAATTGCCACGAGTTTTCAGACGTGGAACTGCGGTTTTGCATGCATTTGAGATGCACATATGAATCCAGCGATCTGGGATCGCATTTACCATGTGCTCTTCACTGTCAGGCGTGACGGCACACGACCACTCAATCGATGCTTTGTATAGATCGACATCCATCTCTTTATAATTCCACCGGACCGGACGGACGGGTCTATATGGCCTCACGCTAGACTCCGTCAGGGTAAAAGTTATGTACTTATGGTCGGAGAGAGATTCAAGATTATCTCTAACAGTCCAGTGTCGCACACAAGGCACCAAGCATGGTGAGACCCAGGTAAGGTCGATGATCGACACGCCCTGATGACTAGCGAACGTGGGAGTGTTCCCGGTATTCATAAGACGAAAGTCCATCTGGGAGCTCCAGTCCTCCAGTAGGCGACCTCTAAAATTTGTAGCCCGAGAGCCCCATAAGGTGGAGTGGGCGTTGAAGTCACCGCAGACCATAACTTTACTATCCTGGATAGCGGAGCACATATTCGTGAGTTCGTCAATAAAACTGACATATCCGTTGTAATCCGAGTTCGGAGAAATATAACAAGAAGCAATAAATGTATTTCGATATCTGATGATAACTGTAGATAATCCCTTGCTCACCAGTGCAGCTGGAAAATCTGCTATCCGAGAGTTTATATATATGGCAGCGGAGCCATCATGGCTGCAAAACCATTGCTGGGAAGCAGGTGTGCGGGCCGGCTCCGAGACCACGCACACAGCAGCTCCCAGTTCATCCGAGTGATGAAGTAACAGATCCTGAGCCTTGCGACTACGATTGATATTAGCCTGAATTACGGTCGCCATTGAGACTGATGGTTACTCCCAGAACCACTTCCCGCGGCGTCCCTCTCGAAGCACCTTGAAGAAGATCCGAGGCGATGAAAAGCGGGCCTACCCGCCTGATCACAAACGACGCAGATAGGATTCGAAGAGCATGTCCCGATTTTGTGTTCTCGGGATCCACATCTAAAGCAGGATCCTGTGTGGTCCTCCTTATACGTACACGTGTTTCTAACGTGGCCAAACCTCCAGCACTTAAAACACTGTACCGGCTTGGACTCAAGAAGCTCGATACGAGACATCGTCCAACCGATTTTAATTTTACCGGACGAACTGGCCCGAATCGCCGCGGAAAGCGGACACTTAATCCAAACCGAACTAAGTCCGTTTTTCATGGGTCTGATATTACCAATTTTAATATCGGCTTCGTCGCAATCCCCCATAATGGAAATAGCATTAGCTATATCTGTTTTGGTGATGGATTCATCGAAGTTCCATAGGCGCAACTCCCCCATCGAAGTAGGTCTATTGACACGTACACCGGGTCCCGTAAGAACTTCTTTCAATTTTTTGGACAAGTTGTCAGCCTTAGCGGCACCGTTCTCACCAGGGATCTCTATAACGAGGCCACCATTGATCCCACGTCGGACGCGGGAGTCCTCAATGCCGAGAGACTTGAGTTCAATTCTCTCACGCGCCGTTTTAAGAAGATCAGCGTACGATACCTTTGGGTCCGTGGAAGTAATGGTGACCGCTGCGGATTTAGGTGGCCTTCGACGAGGTCCACGAGCAGGTTTGCTAGAAGGAGCAGGAACAGAACCTTTACCAGTTTGAGTACGCCGTGATCCACGATCCCCCTTATGCACGCCACCAGGCGTTTGCTCAGACTGGGACACCAGGCTCTCCCTGATCTCCCGTCTACGCTCAGCCAAAAGGCTCATATACTCCTTAATCTTTGATAGTTCGTCGCCGTCCGCGCCACCCCGAGGAGCATCAGCGGCCCTCGTGGCCAGGGAGACACGACTGGGCCCACGAGAAAGACGCCTATCGCCTCTCAACTCGACGCCAGATTCGCTGGTATAGGCCTCACTAGGATCAGTCCTCATCCCGGAAAAGGGAGGAAACTCCGCACGGGAGATCTCACGAACAGGTTCCTCCTGACCCTCGGAATCCGAGGTGAAGATGCCAGGGCGGACACCGCCGCTACGAGTATTCTTGACCGGATCAGGGCGCACCATCGGCGAACCACCGTCATCAGCAACAGCTGGCTTTTTAATAATTTTATATTTACCGGAGAAGGGGCGATCTTCAGTCTTCTTTGGTCTCTGCGGCAGGGGAACCCGATCCCGACGAGGTGACACCCTCTCCTCAGGATGATCCTCAAGCGAAGTTGGTCTCTTATTATAATCCAGATTAAATTCTGAATCATTATTATGATTTTTCCCAAATAAATAAACGGTTGGTCCAGATTTCAAAGGCCGGGTCGTACTCCTCTGAGACTCGAGATTTGAGACCCTGACACGAAGGGCATCGAGCTCCCTCTTAAGTTCCTCATTTTCCCTCTTCAGCAGGGATTGCTCTCTTTTACTAACAAGCTCTTCACGCTTGAGAACTCTCAATTGTGCCGCAAGCTCGGCATTTTGAGCTCTCAAGGAAGAGTCGTCTCCAGACGAGCGATTGAGTCGCTCAAAAAGAATACCAAGGATCTCAGACATGTTCAAGAAACCGCGTTTGAGCGAGCCGCTCAGCGGGCCCTTGCTCTCGCTTCGAATCAGTTCCATCTTTTCCAGGAATACAGAAGTCAGATCAGAAAGTCCTTTAAGATCCATATTCTCCAGTTCGTCTTTCGAGATCACCTCCATACGAGTCCTGCCGTCGAGAGAGCCTCCAGACTGCGGTGGATCTCTATACTTAATCTGTGACGGCTTCGGTCTCTTCAGGAGCCGAAAATACGCATTAGTAGCCGAAGTGCCGGGAGACTCCTGCGAGGACGGAGAGGCCGACGGAATCGATGTTTTCCGCCTCTTGAGAGACCCACTTGCAACACCCGCAGAGCGAGTATCCGCAGGTGGTGGAAAGTCCTCATTCGATCAAACAACTATTGCCATGTTCGAAGGATCATCGCCTCGTTCTTCGGTAGTCTCATTCTCCCCATCGTTGTGCGAAGGCACTCCACCCGCGGGAGTAAAAGACATGAAATCTATGTCCTCTGAAGGTACCTGAGGAGGAGGAGTAGTTTGCTCCAAATAATCAGTATTAAGGATTCTATTCGCCAGAGCAGCAGCATCAGGTTCCACAGAGATCTGAGAAGTCGTAGACACCGCGACAGACTCATCCACATCAGGCGATATCAGAATATAGATAATATATACAATGTCAGTTCAACAAGATCATAAGTCCTGCAATATGTATGACGTTGGACACGTACTAACAATTAATTCACATACACTGAAAAACAAAAGACACACAGAAATTTATAATGCACATAACATGTCCTCGTAATAATTTCACGATTCACACGCCGGTATAGAATAGGTACGCAGAAACGCATATAAATCAAGAATGTAAGCGTCCAGAATTAAATTATTATTATATAAATTAAGCAATCATCCTTAGATTTAATTAATTGCAACGATATATAGCAGTATGTAAACTAATACGTCGGCCAGACAGTATCGAAATTCACGCATCGACGAAATGGATATAGTTAACAAGCCGCGGCACTAACAACGATCGCACACAAGCCGTAAGAGAATATATGTAGGAAAGATCGAAAAATCGGCCATCAACGCGAAGACACAAGGTACCGCGAATCGACCACGTCACTGTAAAGAAGGGACGCCATGTTACGTACAAGACGTTCACGTTAAAGGAACGCCATTTCCCGAGATGACATGAAACTCGGCCATTACGTATTCAGAAAGCACTTACGAAAAGGAAATATATATGAGCCATATTGGCGATCCAATATATTCGTTAGAAACGACAAATACAACACCTCGCCCCAGATACAGACAACTCACCATAAAAATAAAATAAAATAAATAGATAGTGGTTATGAGGATCTGAGGTTTCTCAAAATCATCCGTCATCCTTCCTTCATACTCAAATCATCCAAAAAGTTCGTCCATTCGCACGCAGAGAAACGGCCATTAAGCACACGTCGTGCAGACGTGTGCAGACGTCCAGGTATTTCCACAAAAATAAGTAAAAATCGTGGAAAAGACGTAAAAATATCCAGTCATATGGATGCGTATGATATGTCCGGAGCCTTATAATACGCGATGCACAAAGATATTGAAAGGATCGTGAATATATCGCGCACTTTCATAACGGGGAGACCGGCACGGATCGCCACGAGGCGACGGCCATTACGACACGATCGCATGTAAAGGATGATATTTAGTTGAAAATCTACGAAATCCGACCAAAATCCACTCTAAAATTTTCACAAATTGCCCTAACAATGAGTGTCGGTGTGCCCTAAATTACAAAAATCCCGAAAAAACACAGATTAAAACACAAAAATCGTTAAATAGTATAGAGCGATGTGAAGCACGTCTGATCCCTAGGCCGCCCCGTGTCGGTCTCTCTCGGCCACTTTTTTTTTGTTTCGGAGGAAGAAAAATGCCTCGCGCATTCTACCGGGGGCCGGCCCCCGGGATATGTGGGGCTTGCACCCACTAAAAAACCTCTCCCAAACATTCAGCACAAAGGACTATAGTTGCGACACATGGAACACACGAGGTACATCTTCACGTGACACAACAGTCCACTCGCGTGGCGACAGTAATACGTAAACCGAACACAAAAGACCAACGGCAGGTCAAAACGGAAAGCGCTTATCTCGCCGGAAAAAGCCGATCCCTAGTCGAGTCAATCTAAATCCACACGACCGCCTCGGATACCCCCCATGATAATAGCATGCGGGCATCCATATCATCCGGGGGGTTCTTCATTGGCTACGGAATCGTTCCCGGGGAGAGTCCGCACATTCCCGGAAAGACGTACACCAAACCACAAGGACGTGTACGAACGTAACGAACGGGAACCCTTTACCCGGGTAGAGGATTCCCACGAAAACAAGACACGGATCCGTCTCCAGATCCGTTAACAAAAGGGGAATACACACCCACCACCCATATGCTGAATTCGGGTCCAGCCCAAACTTACATCTCTGGCCAGGGTCGAAACCCTGGCAAAAGAAGGAGCTGCGCCCCTCCCCTGGCCCCCCCCAGGGGGGGAGGGCCAGGGGAAGGGCGCATAGTACAGTTAACAGAGGGCCCGCCACCGCCCCGCTACGGAGACCCACCCAAGGACGACCAGCCCCGGTTTGCCACCACAAGGGGCATCCGCAACCCACTGCCGAGCAGTGGGAACGGAGCCCCGAAAAAGCAGCGAGCGGCAAGCCGCGGCCGACCAGCCCCGGAAGGACCCCGAGCCCAACAGCGACGAACCCCCCCGAGGAGATAAGTGTGGAAGACACGTCTCCACACGAAAGAACGAGTACCTCGAGTCCCCCAGGGGCCCCCAGGAGCGCGGCAACCGCCGACCGCCGCCGGGCAACCCACCCCCCAGGGATCCGGGAACGTCGCCGAGACGACGCACCGGACCCCAGGAGGAAAGAAGCCCGCCACCGACCGGCGCCCGACCCCCCCCCCCCCCCAAGCGCCGAGAGACTCCACCAAAGACCCGCGCCCAAACGCGCCTATTCTATAATGGAAACGAAAAACGCACGCAAACGCACGCCGAAAATCAAAAGAGGGAAAAAACTCGCCATCGGCTAGACAAGACGCTAACCGTCGTCCGCAACTTCTTCCCCCGGGAGCTGTCGTCTCCTTTCATCCTCTTCTTTCTTCCTCAGGACCCTCTCCGCGAAGGTTGAGAACGCCCCCCAAGCTTCCTTAGACTCACATATCTTCGCAACCACAACGTTCAGGGAAAGATCCTGACCCAGAACCTCAGTAAGCTCTCCTCTCTCCATGCCCCAGAACGGACATACGGCCAATGTATGTTCCGCAGTATCCTCCGGGTCCATACAGTATCTGCAGGCAGCACTAGCCTCTTTCCCAATCCTAAACAGAAACGACCCAAAGCAACCATGGCCGGTTAGAAACTGGGTCGTCCTGAAAGTCAGAAAGCCCGTTCTCCTATCCATCCATTCTTCAAAATTTGGCGCTATTGCCTCACGAGTCCTTCTTCCTGGTAAGTGTTCATTCTGTACATGTAGTTCCCATTCTCTGCGAAGCGCGAGCATCTCCGTCGAACGCTCCTCCACCGAGGACCTATCGGTAAAACGTCCCTGTTCCTTCAACTCGCGCAAGTTCATGTAGACTCTTCGTAAGTAAGCCGCGTACATTTGAATCGGTGGAATCCTCGCCAAGAGCGTCGCCGCCTCGTACGACACCGTACGATAGGCCATTATTGTTCTCGTAACGGCTACCCTAATCACACGACGCAATAGTCTCTGCTGTGTCTCCGAAGCAGCCAGCTCAACACTCCATATCGGGGCCGCGTAAAGAATGACCGACATGATTACGCTACAGTAAAGCCTCCTCTTGTTCTCCACCGGGCCTCTGAGGTTTGGGAGAATCCCACATAAAGCCCTGTTGATCTTAGAGACTTTCGAGGCCACATAATTGAAATGTGAACAAAAGTTCCATCTGCTGTCTATAATTACTCCGAGATACTTCATGTTGCTCTTAATTGGGACAATGTTCCCATCGAAGTTTATTCTCGAATTTCGTGGGCACCGTCCAAAAAAGACCGCTTCGGTCTTGTCCCACGCCACCTCGAGGCCCAGAAACTCTATATTGATCAGGAGATGTTCTAGGCATTCATTAACCAATTCACATACATTATCATAGTCTTCACCCTCAACAACCAACAGAGTATCGTCAGCGTAGCATATCAGGTTGCAACCTCTCGGTAACAAGGTCCTCAACACGTAGTCGAACGCTAAATTCCATAGGAGGGGTCCCAACACCGAACCCTGCGGAACCCCCCTATTCACCCTCCTCGCACGACGACCAAGTGGAGTGTTGTATCGCACTTTTCTTCCGGAAAGATAGTTTTCTATAATACGTCTCAAGTATTTAGGGAAACCCTTAACACGGAGAGCCCTCCTTATTGCCCAGGTTTTTATAGAATTAAATGCATTTCTAATATCCAACGACAGTGCTAGTGCTACTCTGCCATTGGCGCGAGCCTCCGATACTAACGTTTTAAAAAGGAAAAGTGCGTCTGTAGTTGAGCGACCCTTCCGAAAACCGAATTGATGATCGGATAAGTTTGCGGACCGATTTCCATCCATAAAGCTCAAAAGACGCCCCGCAATAACTCTCTCAAACGTTTTCCCTATTTCGTTTAACAGGCACACCGGTCTTGCCTTAGGTATTTCTCCAGGAACTGAATCCCCCTTAGGGATCAGCACTAAGTCTGCAGTCTTCCAACTAACGGGAAAAATTCCGTTTTTCAGATAAATGTCAAAAGTTTGCACAAGCTTATGAATCATCGGACCAGTCAATTTCTTCAAGACCGTAGCCTTAAAACCGTCCGGGCCGGGAGCGGTTGCAGTATTTTTCTTCTCGGATATAGCACGGCTACCTCCTCGCACGTTACTGGTGTATAGTCCACCGAACAATCTCCTAAATCCACGGGAACCAAGTCTCTCCCGGGAGGAAACAACTTATCAAGGAGAGCATTCAAGACATTTGGTTCAAGCGTCATCGTTAGCCCCGGTGTTGGTCTACGTAATTTTCCCATAACGATTTTGTATGGTAAACCCCATGGGTCTTCATCTAGAGTGGAGATAAGCTCCTGCCAGGCTTTTGTTTTAGCCCTGCGTATCTCCATTTTCAGCTCCTGATTCGCCAGGACATATGCTGCCCGCTTACCGGCAGAAACCACCGGATTATCCCTAGATCGGCCGCGAGACCATATTCATCTGGCCCTAATCGCAGCGGTTCGAAGGAGCGCGATCTGGTCGCTCCACCAATACTGTTGGCCAGAAACACGTGGACGGACCTTAGGAACCGATACTTTACAAGCATTTTGTATAGCAAAATGGATCCAGCGATCAGGTGTACTCCGAATCAAATATTCATCATCCCCGGGTGTGACCGCACAGATCCAATCCAAAGCTTCCCCGTAGAATTCAACGTCCATCTTTTTAAAGCACCATCTCAAGGGATTTCCAGATGTAGGAGTGTGGTGCAGGCCATCCGATATGTTAAAGCTGATATACATGTGATCCGACAATGATTCCATATCGTCTCGAACCGACCAGTTATTAATTTTATGCATGATATTAGGAGATGACCACGTAAGATCAATTACCGAGCTACCTTGGTGTCCAACGAAGGTAGGTCTACTTCCAGTGTTCACCAGCCTAAGGTCCATTTGAGAGACCCATTCTTCGACGAGGTCTCCCTGGTAGTCGGAAAAAGAAGAGCCCCACGTGAAATTATGCGCGTTAAAGTCGCCGCAAATCAACAAACCGCAATTAGCCGGAACACACGAGGCTATCGCCGTCAGTTCATCCAAAAAACGCACGTATTGATCCATGTTAGAATTAGGGGAAATGTACACCGAAACTATATACAATCTGTCGATCTGTATCGATACAGAACTCTGACCTCGACAGTGCAATCTGACGGGAGAACCCGTGATTCTGCTGTTCACAAATATGGCAGCCAACCCATCTTGACTGGTAAACCAAAGTTGGGAGTCGGGCATGCGTGCGGGTTCGGACGCTATACACACCGCAGCTCCCAATTCCGTCGAATGTTGAACAAGGAGATCTTGGGCCTCCCTGTTTCTATTTAAATTAATTTGTAGAAACTTGATCATTTTTTGGCTGTCTTACTCTTTTGCAGTTCCCTCTCAAGACAGGCGCGAAGAGAGCCCAGCCGATGATCGCTCGGTTTACCAGATCCAGCGCAAAGAACGCAGTGTGGATTCGAGTAACAAGCTTCGATCCGATGATCATGTCCACCGCATCTGAAGCAGTGACCCGTCCTATTTTCGGGGAATGAGCAATTGTTCCTTACGTGGCCAAAGCGCCAGCACTTGTAACATTGAACTGGTTTGGCCTCGAGCATTTCTACCCTGGCTACAGTCCAACCGATCCTTATTTTGTTGGAATTTGTGATCCTTATCGCCGCCGATAAGGGGCATTTTGCCTACACGGATCTTAAACCGTTGTTCATCGTTCTAATAATGCCTAACTTTATAAGTTGTACATCACAATCTCCAATTATAGCTATCTCATTTGCCACTTCCACGGCAGAGATGGACTCATCCATATTCCAAATCCTGATTTCCGCCATAGCAGTTGAGCGGGTTATTCTTGCTGTATCTTCCCCAAGGACTTCCTTGAGTTTCTTAGCTAACTCGTCCGCCTTAGAGGCTCCCTCGGCCCCGGGAATTTCTATTATTACTCCTCCGTTTATTCCTTTTCTTATTCTTGAGTTCTCAATACCCATGTCTTTTAAGGAAATGTTTTCTTTAGCCTTCCTCAAAATGTCAGCATAACTGGTATTAGAATTTATACTCGTTAAAGACACTGCCGCCGTTTTGGGGGGCCTGCGAGTACGTCGAAAACCATTTCCCACCTCATTCATATTTCTATTTGCCGGTCGTTCGCGAGAGTTCCTAGGATCCTCTTCTATTAACTGTGAAACGGGAACCACTTCCTCGATAGTCCCCGATAATTCAGATGTTTCGCTCCTCTGAGACGCTTTTCTATCTTTTTTGGGTCTTTTTATCCTTGGTTCCCTAGATCCTCTTAATGATGGCAGTATCCTTCTTGTCGCCTCTCGATTCCTGTCCGGTGGTTCGTCCGAGTGACCCGCCAGCATCGCAATTATCTTTTCCTGGGATTCCAACAAATACTCGATTTGTGTCTTCATTTCTTTCATTTCATGATTGTATATCGTTCCTTCTTGTGAATTCTCAACATTCGTTGAGGGAGGTCTATTTCCTGGTCTGTTATCTCCTTTTTTAATCCCACGAGGGGAGAGCTTCCTCCGAGAAGCAGAAGTATCCTCTTGCAAGTTTTCTACCCCTCTCGAAGAGAACACAAAACCAGGTCTCACTGGAGTCTTAAAAATAGAGGCCGAAGGATCCTCTACACTATCCATTTCCGATCTAGATTCACCGCCGGATTCATCGGTGATCCTGGTGACCTTCCCCAACAGTCGCTGTTGTAACCTGATTTTAATATTCTTGTCCCTCTGTGGTAGGGGAGGAAAATCCTCAAGGCATTTTTCTCTCGACTCCCTTTCAGTTTCCTGATGTTTATCAGTTATAATACGTGTCGTAGAGTTTTTATCCTGGGTTCGGTTTTTACTCATTTCCTCTCTGAGATTTTCCAATTCTATCTTAAGCCTTTTGTTTTCTTCTTCTTTAATAGAAAGCTCATGTTTAATAACTTCCTCTTCCTTCTTGCAAGCTCGTATTTGTGCGGTAAGACTTATATTCTGGACTCGGAAGGATGTAATATCTCCCGCATCCGCTAAACGTTCCACCAGAATCTCAATGATTCTTGCTATATTATAAAGCCCTCCTTTAAAATGATTTTTTAACATGCCCTGTATCTTTGTGCATTTATCTATGGCTATTTTCATCCTTCTAAGATATTCCTCCGCATGGTCGGATAATTTGTTCGTATTATACTTCTTTCAACTCCTCCAAAGCCATCTCAATTATTCTCGTCTCCTCACCTCTTGGAGAATCAGTTGCTATTGAGGACTTCTTACGAGGAGGAGGATGTTTAGTTAGTTTAGTTATCTCCCTATTTTCCGCATCAAAAGTAAAAATTTCCTTCGAAGGAGAGTCCTGAGAGGAAGAAGAAGAGGACTGAATCATGTTTTTCCTCTTGTAACCTCTAGTTACCGGTGGGGTATTTCTGTCTTCTGTGTCAGAAATTTCAATTACCTTCTCACGTTCTTCCTCTTCCTCCATTCTATCATCCTGATCGTTATCACTCAGTGGAGGTGTAGACTCATGAACACTCGTGTTACCCACGTCACGGTCCTCCATAACAGACTCCGATACTTTGTCAACTCCTGTTTCGGGTGATTTTCCAATCATACTCTCGATGAGGCTTCTCGCCAAAATTACTCCCTGATCATAATCATCCTGCGATTCCGCAGTACTCTTCTCCGCGACGGATTTTTCACCAAAAACGGACTGTCGCTTGTCCGTAATGGTCTTCCCGGTAGCTAATTCCCCGTCGGTGCCCGAGGTTCGCACCGACGGTAGCCCTTTACTGGTTAACGACACGTCACCCCCAGGGACAATAGGGGTGCCGCGCCGGTCGTCGGAATCCGAAACCGACGATACGTTATCCTTGTTCCTTTGTGATTCCATGTTGTGTAAGATTTGGACAGGTGATCAAGTGCCCCTTGTCCAGGGGGACACTCCAGGACGTTGCTGAAGTTAACAGGGCTACGCCTTGTCCAAGGGCGTACGATACAGAGGTTCTAGATTGGAAGATTAACTTCCCCGTATACAAAATTGTATTACTATATAACAGTAAAAACAAATGCCCACACAGTAGGTCAATAACATAAATAAATGGTGCCACCCGATATGGAGGAGTATGCACGTTATGCTCTTTTGATTTTATTACTCCCCATCTTTTGCAAGTGATGATAATTGTAATTATTTCTATATAATTTAACTATTTTAATTATTTCTATCTATTTTCATGAATATTTAATAACCATTTTTCTTTTGTAATACCAGATGGACCAATGAAATATGCTTACAATACAAATAAGAGTACCGCAGACAGACTGCTATAGTCATTTGCATAATTTCCACGCACGTATACGTGAACCAGCCTTAAGGTCAGCATCACAAACTGCAATATTGTCTTTATACACGATCTTAAGTACAAGAAAAACTAACCCCAAGGCCAGCGCAAAACATTTATACGCCGTTTAGGCGTAGAGCCAACCCTAAGGCCAGTATCACAGGATATTCGCCCAATTATACTCAGCAAAACATATTCGAATAAAAGAATATACAGTGCGTATGAATCAGCACTTATAATGAATAACCGTGTGTAAAAACACGGTCCCGCGTGTAAACTCGGCATTATATTATTAAATAGGTCTTAAAAAGGGGGGCGCCGACAATCATGAAAACAGGCCTAACGGAGAGGACCCGACCGATCCGGTCAGGTCCCAACCCCGTCCTGACCCGCCCAAAACCGGCCCGAAGGGGACCCGACTATCCGGTCCTAACCTCGTTTCAACCCGTCCAGACCGGGTCTTTTATCCCCACAAAAAAGCCCAAAAGAGCTGCCGTGTTGCAGCAATACTGGGCGACACGAAAAACACGCCCTGGTCACAAGACCAATCTCATAGACGCATCTTGGAATGAATCCAAGTGGTCCAATGCTGGGGGTAACGCCTGCTAACTCTGGTCACAAGACCAGACTCAATAACTCCACCTCGAAGAGAATTCGAGTGGTCCAGAGTCTTTTCACTGGTCGCCCCGGGCCAGCCCTCGGAAGACGTCCGAGCGGCCCGGGACGACCCCGCATTCCAGCGACCCCTGATCAACGATCAAGGTTGCCCGTCGCCGGGATGGGCCTCACGCTATTGTCCAACTGGAACTGGACCTTGCTAAAGAGGATCGCCCCCTCCCCACCTCCCGGGACCGCGATGTCCCGGGGCAAGTAAAAGGGGGCGACTTCCGACTCTCAACCGAACGGTTCCGAGCCTCTCAGCCCGCCAACCGAATGGTCTCAAGACGGGAAATAACTCCCTCAACCAGACCTATAGCCAAAGTGAATCGCCATACACGGCCCCGATCAGATCCAAACCCCCGATCTGACCCGCCCCGACCCGTCCTGGAGTCAGTCCCAGAAGGGGACATCGGGCTCCCAATTCTTCCCGACCTACCGATTCTAAGGATCGGGGCCAGGAAGAGTGGACTCTTAGACCCCGCCCTCCCCCGACCAGGCTGCCACAGCAGTTCCCGTGACAAAAGTCACAGAAACCGCCGGAAACAGCCCCGCCGGGTATGAGTACGAGGAGCCCTCTCACCACGGCAAGGTGGTCCACCACGAGAGGGCTCCCTCGGCCACCTTTTTTTTTTTTTTTTGGTTACGCGGAAGAGGGGAAAATGCCTCGCGCACTACCCGGGCCCGGCCCCCGGGGTGTGTGGGGCTTGCACCCACTAAAAACCCCTCTCCCTACCATACAGGACTATGGACTACAGTCACGACGCACGGCAGACCAGAGGTATTACATCGTACGACGAGACAGTCCCTGCGCAAGCGCCAGGATACAGATAAAACATTAAGACAAGATCACACGAGAGGATCAAACCAGGTGTGTTTCCTAACGCCAGGGGAAGAACTCCCTAGTAAGAAAAGGTTGACATAAGCCAAAAGCCTTTCTACCGTCTCAGAAGCCCCTCATGATACCTAACCGCGGGTAGTCATATCATTGAGGGGATTCTTCATTGACTGCGGGACCCTTCCCCCAGCGAAATTCCACAAACCCAAGTACAACGATACACGAACTTCACGGACGTGCACGAACTAAGACAAACAGGAACTCACCTCTATCCGGAGAGGGAGTTCCACAAAAGACACCAAAAACCAGGATAAAAATCCTGGGAAGAAGGAAGGAGGAGGAAACCACCACCACATAGAAACAAATCCAGGATAGAATCCTGGGAAGGAAAAGGAGGAGGAAAAACCGCCACCACAAAGAACAGTAACCACCCTAGCGACGCTCGCCACTCTCCAAGAAAATATATAACCTATATAACCTACATGCAACCGAACGCAAAAGAAAGAAATTAGATCGAGGACCGATCCGATCCACTCCGGCCACGCGACCAGTCAAGTGGGACAAAATAGTAGGAGAGAAGGGAAGGGGCGAGCCCGCAGGGCAGACACAGCATAAAAGGGGGGTCATGGTTTCCAAGGGGCCCCCCAGGGGGACGGCCCACCGGAGACGGCAGCCTCAAGAGCTCCAGGCAGCCACAGCGCCCAGAACCCGAAAAGCAACGAGCAGCCACCCCCGGCCGACCGACCCCCCCGGAGAGCCCCCGGGGACTCCCTTAAGTATAAACTAGGCAAAGAACGCCTACGACGCACACAAAATATATATACAACGTATTAAGCATAGAATAAAATAATTACTACTAAATAAGAAGCGCAAAAGAAAAACGTAAAAGATCGCAAAGAATGCGATAAAACGCATAGAAAAACGCACGCAAAGAAGAACGGACACCCGCTAGGGGTCCTCCGGAACAACATCCTGGACGATAAGCTGGTCGATCAGACCCTGCTGTCTCCTCCGCTCGTCCTCCTCTTTAGTTGACATAACACGCTCGGCGAAGGCAGCAAAGGCCTTCCACGCCTCGCGGGATCCGCATATAGAGGCCACCACCGCAGAGAGCGAAAGGTCCTGCCCAACCCCAGCTATGAGCTCAGCGCGCTCAAGGTACCAATAGGTAAATTCAGCCAGGGTGTGTTCCGATGTGTCTGGAAAAAGGTTACAATACCTGCATGTAGCTGACTCCTCCTTTCCTATCCTATACAGATAGCTAGCAAAGCACCCATGGCCGGTCAGAATTTGGGTGATTCTAAATGACAGGAAACCGGATCCCCTATCCAACCACTCATCCAAATTCGGGGCGATTGCCTCGCGCGTTCTTTTACCCGGCAGATGAGGGAGGGCAAGATGCTCCGCCCACTGTCTCCTTAAAGTGAGCCACTCCTCAGCTCGAACCTCCCTAGACGAGTTTGCAGTATATGTACCCTGTTGTTTCATTTCGTTGAGGGCAACGAAAACTCGATGAGCGTAGGCCGCATATAGGTGGATAGGCCCCTAGCGAGGAGGGTGGCAGCCTCGTAGGATACCGTCCTATAGGCCATCGTTGTGCGAAGAGCGATGATCCGAAGGGCGCGCTCCATCAACCGACGTTGGGTGTTAGATCCAACGAATTCCGTGTACCAGATTGGTGCCGCGTATAGGACAATGGAAGTGATTACATTGAAGTATAGCTTACGCCTATTCTCCAGCGGACCCCGGAGATTTGGGAGAACGCCACAGAGAGCCCGGCTGACCCTCGTCGCCTTGGAAGACACTGCCGAGAAATGTTGTGCGAAGTTCCATCTTCTATCTATGATGACACCAAGATATTTTAGTGTCTTGGAAAAATATATTTTGTTTTCTTCAATTTCAAGGAACGAATTTCTGGGGCAGCTGCCAAAGAAAATGGCTTCTGATTTCCTCCAAGAGACCTCGAGACCCAGGTTTCGTATATTCAGAAGAATGCGTTCAAGGCACTCTGTGGTCTTGGCACAGATAGAGTCAAACTCCATTCCCTCTACTATTAATAGTGTATCATCAGCATAACATACTATATGACAGCCCTCGTAGATCAATGTTCGAAGGACACTGTCATATACGAGGTTCCATAATAATGGGCCGAGGACAGAGCCCTGCGGCACCCCTCTGTTAACAGATCTAAACTTTCTTCTTCCATCAGCCGTCGTGAATCTAATTCTTCTCCCGGACAGATAGGATTCAATTATTTGTCTTAAATACTTACTAAATCTTCGAGTGCGCATTGTTCTCCGAATTCCCGGCAGTTTCACGGAATTAAATGCATTCTCTATGTCAATAGAGAAAGCCAAGACCTTACGACCGTTATTCCGCGCATTAGTTATAATGCCCTTCACGTCCCTCGGCCACCTAACCTAACTTAACCTAACCTAACCAATATTACCATCGTTGGTATTTCCGAATCAAGGTTTAAGTACATCAACAATAAAGCCTATTTTGTTTCTGAACTCTTCTTGGATGACAGTTTTTCTTTCTTTAACTGTATTTTTATCATTTTGTGATCTGAGTTGCCACTTTTTGACAGGAAGTTTGTATGCTAAGTGAAGTACGCTCTCAAATAATTGAATTTTTGCATGTAAAATTGATAAACCAAACTGCAACGCACTTTCATCAGTTTTCTTTGATTTGGTCAAATTGTTGAAATCTTTCGTTGTCTTGTAACTCCGCAGATGTAACATTTCATTGTTCATCTTGTATCAGTCGCCGAGTTACACACTTTTGCATCGACCATAGTGAAAGTCAATCTTTGTTTCACTTCTATGCATCTATTTCCTTTAATCTTTGTTTTGTTAAGTGAGTTGATTTTTGTCTGGATGTATTTTATTTTGTTCTTTGTTATATCCGTAGACTCCTTTGTAAAGCTTATTCTTATTGGACGACAGTATCGAGGAGAAGATGGAGTAGGGTTTTGCCAAATAATTTTTTTGTCTTCACCGCAAATTACTCGTAAATGTACTAGAGAGCATTGAAATATATTAGCGTCCGAGTGTGTGTTATTTTCAAACTTTTGTTTGAATTGGGTTTGCTACGACCCCCATTTCAATATTAACTCTAATGAACTGCATTTATTTTTACTCAGAGTTTCTACTACTTCTTGCAAATAAATCAGTAATCTTGCGGCAGTATGATCTAATAAATCTTGCAAATTTACTTCAGCCAAAGTATCCGTCACTGTGTATGACTCAGGAACAGGGTAACAGTCTCTTTTAGCTTTTTGCACTAAGCTGTAACATGGGAAGTTTTTTGTCGCTCGTGGTGATGATTTCGTACTGTCTTTTGGACAAACCTGCTTCTACAAATATAGAAAGAGCTTTCTTTTTTTTTTTAGGCTGAGTAGTCTTTTCTATATTTCTGTGCTCTTCCAGGAGGTACAGTAATTTTTCGGAGAACATTTGAAGCATCAGCCTTGCCAGATGCTCGTAGTTTCATCTGACAAGGGGAACGGTCGAAAGTGTCTGTCACTGATTTGGATGGGCTTTGGATATGTTGTAGAACATCAAAAAATATTAGATTCGTATTTTTTTTTAGCTGCTTATCTCGACGTTTAGGGGTTGAAACAACCCCTCGAATATAACGGTTTTTATAGTTTTTAGCGAATATCTTTGAAAATATAAGGCGTATGAAAAAAAGTTTTGTACAAAAAGTTCATGGTTTTTTGTGCTCTTTACAATGGCGTAATCACATTTTTTTAAATATGTCAAATTTTTAAATTTAACCCCACACCCACCTATTATTTTTGCAAAATATAACAATTTTTCCAACGCAAAAATTTAAGAGCGTTGAATGCCAAATACATTCATTATATTTTTATTATGATACCATTATTTGATTTTTGGGAAGACGAGATGATATGTAGTATAGGCGTCGCGCTATAGGTAGGTGTTGCGTAGGTTATTTCTGTACGCTTAAAAATTTCCATTTGTGCATATTTTCTCATACTACATACTACGACATAATATGCGAAAATCTAAGCAGGGGAAAAGATATCACGTCATCTGGAGTTCAAATGGCGTGTGCCGAAAACAGTGTTAAAAGTCGAAGTAAATCAAAAACCAAAGTTCACGCATTTGAATATCATTTGCTCGTGTCATAATTCCGGAAAGCAAGCATTTCAGATCGTAAGTTTGAAGTGTAGAGAAGTGTGTGTTGTACACTGTTGTTTTGTGAATATGTAAGTGCATTTTTAATGTTAACTTTTATTGGTTTCTTACGCTTGTTACTTTTTCCTTTGATATTGAACATTTAATATAATTTTTTATTCAGTTTTTACTCAATTCTTTGCCAGTTTTGCTAGTGACTATATAATCTCCACCAATAACGACCCGGTCACGCGAAGCGCATTTCGCCGTTTCGCAATGATCTCGAGTCTAATCCAAATCTCCCGACACTTAATTCCATTGATTACACGATCCCACACGACGGGATCGTAATCGCACACGATCTCTACGCACTGGATCTGTTCGTTCTAATCACGCATTGCTCTAAGCGCACGGTGACTTTATTTACGCGGTATTCTACGCGCGCATAGACTCCAATTACGCGTTATTCTAAGAGCTACCATCCGAACAGGGGACGTGACTTTGTCATGTCACATCCTATAGCAAATGGTGCTGCAAATTGTTACTGAAAATAGTGCTACAACACTAGTGAACAACACTAGTGAAATTTCCAAAGATGTGATAGAAGTCAGTTCTACGCTAAGAAGTGTTACGTCTAAAGTCAAACAGTGTTTAAAACTCAAGAGAAAAATTCCTGTAAAACATACAGATTTTGGATTATGTCCTTCGCCTACGCATACTTCTACGCAAATGGAAAATGTTAATACATTGAAAAATAAAGTTAACATAAGTTATTTTTCACCAATAAAAATGCATAACAAGACCAATATTCAAATTCAAACATTCATTAAAGCTTGAAATGAAGATCAATTATTAATGAATAATTTTATGGTGTATTAAATTCGCTAAAATGTTTAAAACTTTTATTTTGTGCCTCTTGAGCCTCCTCAGATAAATCTCCTTATAATGATTCGTTAGGAAGCACGTCTGCACACCTCGGTTGCGTATAACACAATAAGTTTAAATAATTTATGACAAGTAAAGGTTAGCTAGAAGCACTTATTACTTTGTCATATATTGTTGTCAGATTCTCTGTGTCCTTCTGGAGATTTATCGCATGTCTATGTTTTTTAATGAAAAACATCTTAGCAATTTCTCTCTTTTTAACATTTTGTTCTTTATGTAAAATTTTTGTTTCCGACCAATTAAAATCATGATTAAACTCAAGCCGATTTGTAATAAGTTGAAATATATTCATTTTGCTTCCTCATAGAGGAAGCTTTGTTTTCGTTAAAAAAAAAATTTTTTTTGTTTTTCTGAATGTGTTCAGAATGTTCTAAAACGTCGAAAAATTGCAATTTTAAAAAATGTCTGTATGTATGTGTGTGTGTGTATGTGTGTATGTGTGTGTGTATGTGCCAAATTTACCGAAATTTTTATAACTCCAGAACTAATCAACCAAATCTTAACGCATTATATACGAAATAGGGGTAGAATTTTCCAGGGAGTGCTATAGAGTGTATAGTTTTTCGTTATCTATTTTCTGGAAACCGATTTTTTTAATTCTTTTGCCCGTAAGAATAAGAAAAATTAAAAAAATCGGTTTCCAGAAAATCGGTAACAAAAAAATACACACTCTATAGCACTCCCCGGAAAATTCTACCCCTATTTTATATACTTGTGTTAAAAATTCGGTCCAATAGTTTTTAAGTTATTAAGGTAGTTCGATGATGAAACAACTTTTGCCAAAAGTGATAGGTTTTATTTCTCATATCGAAAGAAGGAACTTTCCTGAATCGATTAAGCCCAAAAAAAAGATAATTTACCGTCCCGTTCTCAAGATATTAAATTTCAAAAATTAAGTGATTTTAATGATTTTAACATTGGTCTAATAGGAAAAGAGGTTATTTTCCTATGAATAATACGAGTTTGCGAAAAATCTTTTGCCAAAAATGTCCAAACAATAATGGAAAGAGGACACTGTGAGAAAGCCTATAGTTGAAGATGAACACGATCCACCGTACAGTTTTTTTTAAATTAATAATTAAAGTTGAAAACTAGTCAAGCGACGCGTTAAACACACTTTATATCACACGTGCGTGGAAAGTGGCCCATTCCGCGCGCGCCATCTGTGCGACAAATAGCCAATTCCCCACGCGAGAAATTTCCCACTCGAACCCGTGCGGGAATGAGATATTCCCGCACTGCGCGCGGGAATATCTCATTCCCGCACGGCCTCGAGTGAGAAATCTCTCGCGCGTGCGAAATCGGCCATTCGTCGCACAGATGGCGCGCACGCAATAGGCCACTTTCCACGCACTTTGTAATATAAAATAGGGTGTGTAACACGTGCGGGTTGAGAATTAGACACTCGTGCGGGTGATCGCACTCGCCTTCGGCTCGTGCGTCCACTCCGCACTCGTGTCCAATTTTTAACTTCCCGCACTTGTTACACAAATAACTATTATTTTAATCTATTTCAGACAAAATATTATTCTACAACGTAAAAATTACTTACTAATGGTCTTTTTACGTCATTACGAAGCTTTGCGATGCGTAATCCTATTTTTTTATAATCATATAAATAAAAAAATCATAAACATTGTTTTGACTTCGGCCATTCATCATCGAACTAACTTAATGTTCGAATCTTCGAAATTTACATCATCCGTAAAACTATTGGACCGAATTTGTATTAAAATCATATAAAATTGATTGATTAGGCCCAGCTTTATATTTAATGTATATAATTATTAATATTTATTTGTTTTAGCTTCCTCTATGAGGAAGCAATGTGCATGTTTATACTTGCACAATTTTTTCTTTGTCTTTTACGTACTGCGTAGATAGATTGTTTTTTAAGTATAAATCATGCTATATTTTCTTCGCGCACATTTCCATTCAAGTCGTATATATGCAACGTCCGCCGAAGCATCGGCGCCGCGCTTCTATGTTACGGTACGCAATATTTGTTTTGTAAATTCAAGCAGCCGGACTTCTAGCGGATGTCGGCGCTCGCTTTTGTAGCGCGAGACGTATTTTATCTTACTTTTCGCTAGAAGCGACTATCAGTTTTTATACACCGCCATTATATTTTTCTCTGGCGACTTCTCCGTTCTGCATTCTCCGTCATTGAATTCAGTCTCGCCGGGGTCGTGAGCGTGCTTAAACGTGTCTGGATACATTTTTTTTTTTTTTTTTTTTGATGGATTAGCGACGCAATGAGTCACCTTTGTGATTGTTTTTTTGTGTTTTTGTGATTTTTTTTTTATGATGCCTCCGCGCGAACCTTTTCCAATTAAAGACATAGAAAACAGTGAAATTTTGGGGGGGGGGCGATGCTCCACAGTTTGAAGACGCCAGAGAGGATAGTGATAATGATCAGGGGGAGAGGCCCGCTGCTCCCGAACTCACGCGCCATCCACCCACGCGCCATCCGCTTTCGCGCATCTTAAACGGAATCGGGCGGATGCAAATAATCTGGGACGACGAACTCAGGCGGCGGGCTCAACCGGACGCTTACCGCCCCGTGAACGTCGGACGCGCGCAACTGCACGCTACCTTCCGCGCGATCGCTAACCACCGCGCGATCATCGAACGTGGGCGAGTTCAACCGGTCGTCGGACACGAGCGGCCATGGCAAGAGAGGTTCGCGAATTTAGTGGCCGCGATGAGACGAAGGCAGGGCCGCGGTCATGGGGCCCCCCTTTCGTAATTAAGGTAAGACCGCGACCGCGGCGCGAACGCGGACTCCCCGCGCGGACCCGCGGCGCGACCACGAACATGAACGCGGGTGAGTCATCCCCGGTGAGTCATCCCCCGGTGAGTCATCCCCCGGTGAGTCATCCCCCGGTGAGTCATCCCCCGGTGAGTCATCCCCCGGTGAGTCATCCCCCGGTGAGTCATCCCCCGGTGAGTCATCCCCGGTGAGTCATCTCCCAGTGAGTTATCCCCGGGGAGTCATCCCCCGGTGAATCATCCCGGTGAGTCATCCCCCCGGTGAGTCATACACTTGGTATGCCAAGGTCACCTTCCCCCTCTCCCCTTCCCCGCGTAATCCGATACCCCTGTGTAACCCGATATCCTTGAAATCCAATATCCTTGAAATCCGATATCCTTGAAATCCGATATCCTTGTGTAACCCGATATCCTTGTGTAACCCGATACCCCTGTGTAATCCGATACCCCGCCACTTTCCCCCTCCCCCTCACCGCCGCATTATCTTCTTGTAACCCGATACCCCTGTGTAACCCGATACCCCGCCCCCTCCCTCCTCCCCCTCACCCCCCGCGAAATCCGATACCCCCCCCCCCTCCCTCACCCTTCCTCGGGGCCCCCGGGGAGGAATGCCCTTATATACACTACTACTAACAAGCAATATTAACGTAAGAAAATCTAATAAGCTTGTTATGTTTTAGATAATAATAAAAATAATTTTTTTTTATTACATTAAGAATAATATTAAAATCACAAGTACAAAATAATATGTGATAATTTTACACATTGTGGAAATCTATTTTAATATTATGTGATAACTATTATTATATGTTTATTAATTTTTTTATATGTAACCAAATGTTCCTTATTTTCTGTAATAATTATAAATGTTTATGTTGTAGTGAATAAAATAAGTTTAGTTATTCATTACTCAAAATTGTCTATTGAGATGTGTTATTATTTGTTATTATGTGTTATTCATTATGAAGATACATATTACAAATATATATATAATGTTCCGATTTTATTTTAAAGTTATATGTAATAAATTTATTAAATGTGATCGATTGTGTTTCTGATTTATATAGATATATCATCTGCCTTATTTCTTTCTTTTAATTACATAAAAAATTTTGACTTGTTAAGAAATAGATCATCATAGTATCATAATAATCATTTTAGTATTAAAGTTTTATTTACGTAAATATTGTTTTATGATTATTTTAGTTATTTCGACCAATTAATTATAATTATTATTATATTACAAATTAACCTTTTTTTTCTCTTTCCTAATATGATAAAATGATATGATAAAATATTAAAATTGCTGTTTTGCGTATATCAGGAGAAGGAGGAGGAGGAGGAGGAGAAGGTGGAGGAGAAGGGGGAGAAGGAGGAGAAATGTATAGTATAGTACATGTGTATAGTACATGTGTACTGCCCCTCTCCCGCCTATTTGTGTACTGTTTATACACATGTACTATACTAAACATTCCTCCTCCTTCTCCTCCTCCTGATATACGCAAACGCAATACAAATAATATTACTTTATCAACTGACCTTTTTTTTCAGGCGGCCTTGATGGTCCGGCACCAAATGATGTCGACGGCTGCAAACTGCAATAAAATGTGGTATAAAGATTATGACATCAGTTTTGAACATCTTCTTGACAGTTATAACATGACCACTGCATAGTTATCATAAAACATGTTGGAAGGAAAAATATCCTCTCAACATGTTGATGTATATATACATGTATACATATGTTAAGATGTTTAAAACTGATGTGTCGTAGAGAATTGTGAAGGATTTATACATAATAAATCAATATGGCCAGCATTTACCACTGTTTGTTAAACAAAGTATGGAACACGTTGCGTAACAAAGTCTGAATGGAAATCATTGAGTCTGAATGGGGATCAATGCAGACAGTAACAGTCGCAATACTCGAAAAAATTTTCCTTCCGGACAAAACACGTCCGAACCGGTCAATTGTGAGACGACCGCCGATCGCGTAACAATGCACAGCCAAGGCTGCGTTCGAAAACGTCACCCGAGTGCACACGAGTATACTCCTTTTTCTTTCTATCTCAGCGAGTTAGAACAAGAAGGGAGTATACCCGTGTGTACCCGGGTGGCGTTCCCGAAAGCAGCCCAACGGGGAGCTTAGACTACTGGGCTGCGTTCGGAAACGTCACCCGAGTGCACACAAGTATACTCCCTTCTCTTTCTATCTCAGCGAGTTAGAAGGAGACGGGAGTATACTTGTGTGCACTCGGGTGACGTTTCCGAACGCAGCTCTGGAGAACAAGATTAGCGCAAGCGTGAAAAGTTACAGGTCGGTATTCATAATTATTTTGGACGCCAACGAATAAAACGTAAAAAAAATAACGCCAAACGATGACATCAGAAACGAGAAACGTTGAGAATAATTGACACGTTGAAAATTTGTACTTACTTCGGGCAGCATTCTGGATGCATACTCTTCATATGTTGGGCGCACTCTGTTTCCTCCACAAAATTTTCGTTGCATATAGTACATGTCTGAACTATTATTGACGGTCTGGGGCGGAAGAAATCCTTTATGTCTTCGTATGTAAGATCCATTACTTGAGATCAGTTTTCTTTGTTCTGATTGATTAAATTTTAATTCAATCTCAATCCCAATCCGTGGTTTGATACGGGCTTTATACGAGACTATTATACGAACTGCTTACTAAGTACACCTCAACGCGTTTAAAATACTGATCCAAGGTCGAAAAAAAATTTGTTTATTTACACGATTTATAGAATGTTGCTGGGTCTACAATGCGAGTCGCAAAGTCGTGAGTCTCAAGAATTGAAAAATCACAGTCGATTATTCTCCTCAAATTCGATTTGCCGTCTAATAACCGGCTACAAATCGTTTTTTTTTTGATAAGGCATAAGAACACGTTTTATATTGATTCATATTTAATCATATTGTTTCATATTTAATCAATTTGATGTTTTGGATTAAAGCTAAAAGTTCATGTTGTTCTTTGCTATTTTTAGTTAGTTTTTTATGTATTTCTTCGGTAGCTGGATACAATAATTTCTTAATCTTATTTGCTAACTGTGAGTTTTTATTACTACGTAAGCTCGTTAGGAAAGCTTGTCGAATTTCATTATAAGAATAGATGTGCCTAGTCATTGGTCCTTCTCCATTTTGAAGATCGAGAATATTTGTTATCATATTCAACAGATTTTCTTTCTTGTTTTAATTCCTTAACACTAAGTGTACTATCTAACCATTTTTGTGTTTTAAATTGCTTGCAAAACGGACTTCTCTCATTACGAGATTGTGAAGACTGACTGAATATTTTTCAAGGTAATATATTACGTTGCGCACTATTTTCCAACTGAGCACTATTTTCCAACTGAGACGTGTCCGGTCATTGGGACATTTACCTTATATATATATATATATATATATACACTAGACACTACAGACGCGCGCGCTATTTAGCTTTAAAACCCCTTGCACAATAGGCGATAGCGATAGCGATAGCGACAGCGACAAAGTTGCCGACAAAGGTAACTTACAAAGGTAACTTTTGATTCCTACTCCGAATTAGTGAATCACGCGGAAAGACGCTTCAATAAATAGCGATAAATGAACCTCTTATTTAAGAGCGGGAATTAATAATCAATTGTTTGAAGAGAACGATCGCGTGTTTGGCGTTTTCACTTTGCTTGTCACGATTGCGAGCAAACGCGAACGAGAGAGTGAGCTTGCTTTAATAAACATATGAATATCGAGAGTGCGAACAAGCTTAAATATGCGTCCACGAATACATTCAGTCTTTTGTTAAAGAACGGGCATGTAATTCTCATTGCGAGGGTGATTACGCATAATATAAAATAATAATACAATTCAATTGTGGTGGTGATGGCTGGTCTAGTGGGTAGAGCGCCAGACTCGTAATCCGGAGAACCGGGTTACTTATAACGTCCTTTCTTCGTAATACAGTTCAATTTTTCGTAAAGTAGAGATTATATTGGAGAGGAATAAAGAAGCGTGAATTTATTATAGCAAAAAAGAAAATAGAACGAACGACGTCGATCAAGGGCATTTCGAAATAAAAATAGTATTACAAAAATTTTTTTAAAGAGAAAATATAAAATACGGTTAGTAGGAATTAGCTTGTTTGACACATTTATACATGCGGTTGCGTTTTTTTGTACTGAAAACTTTTTTGATACCAGCTAATATATTAGAGAGAAACCTGTGAGCAGCCGTGGACACGATTCAGGCGATCATAGTATAGCAGATATAAAAATCATCTATGCGCACGTATTTTATTGTGCTCAATCTCCAACCTGGTGAGCCTCTCTAAATATAGAGAGCTAGGCAGAGCTAAGCAAGATACTCTCGGTGGATTGCTAATCCTGCTTCCGAGAGGTGGCGATCGAATCAAAATCAACAATTTTTAGTCGGATTTGAATTCGGATCCTCCGACTTCACGGACCAGCGCACGTACATTGCCGTAGCGTCTTAAGCCTTACGTAAGAATCTTGCGTTACGTGAACATAAGCTAATCTTACGGCAACGCACAAAAAAAATGTAACGTAACAAATCTTACGTTACATACGTTACGTTACGTTTTTCTTTGTACGTTTCCGTAAGATTAGTTTACATGTCGCATAACGTAATACTTTCACGTAAGGCGTAAGACGCTATGGCAATGTACGTGCACTGGCCTTTCACTTCCCAATCAGCAGACAATGTTTTTTAAATGTGTTTTTAATATTTATTTTTTATTAATTATACATTTATACGATCCATTGTAAAAATAATATTTATTTAATGTTTATTAAATATTTATTTCACATTAATTATTTATTTGAAGTAATGATTTAGAACAAATATTTATTAAACATTTATTTAACGTTTATTTAATATTTTTTTACATTAATAATTTATTTTTTTTTTACATTAATTTTTACATTTATTTTTTTTTACATTAATAATTTATTTGCAATAATGATTTAAAAAAACATTTATTTAACATTTATTCGATATTAATTTAATATTTATTTTACATTACTTATTCATTTGCAATAATAATTTTAAAAAACATTTATTTAATATTTATTTGACATTAATTTAATAATTATTTTACATTACTCATTTATTTGCAATAATGATTCGAAAAAATATTTATTTAATATTTATTCAACATTAATTTAATATTTATTTTACATTACTTATTCACTTGCAATAATAATTTGAAAAAACATTTATTTAATATTTATTCGACATTAATTTAATATTTATTTTACATTACTTATTCACTTGCAATAATAATTTGAAAAAACATTTACTTAATATTTATTCGACATCCCGGGTGAATTTTGTAATGAGTCGGCACTGGTTTCTGACATTCACCGGACATTAAGAAATATTATATCACATATTCAGTTCAAAATTTTATTACTCTTTTTAAACTGAATTTGTTTCTTAAGATGATTTTTGAAAAATTATATATTTGCGCTGGTTATAACATATGTAGACTATATGTATATGTATAACACTTCATTAAATTAATTAAGAAATAGGATGAACCAGCCAGTGAATGAACGGGGTCCAGTGAATGAACAAAATCACTTATATTTTAAATATGAAAAAAATTATAGGTCGAAGATAAATGATTTTGTGATGAAAATTAAGAGAAAAATTTACAGGTGGCGTTGAGATCAATGTCAAGTTATAAACAAAGTGTCGACTTAAGGTAGGCGTCTCGCTACGTGCTAGTCATGTGACTGTTTGTAGGTTTTCACGTTCAGAAATATATTTCAGGCAATTTTTCCTAAGGGAGAAATAATTTTATGAATTATGGTGTAAAATTTCATACATGACAAAGTATATTACTTTTTCCAAATTCTGTGATTTTTCTCATTTGACTCTGTTTTGATCAGCTGATCATGCGAGTCGTCGAGAAAGGTTACAAGTGAGAAAAATACTTGGAAATACTGAGAAAGGGTTTCAAAACGCATGACAGGGGTGTCAATCACTATCCAATTTGGCTAAGAAAAACGAGCCTCATAACGTGTAACTACAGTGATTAGCCAGCGGCGTTGCCAAGTCTTCCCAACCTCACCTCGACCAAAAATCGTCTGCTCGATTACCGCATTTTTACTAAAATAAACTAAAAAATTAGCAGCGAAATCTCCGGTAAACTATATATTTTATGGTTGCATCGGATTCTTCGCAATCTAAAAGACCTATAGCCTGTTCTATAATCATCCTGCTTCTAGATAGAGCATTATTATAACAGATTTCGTCAGCTGATAAATGTCCATTATCCTTGTATGGCACCATCACGAATGTTTGCAGAGAATAAGCTGAATCTCCTATAAGATGTTTATTATAACCAAAATAATTTTTATTGCACTTTTGTTGAATTCCTGAGTATTTAAATACTCTCATGTCATGTACCGATCCCGGCATTCCAGCGTAGCAATGGATAAATTCTTTCTTTTCATTGCACACTACCTATAAACAGGAATAATATTTATATTTTATTTTAATATAATATTGACAATTTAATAATATTAAAAATTTAATATTTTATAATACTTCATACTTGTAGCTGTATAGAGTGATGTCCTTTTCGATTAACGTAAGCAAGTCCATCTTTTTTTGGAGTTGCGATTGTAATGTGCGTTCCATCTATTGCTCCAATTACGCCTGGAAAATTATATTTTCTCTGTATATGTCTGCTTGTTCTTTCCGCTTCTTTCCAACGTCGGCCAATGAATAAAATAATTTCGGAAATAGCATAAAGCTCTCACTACTCTTTTTACAGCTCGCCAAGCTGTTGCATTCCCCACATCAAACTTAGTTACAACAGATCTATGTAAATAAAAGTTATAAATGAATATCTGCTTAAGGATATAATTTTTAATGATATAAAGAACATTTTCAGTAAAAAAACATCGATTTTTTACTGACCAAGTGATGTTACCTCTTAAAATAATTGTATGTACATAAATAATTACCTGTATGAATCAGGTGTTCCTAATACATACAAAGCAATATACAATTGCTTTTCATGAGAAATAACAGGACCACTTTCTTTACTTTGCAAATATGGCTTTAATATGTTTAACAAAAAGTAAAAAGTGGTGCGACACATCCTGGAAAAACCACATGTAAAATTAAAAGCAAAATGAATAGCTTATTTAATTATTATGTGTTGACTCACCGAAAATGGCGTTTAAATTCTTGATTATCATAGGCATAGATTACTGTGTCAATAAAATTTTTTACTCGCGGCTTTTTTGTACGATTATTTTCGCGATTATTTTCTTTAAGAAATAATTCGACATCTTCATCATCACTCTCACTTGAACTAGAACTTGTAAAAAGCACGTCAAGTATCATTGCTTTATTTCTACTCATTTTTACTATTATAATTTTTATTATAATATTTTTATTAACTTTAATTAACTTTAAACTATTATTTGGTTTAATTTGCTTTGGTCTGCAAATATAGCGTATCACTGTAACCGTTGACCTATTTGCAGGTTATGTTGGGTTCGGAACACTTCTCGGTTAGTTTAGTTAAGTGGCTGCCAACATCAAAAAACAAAACTAAGCCAAACAGGTATCGTTCGGAATGTACCCTATAAGGAACATGAAAACCGCGATCATTGAAGATACGAAAAAGTCTCTCGCTGAAACCTTTAATGTAGGGAACTGTTATACAATTTTCCGGTATACGTCGTGCAGTAATAAAATTTTTATATTGCCAGTCAGCGTCGATTATTACTACTCCTTTTTATTTTAATCACTGGCGAAGAACAAGTTTCTTTATATATTATTTTAATATTTACTGAGGTAAAATTATACGAGAGTTTTACTTATATACAAAAGGTAAATTTTAATTACATAGTATTTACTTATTCATTACTTCTTTTAATAATTTAATTTTTTGTCATAATACATATGATAACTGAGATTATTTAATATTTTTTTTTTCTTTTGCAAGGAAACATTTTGTTATTAAACAAAATAAAAGAATTTTAGAAAACCATAACAAAATGAAAGTGTTCGATTTTTTTACACATATTTTTATGATAATGTAAATATCTGGTAATAAACAATATATAGGATGTCTTAAAACTACCGCTATTCCTTTTAATGGTAGATTCCTTAGAACATTTCAAAACAAAAATCCTAATACAAAAATGTCGAGGCTACAATAGTTTTTAAATGGGAATTCCCATTCTCGAAAACTACTGTAGCCTTGACATTTTGTATTAGAATTTTATCTTGAAATGTTCTAAAGAATCTGTCATTAAGAGGAATAGCGGTAGTTTTAGGATACTCTGTATATTGCATCTTTTTGAAATGTATCTGCAATTTTTCGGATGAAATGTACCTGAAATATCTCTGAAGTGTTTCTGCAATATTACGTAGATATGTTTCAAAAATATTTCATAGATATGTTTCAGAAATATTTCAGTAATATTACCGAAATATTGCCGAAATCTTTCAGCAAAGTTGCATTTGAAATAATAGTGCCGATTGAAACATTGCAGAAATGTTGCAGAAATCGTCGTGAAATATTTCTGAAATATTGCTGAAAGGTGTAATATTTCAAATGAAATTTTGCAGAAATATTTCTGAAATATTACATGCCGAGTGGGAACATTCTATCGTACATGTATTGTCCTGCCTGTTCAGAGTAAACGTTACGACAACTCGCTCCTGTATAATTACGCGTTCGTGCGTCCAATCGTTGACATTCTGATGACACGTACGCTTGGTCTTGATTCAAGATCTTAATGAAAACTCGGTTTAATTCGATATATAGATGCAAGAATATGTATATACATGTAATTAATGCTGATTTAATTACACGAGAATAATTGTCAATGATACCCCAAGCTAGGGTTTAATTTTGTTCAAGATCTTGGAACAAGATGCTGAGCTTGAAAATTCCCAACAAGGAATGACAAGGAGAGACTAGTTCGGTTTTATGATAAAAACAAGCTAGAGATAAGATTCACACATAATTGTACTAGTTGGATAAACTAGTTTGTCACAAGAAATAATATAGGATGAAAAAGAAATGTAATATACCGCACCCTAAAGTCAGCGATATGTTTTAACCGATTCGATAGTTGGAATAGAGAATACCGAGCGGTGGTAACGGTAGCCTGGTTCTTGACCAGATAAACAACCAGCAAAAGTGCAAGTGGACGTGTGTTTGTGCGAATGAAAGTGTGAGTGAATGTGAGCGAGAGACTCGGAAAACTGGATGGTTGTACACACTACTAGTATTAATAATTACAACTAGCTCCTAATTAATAGTAATGATTATTAAATAACATTTTAATATTAATCATTTGAATAAGTGATGTTAAACAAGGGGAATTTTTTTTTTCTCGAGATCTAACGAAATCAAGTTTCCAGTCCAACAGACACATTACTTGAAACAAACACATTAAACAGACCGATATTAGCGAAACATGGCACAGGCACCGTTATACTAGTTGACTAGTTTCGAAACCGCCTAGAAAATTGTCGCGGAATTATTGATTAGGAATCGCGGAATCAAGTAAATGTTGTATCTTATTTTTAAAAAATTCCATTTTTTTTTGTTATCGCACATAATGGCTTGATTACCAAATTTCGAGTTTCCCGAGTAGACGACAAGTGTCGACGATAATGCTGCGTCAAGCTGCAATTTCTAGTCTCTTTTTCACCAAGATACTAGCCTTGTGTATTATCGAATAAATTATTGTTCGATTAACTAGATGAGAATATTAATGTATGTAACATGAAAATAAACAGTTTATATTTACCAAGTTGTACAGGTCTAATAATTCATATTAGCAGTTAGAGCACTGATTTTCGTGTTTAGGATATAATTCGTTACATAACATGGCACATGACAATTTTTCCAACTACTAGTCCAGCGCACGAGTGGTGACGTCGGGGACCCCCCCTTGGAGCTAGACATGTGAGTTGTGAGTTGTGAGTTGCGAGTCGTGACGTCGGGGACCCCCCCTTGGAGCTAGACATGTGAGTTGTGAGTTGTGAGTTGCGAGTCGTGACGTCGGGGACCCCCCCTTGGAGCTAGACATGTGAGTTGTGAGTTGTGAGTTGCGAGTCGTGACGTCGGGGACCCCCCCTTGGAGTTAGACATGTGAGTTGTGAGTTGTGAGTTGTGAGTGCCGACGTCAGGGACCCCCCCCTAGAGCTATACATGTGAGTTGTGAGTTGTGAGTTGTGAGTTGTGAGTGCAGTGGTGACGTCGGGGACCCCCCCCCCCCCTAGAGCTATACATGTGAGTTGTGAGTTGTGAGTCTGACGTCACACGAATATATATATATATATATATATATATATATATATATATATATATTCGTGTGACATCAGACTCACAACTCACAACTCACATGTATAGCTCTAGGGGGGGGGGGGGGTCCCTGACGTCACCACTGCACTCACAACTCACAACTCACAACTCACAACTCACATGTATAGCTCTAGGGGGGGTCCCTGACGTCGGAACTCACAACTCACAACTCACAACTCACAACTCACAACTCACATGTATAGCTCTAGGGGGGGGGGTCCCCGACGTATATATAATATGTATATATATATATATATACATATTATATATATATATATATATATACACGTAGTTTTTGGCTGAATAGCCAACGGGGGGGTCTGGGGGGGCGGAGCCCCCCAGCTGGGGGGTCTGGGGGGCCAAGCCCCGCAGCGGGGGGGGGTCTGGGGGGCGGAGCCCCCCCAGCTGGGGGGTCTAGGGGGCCTGGCCCCCCAGTGGGGGGTCCGGGGGGCAAAGCCCCCCGGTCGGGAGGGGGTGAGGGGGAGGGCGAAACCCACCCCCTCAATTTCAATCAAGTTTTCAATTTTTGATGATCAATCCTGATGATGTCATTTATCAATTTTTATTCGAGTGTACAGCAACAAGGACGGCGATTTCAACAAAAAGGCAATGTCGCAGTTGAAAAATACAAGCAATCCAAGTAAGATTAATCAACTTTTCTCAAGTCATCAGTGAATTATTAAAAAAAAAAAAACAACTTGTAATTCTATTAAGGCAGGGGTCTCGCTACGTGCTAGTCGCATGTGACTCTTGGTAGGTTTTCACGTTCAGAAATATATTTCAGGCAATTTTTGCTAAGGGAAAAATAATTTTATGAATTATGGTGTAAAATTCATGCGTGACAAAGTATGTTACTTTTTTTCCAAATTCTGTGATTTTTCTCATTTGACTCGGTTTTGATCAGCTGATCATGCGAGTCGTCGAGAAAGGTTACAAATGAGAAAAATACTTGGAAATACTGGAAATACTGGGAAAGGGTTTCAAAACGCATGACAGGGGTGTCAATCACTATCCAATTCGGCTAGGAAAGACGAGCCCCATAACCTGCAACTAGAGTGATTAGCCAGCGGCGTTGCCAAGTCTTTTCAACCTTACCAAAAAATGTCTGCTCAATTACTTGCCGCATTTTCACTAAAATAAACTAGAAAATTAGCAGCGAAATCTCCGGTAAACTCGGGTAAACTCCGGTCTATTTTATGGTTGCATCGGATTCTTGGAAATCTAATGTACAAAAAGCAATGTTTTTTCTCACTTCATCTAATCGAAAAATGCGAAAATATGTGATTGAAACCGCGATAGAGCCTTCTTTTTCTGGCCGTCTGTATCAAGTAATGCAAAATTTGTGATTTTTGAGATCGATTTTCTAGAGTAAATAGTCGGTAAGGAGTAAGGAGCCACAGAAAAAATCGACTGCAAAGCTGATCATATAATTTGATATAAAATCCGAAATCGAAAACTTTATCTAATACATGCCCTGACGAGACGACTACCTTAAGGAAAAATATTTGTTCATTCACTGGCTTACTTGTTCATTCACTGGCCGGTTCACCCTAGTCTACCACGTAAGGCAGTTGGCTCACGATCCAGAGGTCCCGAGTTCGAATCCCACCAAGGTGTGTTTTTTTTAGATTTTTGAGATACGAGAAAATATTTATAATCATAGTAGACTGCATCTTAAGAAACAAAGTTAAAAAATAATAATAAAATTTCAAAATAAATAATTTTTTTGTTGTTAAAATAAACGTTTTAAAACACTAAAAAAATGTCTTTTTAAACGTTAAAATAAACATTTTTTAAACATTAAAAAAATGTTTTTTTTAACGTTAAAATAAATATTTTTTCAATGAAAAAAAGGTGTGTTAACCCATGATTTTTAACATTTTTAAAAATGTTTTCAAAAATGTTTTCCAAGTGTTTTTAAAAATATTTTTAAAAACATTTTTTTGCTGATTGGGTTATAGATCAGCACACATCTCTCTGCGCTACGATCCTGTAGGTAATATCCACGACCTTTTGTGGTTCTCTTCCGTATTATGTTTACGATTATTTGGTTTTCTTCCGAAAAGAATAAAAAAATGTCATGAACATAGCACGGAACAGAACCACAAATTCGTGGACATTACCTACGGGATTCATGAACGTTAGCTACGTACTTCAATGTCCGAATTTCATGGACATAGAGGCGCTTTAAAATAAAGTAACAGCTAAATCGCGCCCATGACCACTCTCGTTATATCTTTGAATCTTATTCTGATGTATCTATAGATCACTAGTTTACCAGTAATTGCTACATTTATTTGTATCTACAAGAGATAATTGTGAGTAGACTAGATCCCAGAATTAAATTTTATGTTCAACTGTAGAAAAAAAAGAAAAATTTATAATAATAACATTTGAACAAATAATTTGTACAGTAAAATAAAATTGTTGGTAAATGGAAGTCAAGTCTAATCACAGATCAGGAAACAAGTGGTCCACATTGCATCATGACTCTTGCATAGTGAATGAGATTATGTTTTGGTTTCGAATGCTGTTTTGTGCATTTCATATATTGATTATGTTCTTTTAATGTTTTAAATGTAGCAGATTCCTGTGACATTGATCTACTGAAGACAAATTCAATTATTTTTTTTAATAATAAGTAACAATTCCCAAAATGGATCATTATATGATTTCACATTATGTCCAATAATTACTCCAAAAAGTTTACAAAAAATTAACATTTCTGAGGCTGTCATTTTAAATTTGCTTTTTGTTGTAAAATTATTTGCGATACAAGGTGGTTTGTTTTGTACACTAAGGACCGTAATCAAACATTTGCAAGTTATAATTAAGACTTGATAAAGTAAAATCACCGATCTCAATCAAATGATTTGTTATGAGAATCATATCGTAGTGAGCGATACCTTTTAGAACATCATGCATGATATCAACATAAGTATTGTCTATAACGTGAAATGAAGTAATTGCATTGGAGACACACTCTTCTTTGATTCTACTGAGTGAATAGTTTGCTAAAGCTAGATCCATATTATACGATGCACACTGGGTTTTGAACTTCTCCATAATTTTTTATAACATTTAAAAGTATTTCGTGTATCTAATTTTTTATCTTGAATAAACTATGTTATGCAGCTGTATGGATCATGGCATTTTTTATATATATATATCTGACTTTATTGACTTTTTATTCATAAAATCTTTGAGAGTTATATGTCTTTTACAAAAAAAGTTATCATATTTTGTTAAAAATTTACAATCATCATTAGTAATAGGTGAAGCAAGATGATTTGCAATATAACTTCCATATTCTCCATTATCAATTCCTTGAGATTGAAATTCGTTATAAAAATCAAAATAGTTATTGTAATTATCATAATCCATCATTTATTAATCTATAATGGATGTAAGATCCACGTCCTTGGACATTCAATTACCAGAAGCCTATCAATTGCAATAATTTTTATGCTCAAAATCAATCTTTCAAATAAAATATTGGTTCCACAATTGTGACAAATAAATGACACATACGGCATATCCACATTGTGACTTTTCCTGTTCTCAAAACAGATTTGTTTTCAAGGCAAGTAGTCTCAGAATTAGTACGATGAATTTTGCAAAATCTACATGTATAATTAGCCCGGAAACTTTCAGCAAATCCACACACAGCAGCATGAAGGCCCAAGTTATTGCCCAATAGTAAACTTAACACAAAATTTTATGAAGATTTCCATTAACAGTAATTGTTATTCCGATTTGTTCTAAAAAATTTAATTTCTCAGTTAAAGGTGCGAATGTACGTTTATTTCCAAATTCTCTACGATCTTCTGTGTTAAACAGGAGAGTCCAAAAACTATTTTCCAACTGAGATACACATTCAGGTGGCAAACATGGTATGTAACAATATACTCTTCCAAGAGCAGTACAATGAGATCCTAATGGATTGTTCACTTCCCAGTCATCATAATATACAAACAATGGGAAAACGATAGCGTCATCTTCAAAGCTTTTTTTTCTCACGCCAAAGTTTGGACTAAATAAAGTTCGTAATGATATCTGAATCTTTCAGCGAGTTAATATAATACATTCTTTCAATTATTACATGTAACAAAGTTATACCTGATTCTGGAATTCATGTTTTATTAAGATATATATAAAAGCAATTTTGTTTCTATTTCGAAAAGGTATAACAGAAATTTTCGGAGAACGAATTTATAAAGGGAACGCGAAATGAATAGTCGAATAATACTTCTGCGATACATTTTACGGTGGTTGAATCGTTCTTAAGGCGCGCTTTTTACCAGTTTCTCATTCGCTCGAGAGACTCGTTCCATTCCGCAGGAATCTTTCGTTAACCCAGATAAGTATCATACATGTTTCAGTTATGTAAATTATCGCTTATCGCAGAGAACCTTACAAGCAGCTCGATTGCCTGCTTTAAATCAACATTTCAACGGGTCAAAAACAGAACGGTTACTGTTAGCAACTACCTCGAGGGGTTGCTCTCGCGCGTTTGTGAAACAAAAAAAACTTAGGAAAACGACATGGAGGGCGGACATACGAGGTGGACAGGAGCGCGAAGGGATCGCGACCCCGTTTTTAATACGGAACGGATTAACGAATGCCTGCCGGCGATTTTCCACGAGCATTTTTCAGTTTTAGTCGGGAGTTAGCCGCGGAAGTATGAAATGAATTATAGTCCAAAGGGCAATATGGGGATGAGAAAGGCGCGCAATCTGCAACAAAACAATCGTGGCGATTGTTTCGCTTAGCTTTATTGATGGGCGATTGAAACCATTGAAAACGAGTAAATTGCATGTCATGAGATTTTATCCAGCCGTTTAGTCCTTAACTCTTGATATCGATGTAACGCATTGCAATTGAGATCAAATTCTTGTTATAATATTGTCATAATTAATTTATGATAAAGTGATGAAGATCACAAAATAATTTTGAGGTAGATTCGCCAGTATTTATGAGGCTTGAGATTCGGCATTGTAATTTTGTATCAAAGAATTATTTGTAATTTATAATTATTTAGTTGTACTTTGATTTACTGCAGTTTTGATGGAAAATATTTGTGGACGTTGTATTGGCACGAGGACAATTGACTTCGTTAAAAATCGCACGTACACGAACGCACGTACACGTAGAATTCGAGATGCGGTATAAAAATCATTAATTGAATCAATAATAAAGGAATGTTTACGAAAAAAACTGTGCACATGCGTATCCATATTATAATATCGCGTTGGGTTGAAGTGCGTAAAGTACAATAGCATTTGCGCGTTTTTTCCATTTTTTTTTTTAAATTAAAGCAAACGCTCGCGCAAAACTTTACTTATTCAAGATACATGATTAAAAGCATGTTAAATAGATAACATCCTGAGAAAAAAATGGGTATAATGTCAGATGTAAAAATATATTATTAGATACAAAAAGGAAACATTCCCATTTTATCACACAATATACCTGTGCTTTTACGTATCGATTATGTATTTCCTTATTACATTGTTTATGATATTATAAGTTAATTGCAACAACATATTTATAAAAAAAATTATATATATATACACATATATACATATATTAATTTAAATTTAAATACCTCTAACAGGAAAATTAATATAAACAATGATAGTTATTTAAAAAAAAATCTGCAATGAATAATTTATATGAGCTCACATAAAATTATTTTGTTTTATTTGTCATAAAACCAGTTTTTCAACTATTAGATGGATAAGCTATAAGTATTATGTATAAATTGGCTTTATAAAAATTAATATAATATTGTCATATCTATATATATAAGTACCGTCCGTCTGTCTGTCTGTACGCGAACTACTCATTCGTTAGTAGACCAAATTTTTACCAAAAGTATATAAAATAGGGGTAGAATTTTTCGGGGATGAAAATGTCGTGGTTAATTTTTCGTTACCGATCTTTTTGGGAACCGGTATTCGAAATTTTTCCAATTTTTTGAGAAATAATTGACCGAATTTCAAAGAATTGTATATAAAACATGGGTAGAATTTTCCGGGGAGTGTCATAAAGTGTATAATTTTTCGTTACCGATCTATTTGGAAACCGGTATCAGAAATTTTTCCAATTTTATGATACTTTATTTATATGCCGCACGGAAAAAAAAGATTAGCTTTTTACAGCAAAAACTTTAACAAAAGGTTTTGCTACTATTGCTAAATTATAGCTCTCGCTGTAAAAAAAATGTTAGTTATCCCTATTTTACAACTAAATTTGCTATAGTATATATAGCTAATCCTTTTCTTCCAAGCGCAATATGATTTTATTATATATTTTCTTTAGTCGTCAAATCAAAGGTAAAATTGAAGGGAAAGTTGACGGGTGACAGCGTAGCTTTCAAAAGGATAATAAAGCGACACCACGAGCTTATAAGTAAAACATATTAATCATATGCAAATATAAATGACTTTACATATAGTTCTAGCAAATAAACGATACAATATGAAGGTGACCGTTGCGCAAAAAAGCGAGTAAATTGCACGTTCATTACACCATCAGTTTCACGCGCCCGAAGGGCAATCTCACCAGTTATCAGTTTCGCACCGCTCGATTCCCCTATCGAGAATCCATTCGAAATCTCGAATTCACAAATCTTTCGCTCGATTACACACTTCCTCTTCATTCATTTCACAAATAGAAATAACGGATTTTCAAAATTAGACACTGCTCCGATAAAGCTTTTCTCTCTTAATTCATCAATTTTATTATATATATGGGGCATTCCACGCCAATTCGCAAGAAGAACTTTGACCTTTTCATTTTTGATGGCTGCTTGTTTTTTAACAGGTCTTTACGAGTACTATACCCCTGTAAGATCGTTTCTATAATAAATGTAGCGTTTCCGAAATAGAGCCTGCGCAAAATGAGGACTGCAAAATTTTTAATGAATTTTTTCACTTATTAGACAACGTCTAAGAAAAAAATTTATTGAACATAAAATACGCTATTTAGATCATAGTTTAAAAAAAAAATTACTCCAAATTTTTATAATAATGATTTTAAACTAATAAAGTAAAAAAACACACAAAAAATTGAATATCTCAAAAACCCCATTTCCTATTTTTTTTCGAAATTTATAGGGAATATTCTAGGGAGTATTAGAAAAATTTTAAGCCTGGTCCGAAGTTGCGCAGAATTTTTGGGAATTTTTAATAAATTTTTTTGTGAGGCAGTAGTAATATTTGACTCACAAAAGTGTAGTTAAAAACGCGTTTCAGACAATTCTGAATTGATTTAGATGTACTTTTTTTTAGTGATTGACGTTACTATGATGAAGATCTCGGCATAGCACACGACAATTGCTATCAACAGTGTGGAAAAGGCGAAAAAAATAGATTTATGAGGAAATTTAATTCAATAAGTACATTTATTTAAGAACATATTATTTATTATTTTGTGCTTAGTACAATTATTCGAAAATGAGTAATCTTTAATAATTAATTTATAATTTTTACTTGGTATGACGCAGTGGACACGTTGAGTCTGAGGTATTCTTTTCGTTTGATCGTCCTGTCAAAAATTCGGCAGCAATTTCATAATTTTTTTTGTTCCAATGAGGACTGCAAAATTTTTGCCCCGTCTCAATACGTCAGGTATTGGGACAAAAAAAAATTCCAATCTAGTCTAAAACTAATTTGTATTTAAATATATGCAAAAAGAGTTTTACCTTATGCTTATTTTGGTTATCAGTTTTCTCGCCTTTTTTGGTAGCCTCATTACCAGCTGCTGCCATTTCGTGGTCTGAGGGTTTATCCTCGTATATGTTTATATTTGTTTGATTGTGCAAATTGTCCGCAATCGCTGCCTTATTCTAAACAAATGGAATTACAGCAGATAATTAAATATTTTAACAGAATAAAATCTTTTTTTTTTTGCCGTTCCCGACAGTGTGGTGGCATTTTATTGGTTCGAAAAAATTACTTGTAGAATACTATTCCAAAATTCCTCCTACATAAAATATATGACGATCTGACTAAATTGTAAGTGACACTGATAACAATCAAAGGAAAAAAAATTAGCAAAATCTGTGTGAGGGCACATTTATCCTTCTTATCCGGCTACGCCCTTTGAGTATAAACACTCAATATTTGAGTGTTTTTTTCGTAAGGGTATAAGTTCAATAATGATGCAAATCTCCACAGTAACTCGTGTTTAAGATTTATGGTTTGTGGTAACTCGCGTTTATAAGATTTGAATCCAAGATCTGGTTAACGATTGAATAATTGAATCGGAAATCTAGACAGTATTAAACAAATTCGGATCTGAAGAAGATCCGGATCCGATCAAGAACCGAATCCGAACAAGATCCGGATCCGAACAAGTTCCGGATATTCGGATTTTCACTTGAATCAAATATTTTATCTCGGATCTTTATTTCTATCTCGGATATCTGGATATCCGGATAATCGTCATTTCTATTTTATACATATTGTAGTCATAATTAATTAACTCTTTGACTATGCTGAGTTGGACGTGAAGCATGTCTAATAGACATCTTGAAGACATTTTTACCTGACAACACGCATGCTTAAAAGGCGTCGTAAAGACATCTTGAAAATGCCTAACTTCTTAAGAACTAACTTTTTCGATAAAAATAAATTTAAATCAAAACAATTAAGAATATTCGAGTAACGAGGAGATAAAATGAGTAAAACAAAGCTCTGCTATAGTGGTGTTTTGTCCCAAATAATCGTCTAAGAGGAAATTATTATAGTAGCGTTTCGTGAAAAAAATCGGTTAACAGAAAGTCACTATAATGTCATTATATGGCGCATAGCAGCCAAAGGGTTAAAACTTGAGTCTTTCGGCGTATCGCAATATATTACTCGGTCGAGTGACGTAAAATTGTAACAAATTATGAATTGCGTATTCGGTTGCGGGGAAGCTAATATAAATTAATTATGCGCCACGCGTTCGTTCTATCTCATGTGATATGATGTATTGCGAAACGAAACCTTATCTCGATCCGAGTGCATGCGTGCATCGTCGGGTTACGGAACGGATCGTCGATACTCGATTGGCGATCGGATGACGGGAAACCGGAACGAAACGCGTGGCTATGTTCAAAGCCATCGTTATGTCTCGCGTTAGTTTGATGCGTTTGGAATGCGAGGAGGAAACGGTATTTATCTCGCTCGCGCTGTATTTGTCAAAAGCAAAGTTTTCGTTTGTCGCCGAAGTACTACTAGACATCCGAGCGCTCAGGTATTGCGAGTAATGGGAGACGAGGAGCTTCCACAACGGATCGCCGCAAAATCGTGGTCGAGACCCTCAAAGTAGAGAAGCGCGAAAGAAAAACGCGTAAGACATCCGCTTCCGATATCAGATTGGGTACCTCGCGACAAAACTCGAAACATTTTATTTGTTTACAATTTTTATGAGACGCAGACAGCAAAAAAGGCGCGAAGAATTACACACGTAGAATTACAAAAGAAAAAAAAACTGGAATTTTTTCACGAATTTCTTGAAAAATTTTGTAAATTGTGGGTTTGAAGTGAGGTTGACCGATGTTCCTCTGTATCTTTTTATTTTACTTAACTTTTTCCGTGTGGTGTATTTTGTGTATCACGTGACATCCGTGATTTGTCAGTAGCACGCGCGGCTATACCACGCATTTCAAAGTGGCCGCCATGTCTCGCGCCGTTCGTTTTGAAATTATGCGCGCGGAATACCTCCACATTATTTACACGTTTTACTCGTGAATACGTGTGCTAATGAGGTCTGTGCGAACGTGAGTACGTCAGGAGTGCTCGTAGAAACATTGAGAGTGCGAATGTGACGCGTAGACGATCGCGATTAACCGTCGTTGATTCCGATTCGATCGCCGCCAACAATGAATTCAGTCATTTACCGAGAGTACTCTTACGTGTCTTAAATTTATTTTCTCACGGAGTATATCGGGAGTCTTATCGAATATGGAAAGTATCATGTGGATTATTGAACAATTAGGATCTGCTAGTTTTGCAATTCGCTGCGCGATATATACATAGCTTGCCACAAATAATTTCCCCAAAATGCAATTAAGTAACGTTGCGCTTTCAATATACCGTCTATTTGGAGTCTTTGTTGTAAATCGTGCGTTAGTGGAGGTAGTGGTGTTGGATATGGTAGCGATCCCTTTAGTTTAGATAAATTCTTTGTTATTTCTTTTATAGGTACTCTTACCACGAAATATAAAGGAGTAAAAAAATAAAGGAATTTAGTTGTTACCGTTTCTTAAATATACATCTATATCATTTCATCTTTTTAATTTAAAAAATTGTTAAGTCATTGAAATATCGTGTCTTTTATACTTTTTGATATATTTAAACTTGCATTATATATATAAAAAAGAAATTGTTTGGCAATAAAGATATACTTTTCGTATCTCTGTATGTAACGCAAATGGATTAAAATGCGATTCAATTAAGCGGTATTTCTATTTATATTAAAAATATATTGTTAGTGCAATAAAAAAAAATATATTGATGTTTTGAAATATATAAATTTTTTATTTTTTGAAAAAGAATTTACATTACTTTAAAAATCATCCATGATTATTGGTAATGATTAACATGCGTGAATTATATTATCTTATGAATTGAATTATCTTATTAAACAGCTTTATTGGTATTTACAAGTTTTGCAATCCGCAATTAACGATAGCCTGATTCTCTGTATTATATTCTCTGTATTTACATTTGTTTCAATCTGATAAAAGATCCGTAGCAGTTGCGAGTCACGAAACTTATGAGTGCTTTTCATTTGCCATGCCGACATAAGTTTCCGAAGAAGAACTATTCCGTTCGTTATTCGGAGTTGTAACTTTCGACAAAGTCAAACGGCCCCGTGGAGAAATGGCGATACAACTTTCGATGGCGACGAAACTCTTGGGAAACTGCGCGACGAAATTTTACCGAGACGGACACGTAGAATTGCCGTGAAGGGACACGGGACTTCTGAAAGCTTTTGTACCTTCAACACTTCTATGTGTCTTCTACTCCTGAGTAATCCTCTTATCAATAAGATCTTAAGATCGATACTAAGCCTCGAAACAACTAGTGTACTAATCGCGCGACTTACGCTGCATTACGATGCATTACGACGCGCGGTTTGTGTTTGTTCTAATTGATTTCTTGTGCGATGTCTTAAAAATAACAATTTATCGAAAGCATGCTGGACAATCGAAATTTTTCTAATGCTTAAAAATACATAATGTATTAGAAGATTTGATGAATTTTTAAATTAATATTACTATATTTAAAGACAATATAAATTATTTTGATATAAAATCTACTTTTATTGAATATTCAGGCCGTATTCAATACACACACATATATATTTAATATTATTAATAAATGAGAAATTTCTTTACATATAAATATCAAACGAATTTTATTGAAAACAAAAGGTGATTATATAAAAATGCAGTCAAAACAAAAAATGTGTCTTAATTAATCATCAAAGTAAAAATACAGTTAAAATACGGTTACCTCACATTGCCTTCCGGGATCTTTGTCTCCGTTAGTAATTCTGCGGATTGGCAAAAGAGAAAAGATGCCAGATTTTTGATAAAGGATTCAGCAGCCAACTTGGCGCAATTACTAGACATTTCACAGCGCTGGTGAATATTTGGCCTTGTTTTTGGTCGGATAATTCTACGTCCTTAATTTCTGTTGATCTTTGAGGATTAAAGATTCCGAATTTGTTAGCTGTGAAAACAAAAACGGTTTTTTTGTACTGCAGCAATTTTATTTTTTAGAAAATGTCATGAGATATTTCGACGCAAAAGTATATCAAGTGTATTATTTCGCATAAAAATGTTTTAATATGCGTTGCATTACCCAATTGAACAGTTTTTAATATAAAATATGTGTTTATATTTTTACATATAATATAGATAATCTTTTGTAATTTTATTTTCTGCTTTTCTTAAATTAATATATATTTTTATAACAAGAATGAAAAGGCTCTGCTTCGAAATCCAAGAGAATAAATTGGCTAATTAAGAGCCGTTCGCTGCTTATGGTGCGAAATTAGTAACCAATCAAATAATTATACTAAAACTTTATTAAAATTGAACGTTTCGGTCAAAGTTCTGACCATCTTCAGCAAATAGATATCTAAATTGATAGTTAACCGGCATTCGTCCTTAATTAGCCAATTTATTCTCTTATATTTTTATAGCGGCTCTTAATTAGCCAATTTATTCTCTTATATTTTTATAGTTATAAACAAGGGAAGAGAGAGAGAGAGGGAGAGGGAGAGGGAGAGGGAGAGGGAGAGGGAGATAGATAGATAGCTAGTTTATTATGCCCAAGCAGAGGCTAAAGGGCAAAGGTGATGTGGCGTTTAGGCCACAATTACAGTAGTTAAGCATCAGACAATAGAGCAGTTACTAGATAACACGCCATGCTCTCAAACACAAAGTAAAATTAACGCAAAATTAACGCAAAATTAACGCACCCATGCACTTAACTTACCGTCACTACAAATGACCAAACCAACGCGTTCTCGTCATTCACGTGGCCGCTTCAAGCAAATACGCGGGATGCCATGCAACATGCGACTATCGCAATGCAGTATAACAAACTTAAGAATAGCTTCATACACATAATTATTTTAAATAGTATCAAGCGACCAAGTTTATAGATCAATAGTATAATGATCTTAAAGCTAACGCACTATAATTAACTTATAACTAACCTTATAATTATCGCACTATAAATACATTCAGTCAGATTCAGATGCTAGCAGAAACAATCGAAGAAGTCTCTTAAACGATGCAATAGTCGGTGCAGAAGTGACGTTATCAGGGAGCGAGTGCCAGAAATAAATTGCAGAGATATTAAAGGAACTTCTGTATGTTACCGTTCTATGCGCGGGAATGTGGAAGGTCTGTGTCGAGGCAGCCAGACGTTCGGATCTCCTCAGCAATGGATCAGGTCCAGTGAAAAGCTCACGAAGGTAAGAAGGTGATTGCATATGGCGAATCCGATACGTCTGGCAGCCCATAAAATACAGCCTCCTGTTCTCGACTCGAAGCCATCCTAACCGCCTCATGTACGGCGTTATATGTTCATCTCGTCTGAGATCGTAGATGAATTTTATACAACAATTCAGTAGTCTCTGCAGTTTAGTGTTAAGTTCACCAGTCATGCTATGGTACACTAAGCAGCAATAATCAATGTGAGGCATTATCAGGGTAACAACCAGCTTTATCCTCAACTCAGTCGAGAGAGAATTTCTGTTGAATTTAAGACTACAGTGCATGATGTACTTTCTGAGAGATGTGGATGACATGCTTCTTCCAAGAGAGTTGTTGGATCTAGAACTAATTGCAACTTTGCATCTTGGTCTTTTTCTCCCATTTTGAATCTTACAGCTCCAGCAATATAAGGTCTATACTCTGGTTTGAACTCCCAGACATATTTCAATAATGATAATGATTCACTAAGAGTGTCTTGATGTCCGGCATATAAGAATCCTGTCAGTTGGATAAATGGTAAAAATCCATAATCAGAGGATAACATACTTAATAATACAAGTGGTTTTGCATGATTTGGTACTAACTCTTTCCAATCATTATGTCCCAATAGGTTTAAGAAAATTTCTGTATATGCAAATGCTGGGCCGATAATAGGGTCAGAATGTTGGTCAGTTAGAGCAACTCCACCATTAATAGCTGTTGTTACTACAGCATTTAATCCTGCATTGATGTCTCCTGTTCCTGAGAAAGCTTGAGCAGAAATTTTGATTCCCCCTGGAACCAAGACTCCTTTATAATAATATTTCCGCTGGTAGCAGATTAAATCTCGAGATGTCCAAGTTTCTTCTAATTTTAATGCTAAGCCTACTGCTTCAAATGCCATTTTTAATTTTTTCTTAATTATTTGTATCATTTTTTGAAGATCTTTCTTTTTCCTAAGTTTGACAAATAAAACTTGATTATTCCCTGAACCTGTTAGTCTGTGGTCCAAATCTAGCTTGTGCATGACATTGCGGATGATGATGATAGTAATCAATTTACAGAGTCGTTGTAGTATCCCTTGGTTTCCCCCGGCATGTGTGTCCCAGGTGGTGAATTTCCCTGGAAAACCGGGAAGTGTGAACTTATTAGCGGATATTAGCTTGTATCTGTAATATACGGATATTATCTGTAAATATGTGCATTAAATATCTGAAATGGCTTACACCAAACAAATCACACAAAACATTTATAAGATATGCTTGTTGAAACGAACGGAAAGTGTAGTTCCATTGCTGTAAATAGTGCATAAAAGCAATCCAGATTTCTTTGTCTGTTTCTGGTAAGGTAGATAGTATGTCTATTTTATGTTTCAACTCTGATCCAGATAATGTCATGGATTGCTGTTTAAAGAGTGGCAGAATCTCTTCACCTAACTTCCTCTCACATGCTGACGCCATCATTCTGCATTCAAAGGTTAGAATGGAGAAGGTTCTTGCTTCTATTTTCAATTCTCTTTCTTTTGCCATCAATTGAATAATTGCCCAATTTTCTGGGATGTGTCCTAATTTTTCCACCTCATTATAAAACTCTCTTATGTCTATAACTGGTCTTTCTAGAATTTCTAAAATTAATCTTGTATTCTCTTGATGATAAGGTTTGGTTAGATTCATCACGTTTAAGGCATCCCAAGCAAAAAGTTGATAAATGGACGATAAGTGGGGTGTAATGGCCTTATCATCAAGTAAATTACTTATTTGTGGAAAGTAATTAAACTCGTGATTCTTTTCAAATTCTAAGTTAAACCAGGCTTCATTGGGGATTTTGTAGCACTCTCTTATAGATCCTGGTCTACCTTTATTAATAAGTCGTCTTATTCTGGGATCCAATCTCCAATTGTCTCTTATTTTTGGTAATATTTTGTGTTTTTCATAATAGGCAACAAAATACTCTGTTTTGAAGTTGGAAGCAATATTTCTTACTGCCTGTTCCTCTGATACTCTTATAGATGTTCCATACATGTGCATTTTCTTTAAGCCCCCCTCAATAGATACTATTGGATAATTGTGCAATTTCTCCTGGCCATACTGTTCAATTAAATATGGAATAGCTTCTGGTCCATGAATCATCAAATAATTTTTACCTATTTCCCACAATTCCAAGACAAAAGGGTGTAGAATTTCTTTCTCAGTTTTAAAAGTATCTCGGATTATATCTCCAAACTGATGATCATGAGTTTTTCTATTCAATGCTTGCAAACTTATTCCAACAAATAATGGTTCTAATAGTTTACATATCCTGATTGCTTCATTTCCAATTTGTGTGTAAGCTCTTTCTAACAGAGTATAAATTTGATTAAACAATTCCTCTGTATGATAGTGTTTCCGGATAGGATGTTCACCCATATATTTGATATAAAATAACCATGAGAATTTGGCTTCTAATTTGTCCAAGCTATTCACTAGCATTTGGTACGTTATGACTATTGGTCCTCCAGGAAATTGATGGAGTATCACCAAGTCCCCTACAAATTTAATGTTAGGCAAAGATGATATCCTGAATGCTCTATAACCTAATTCTGATTTCTTTTCTAATTCATTATGAATATTGACTACATACATCTTAGTCTTTGCAGCATTCATTAATTCTGTGGATTTCTCCAAATTCTTTAATATGGCCACAAAGCTGTTTGGATCAGAATTTACTAATTCCTTGGTCAATGCATTAATCTGGATATTTATGCTACCTGTAACTACTTCCCAAGTCAAATTCCATAAATCAGCAAAAGATGGACTCATCAGAGGCTCATATTTTTTGATATGTTCTTCTGTTGGGAATATGGTAACACCCAAATGGGTTCCTGAAGTGACATTGACAAACCAATTTGGATCTATAGTTGGAAATCTTTTTTTAACATAATGTGGATAATCTTTGTAAAATTCTAACTTGTCAGGTGACAGGGCATTACTGACATGTCTGGAATACTGGTGGTATGTGGTGGATTGTTTGGCTTCCATGTTGCGTTTTCTTTATATTTTTAATTGGGAGAGGGAGAGGGAGGGAGGGGGGGAGGGAGATTGACTGACTGACTGACTGACTGACTGACTGACTGACTGACTGACTGACTGACTGACTGATTTTTATGCCATAGTTAAAACTTTAGGCAAATTATAAGAAAAATTATATTACTGAAGATACATGATAATATAAAGGCAAGATAGTGAGAACAGAAGTTGGTGGAAACCAAAAATAGGTGCGAAAAACAGTATGATTGCTACTGATACGCACATAGCCGTGACTAAAAGTGAATATTATCAGCAAGCAGGTGACATGCATATAGCAGCGACTAAAAGTGGAAAAGCTAGTGATAATGTCAGTAAGTAGGTAATACACCCCAGACAAAGGATGCGCCATGAGCATGCAGAATGGAAAAGAAATTATAAGAGAATTGAGATAAGAGAAATTAAGAGATGGGTTTGTTTTTTTAATAGCGCCATTGTTTGAGGAACTACTTGCACAGCAATTAGACGAAGGAGTTTTTTTTCATGATTTATCTGAATGGTTTTATCATTTTTGATCATCTTAAGGGTTCCTCTATTTAGCCTTATTCGAGCGTATTTGAAGTGACATTGGAGTTCTCTAACTCCCTCCCTCCCTCCCTCCCTCCCTCCCTCTCTCTCTTTCATTAATAGATTTATGGGTTATTTTAGGCTTTAAGATTATTTTATGGACGTATTTCAGTACAGTTCAAGAATCCTACCGAGTCTAAAACAGAGACTCCTGGAAATTGCATTGTACTCCAATAGTCATTTCAAATACGTTCGAATAAGGCTAAATAGAGAAACCCTTAAGATGATCAAAAATGATAAAACCATTGAGATAAATCATGAAAAAAAAAAACTCCTTATCTCTTATCTCAAATTTTCGCGAAGTAGAGAAAGAGATTAGCGCATGCGCACATTTCCGCCAAGGATGACACACAATATAATACTGCTAATATCACATATCACTCCTACACCTAAATTAAGTCTTATTCTACAGAGTATTTCGTGCTTTCGCTCGCAATTTTGACTCGCACCTTGCAAAAATTTACAAGCGTGCCACAAAATAATCCTATTTTACTTTATAAAAACGAATCGATACATACCAATTTAAATAATCTTACACTTTTATCAATATCCTAGGTTCCATATGTCATGAAACATAATTATGAAACTTAGACTGTGGATCGCTCCGCGGCAGAACCTTGACTTAACTCGAGCGAAAAGAGATGGTCATGAAGCTTACTTTTGAACTCGGTGAGAGACGAAGACGACGCTACTTCGGTAGGAAGCGAGTTCCATAAATAAATTCCCGCAAGGTCAAAGGATCTGTGATAAGTCTCGGATAGCAATATGAAAGGTCTGCGGCAATGCCAACCGTGACGATCGCCTGATCGAGGGGTCGGATTTAACAAAAATCTCGGAGAGGTAGCCAGGAGACATTCCATTGGATATCTTGTACATTTCGATTCCGAGAAAGTAAAGACACCTACTTTTTACGGACAACCACTTCAGTCGATGTCGGTAGGGCGAAATGTGTTCGTCGCGTCGTAAATTAAAGATAAACCGAATCGCGCAATTAATGAGTTTCTGCAATTTGGTATTAAGCTCATCGGTGACGTTGTTATAAATGAGAGAACAATAGTCCAACAAAGGCCATATCAATATAGATACGAGTTTTACACGTAGTTGTGGCGATAAAGAATTCTTGTGGAATTTGAGCTTGTGCAATGTAAAATATACTCTCTTAGAGATATGAGAGACGTGACTTTTCCACGATAGATCGGAGCTCATGATGACTTCCAAATTTCGTATCTCATCAACAAACGAAATAGAGGTACCATTTACGGAAATAAGGGGTAGGCCATTTAGATTGATCTGCTCAACATTGCGTTTACTATCCAGTATAAGAACCTTAGATTTGTTGAGATTGAGAGACAACCCATTAGTGGCCGCAAATTCTGAGATAACTCCCACTTCGATTATCTCACGACATTAGGAGCACAGTTGACATGTGTGAGGTTATCATTCTTGTTCTCTTCGACTTTAGTAAAGCATTCGATACTGTCTCACATCTTTTACTATCAACGAAACTAAGGAAACTGGGATTTTCTGATTCAGCCTTTGAATTAATCTTTTCGTATCTCACCGGTCGCTCTTAAGTGGTTGTCGATTTGGAGGATGCATTCTCGGATTGGCTATTTGTTACCTCTGGTGTCCCGCAGAGATCTGTTCTTGGGCCGCTCCTATTTTCCCTATTAATAAATGATATAGGTGCTTTTCTTCGGTTTACTCAGTGCATAATATTCGCTGACGACACGCAAATCTATCGCAGGTGTCTCTTGAGTGAATTGAGCTGTCTGCGGCTCGTTTTTGGATCGAAACCTTCCTTCGCTTTTGAGGCTTTTTCTCATCGATCTTCTTGTGAGGCTCTTCCTCGATCTCGTCGTGAGCCTTTTTCCTCATGATCGATCTCAGAAAACAGTTCCGGATACCTGTACTGTAGTAAGTAACGTATAATTAAACTGCATATGTAAATTATTATTAATACAATAAAAATAATTTTATTGTCATTGAATGTATCAATATATATGTATCAATATTAGTTTTATACACCGGTAGTGCTAGTCGTAGGTCATCTGACTATCGGGAAGTTATCGGGATGAGGAAAATTATAATAATAAAAATTACTTTCAAATACATTATTGCTTATATAACTGATTGACACAACGGCCGACACAACACTCCTATCGATTCAACAATATTTAGCGACATTGTGATACCGCATCCTTTAGGTGATTGGATTTGTATGATGAAGCAAGGAGATTACAATTCAAGTCACCCGTAATAATAATGTTTTTATAACCATGCATGAATGTGGTAAGGGCATCAACATAATTACTAAAATTTCTACCTCTAGGTCTTTTATAGTAGTGAATAAGAGAGGCTCGCATGTGCCGTCACGAATGTCAAGAATAAGGTATTCAGGTGCATTCGAGAAGGCAGATAGCGACATCGCCAAAACACGCGCCCGCAACGATTCGTGTATGTAGTAAAGCACGCCACCCCTTTCCCTGCCCTTTCTGTCTGTCCGTAACAAATAATATCCAGTGATTTGCACTAAATCATCAGAAATGTGTGAGTGAAGCTAGGTCTCCGAAATTGAAATAAGGTGAACAAAAGTGAATGCTAAAAAGGCCTTGATTGACTCAAGATGGGCAGGGAGAGAGCTGGTATTGATGTGAGCAATCCTTAGGCAACCACGCGACAGTGAGCGATCGGAATGCGCAAGTCAAACGAGCCCATCAAAATCGGCATTAGAATTAATTTGAATAACAGGCTTGCCATTAGAGTGTCTAACATAGATGCGATCCCCCCCTTACCCAGACATACCGTTCCTTGGCGACACGCTTAGTCTGCTGCAGCAATTCATGTGTGTTTTTAGGGAGAAGCGCGTTCACATAAACGCTCCGATCGGACTCATTACCACACGCCTCTCTCTGCACAAGCGCACGTCGTGCACGCTTTTTAGATATAACGATATCGCGAACCGCACCTGAAGCCAAGGTGACAATAAATGAGCTGGTGGCAGAGACTGGCAAAGGGCCTTTATAAGCTGCTACCGGTAGAGGCTTACGAACAACAGCCCTGACGTCCAGAATGTGGCAGGACAAATCAGGGACGCCTAGGGTTGCGAACACATTGCGAACACATGCAGAGGGGGTAACAGACATTGCCGTCGACACACCCGATATAACGAACTTATTCTCAGTCTGAGTCTGCGGGACCAAATGAGAGCCGCTCCGACCGCTCTTTAAGTCACGGATCTCGCTTGCGAGAGCAGCACACTGCTGCTCTAACTCGGCAATACGCTGACAATTCCGATCGACGTTACTCGCAATACTATTCAACATGTTCAGTTTTTTATTGAGTTCGCTATTTGTTCGCTGCTGATCTTCCACAAAAGTGGAAAATCTTGCATCCGACACTCTTAATTGCTCAATTAATCGAAGCAAAAGCTCATGGTGTCACTCTGAGATTGCGATTGAGTGCCAGTGCCCACCGGAGTAGACATGCTTGTAAAATCAAATAATCGCGCGGTATTTTTCGCTTCAGATGTGAGAGGTATAATTAAAGATACAGCTAATAACTTACAGCAAGCATCGGCATACTTAGTAAGAGAGTATGGTCTGACACAACCGGGATGAAATACTCTCATGCACTCGCACTCAACCGCTGTAGTCGCAATCGTCTTTTTGCACCTAGTGCACGCACGCTGTATCCCCGTCAATCAAGTAAGCATGAATGATAATACTCACAGAAAGATTGATTGATTGATTGATTGGGTAATTATGCATTTTAGGGGAGGTACCTTCGATGACCTTGACCTTGACATATGTTGTCAAGGTCACCCTCTTGAGTGACCTTCAGAAAGTTTTAGCCGGCGCTCGTTTTTTATTAAAAAGTTATAAACAAAAAAAGTTTGAAAAATGTAGCAGTTATTTTGAGCACTAATAGACATAAGTGACTGATATTTATGTGGAAATAGTACATGTATGAACGAAGGAAAATTATTTAAAGCAGTGAATTGTTGGTATATTGAAAGAAAAGTTATTTAAAGTAGAGGGTAATTACCCAAAATACAAACAAAAATATGGAGAACTGTGTTGAGAATTTGCTTACTTCTCCGAAACGCCTGTGATGTAACTTTAAGACCACAAGGTTCCTTAGGTTATCAATGGATATATTTCCATACACTAATCCATTGTGGTAAGGACTGTTAAATGAAGAACCATCTTCTACATACGTATTCAATCAGGAGGAGGGGGAGGGGGAGAGGGATTTACATACACCATTATTCATAATTATTTGAACGGATATTGTATTTTATACTTTACTCCGATTTTAAAAACTCGATTAATATCGTATATTGCTGTTAGGAGAGATAATATTTAAAATAATTAATACTTTTTTATTGCATATTTGTTGTATTCTTAAATTATTGAAACAACGTTCAATGATTATCTATTTTCGATTACTTGCATATCTTCTACTATCTGTCTATTATTGAACTATTTCTAATTATTTTTGAGTCAATATTATGTTATTATTATTATTATTTTATTTATTAAAATCTATGTTTCCTAATATTTTTACCACAATATGTTATATTATACATATGATAAAGTTGTCTAATTTAGTATATTAAGTATATTAAATTATATACATATTTCACTACTTTGATACAATGAAGAGCGTGCATTTTATTTATTACCGAAGCCGCGTTCGATTTGGAGCAACTACTGTAATTTACGGTGTAATAACAATGCTGCGAGTTTTCTATTTGTCTTTTTTCGCCGCAATAACGATCGCAAAAAACTACCGATGAAAAAACCCCGCCGATTACAAACGGAAACGACGTTAATTGAAAAGTTCCGCGTGAAAGGAGAGAAAAAGAAAGGAAGAAAAATATGTGAAAAAGACATGGGTTCTCGTTTGTAGAATATATTCCGGAAAATGCGGCTGCATCAGTTGTGAATCCAAGAAGTTATTATATTTGCAAAATCCGCCAAAAGCAGACTACCCCTATATTGCGATACATTGTTACGACTCATCGCTTTGTTTAAATTTTTAGTTTACTCTTCGCGTACAAAGTCTATCTTTTCATCAACGATTTATCAGAATTTTCCTAACGGTGATAAATTATTGCACTTAAGATTATGTTATGTCTAAAATAAAAAAAGAAATGTATAAAGATAAGTGTGTTTTGAATTAAATTCAAGAAAGGGTATAAAAAACAAAATAATTGATTTAAATTGTTATCTATTACGATCTATTTTTTTTAACTGAAAATATAGTTAAAACTAAAGATATATTTGATATATTTAAATTGAGATATTTAAGAAATAAAAATATTTTGTTACATTTTTTATTATACACATAGCAAAATATCCTACTGTGAACCCCCCGGAGGGGAGACGGCTGGTCTAGTGGGTAGAGCGCCAGATTCGTAATCCGGAGAGCCGGGTTCGAATCTCGCTAGGCCGATGAGAATTTTTTTCAGTAAAACGCTGCCCCCCCCCCCATCTGGCGGATAGATCCAATGGATACAGTATCCCCAGATGGAAACCTGGGCTCCGTCTTTCGGAAGAGACGTTAAACCGTTGGTCCAAAGGAGGAAATAGGAATGGAGGAATAGAATAGGATGGAACAGTGAATAGGGTGGGTACGTCCCTTCAAAACGCCCTTTAAGGCGCCCTCGGGGTAAATAAAGTAATAAAGGCAGCAGACTTGTATCGAAATACAATAAGTCGTCACGATTCATTTTCTGTTAAATCACCGAAATTTTCATGAGTTTTTACTTTATTGGAGTTAACCGGAGTTTTTGGAGTCGTGCTAAGAATGGTTGTGTCTGAGGCGTTGCTACTGGATTACGGCTCGACTTCCTCGATCTCCTCATCGGTTGTGTCTGAGGCGTTGCTACTGGATTGTGGCTCGTCGACGACTTTCTCGATCCCTTCTTCATCGGTTAAATACTGTCTAAAATTTAACAAGAAAATTTTATAATAATGTATATGTGTTTATATATATGGTGTGTGTACGTATTCATACATAAAACCTGAAAGATAGTGTAAAGTACGCGTTTCATACTGTGGAATATTAGCTCTTACCTTTCTCCAAACGCGTTCTATGTGCTGAGCGTGTGGTTCTAAAAAATTAAAAAACTGTCAATACATTTATATAACATTTTTTAATTTAATTTTAAATATAGTTAAACCAAAAACTTGTAAAACTATATATTCAAAATGTTTGTCAGCATCTGGGTCGACGAAATTCATAGAATGATTAACTATGGAAGCTTTCATTGTTTAAACAATTGACTTCCAACAATCTGACATTATTGTCGTCCCAGGTGGGATCCACTCTTTAATTATTTCAAGCAAAGTTTTTTCTGTGTGCGATCAGGAACCGCAACAAGAAATATTTTTCTTGACTCGCGTTCGTATCTATCGAAGATCCATTTCCCTTCGATAATTCGGTCACAATTGTACTTCCTCGATTTTTGCTTCGTCTATTTCAACAATTTTTCCTGGACTTTTAAGTTTTGTGGAATTTTTTTCAGTCCAATATATGCAAACATCATTTTTTACATTATAAATTTACTAAATATATATTTATATTAACATATTTATATTTAATGTATTAAATGTATCAAATTATACTTCTCGGCAAAAGGAAACCCAATCAACAACCGGAAAGTTGTAATTCCGTACATAAAAATTGATGTCGTGGATTAACTTGACTAAAGATTTATTACAAGCAAATATCGTTTAATGATTTAAAATGATGACATTTAAATATTGTGTTTCTCTGTTTTGGTACAGCAATCTTTTGATACTTTGCACATTTTTTTCAAAAATGTGTCAGTAAAAAAAAAGGTATTTTGAGAGATAATGATTATTTTAGAATAAAATCTTTTTAGTGAAATGTGTATCAATTTGTTTAATTTGCCGTGTTATTTTTGAAATATTAGGTCCGTATCGAAGTTATTATCACGGCTGTTTGTTAATGTGGAACATTCTAAGAATGTTTCACAAAAGGGTCGTCTTACGGAAAAGTTACTAGCTCTGCCGGAGGGTAACTCTCATCTTCAAGTTGCACTCTTTCGCACGTTCATTAAAGTCGAGAATTTACCTGGCGACGAAGCACTCGTCCTTCTTGTATCTTTCCCTAGTTTCTCTTTATTATCCTTCTACAAGATTGTTCTATGCTTGCAATTAGGAGCAAGTTTTATATAATATTTCCATTTGTCGAATTGGTAGGACACCCGTCACGGAATGAAGGAGGTTCCAGGTTCGAATCCTAGCTGAGGTAATATTTTTCGCAATAAATTAAATTATTCAAATAGGATGCTTATAATATAAGCATCTAAGGCTGCGGTCCACTTGACGCTACAAATGCTTCGAAGCATTCCTCTTCTCTTTTCTTTCAATGAAGAAAGAAGGAGAAGAAGAACGCTCCAAAGCATTTGTAGCGTCAAGTGGACCGCAGCCTAAATTACATCAATTTCAGAAGGACCAGAACCCATGGTCGGCGTGACGAGTTCTTATTTCACTCAATATTACATATAATTTAACAAACAGATTTGAATTCTTGTCTCTCTTATTATATTTTGGGGATACGGGTCTCTCACGCGTGTTGACGGGCGAGCCAGTTGAAAATATTACACTATTTCGATATAATGCATTTATTACAGCAAAGGGGCTATATTTTAGTAGCCTGTAGAGCACAGTAGAACATACGAATCTAAGCGTAATTTAGCCATGTAATTAATATACCGAATATTTGCTTTCTGCGGGAGAAACAAATTCGTGTGATCACTCGAAGCCGGAAGAGCGGCCGTATTTCAAGCTAGTCATAAAAACTAAAATTTAAATTTGTCAAGCTTAATATTTAAAGAAAAGTGCATTCTGTAAATAATTGTTACACAAAAACCTGCCCCGAATTACACAAAATGAAGAGTTAACTAAAAAAATCAGAATAATTTTAAGAGAAAGTTGTAACCTTTCCAACATTAAAGCATCGTTCAATTCGTCGATTTGGATTTTCCCTCTTTTCAGTTTTTCTCGAAAGTTTTTCCAATTTTGAATTTCTTCCGTCAAAAAGTCTCTCCCTTCTTCGACCATCTCGTCCAATTCAATCAGCGAAGTAATTTTCTTAATCTTGTTATTTAAGATCTTCAGTCGAATAAACATTTTTATATTACTAGCTAATTTGCCCACGTATAAGATATGATTAATACAATTCTTTTTTTTATTTATTTCTTCCAAATTTTGTATGATTTTATAATTATTTTTAGTAATTTTTTCCAAATTTTGTATGATTTTTTTTCTTTTACCACGGCCAAAGTAAATTAATAAAAAAGGAGAACACATAAAACAACAGACTTATCTTTATTTCAAAAGTGTTGCGTGTTTCCGCTTGGCCCGCGATACCACTCACAAATTTCGCACTTACCAAATACCCCCGCTCGTAACACTTTGGACATAGAAATAACATATATAAATATGTAAAATTTATATAATATGAATTTATAACATACTGATTACTTATCATTAAATAATCAGCTATTTGAGTTTTTTAAGAAAATATTATAATAAAGATGATCTATTAAACTCAATATAAATGGAAATCTAATTAAAACTTTAATCGACTATACTGGCAAAGATTATAATCGTCATGACAAATCGTAAAATATATGTATTGAGTATGAAAAATGTTATCTTAGTAACATAAAATTATTTTTTAAGATGTCCGTTGCACGGCAGGCGAGTACGCGATCCTAACGAATTCATATTTCGAAGACTGAAGTATTCATACTTTAATTTCTAATGAAACAACTACTGTATATATATGCATATATATATCAGTAACTAGTCATACTATTACATAAAACCCGACTGTTTGTCTGTCTGTCCGCGAACTACTCATTCGTTAGTGGATCGAATTTTTACCAAAAGTATATGAAACAGGGGTAGAATTTTCCGGGGAGTGCCATGATGTGTACAGTTTTTCGTTGCCGATTTTCTGGAAACCGGTGTTTCTAATTTTTCTAATTTTTCGGGAAATAATTAACCGAATTTTAAAGAATTACGTATGAAACAGGGGTAGAATTTTCCGGGGAGTGTTATAAAGTGTCTAATTTTTCGTTACCGATCTTTTTGGAAGCCGGTATCGAAATTTTTAAATTTTTTCGGGAATTAATTGACCGAATCTTAAAGAATTATATATATGAAACAGGGGTAGAATTTTCCGGGGAGTGCTATAAATCAAATAATCAAATCAAATAGATTAATCCGCCAATAGTAAATTAAAATAGGAATCTTTATTAAGTCGACGCAAATGGCGAGTAAGAATAACGCTTAATCACAACGTTTCGACCCGGGGGTTTGGGTCCTTTTCAAGTGTCTATAAACTGGCATGGATTGTCACTCTCACGTGAACGTCTCAAGAATACGAAGATTTTGACCGAAAAAGTCATATGTCAAAAGATGTTCGGTGTCGTAGAGACCTGATGAGAATTTTATAGTGTTAAGATGCGCAAGGCATAAAGAACGGTTAAACGGAGTCACACGGCTGGGAGATGACGAACGGTCGGGAGCAAGCAAGCAACAGTGCTATAAAGTGTATAATTTTTCGTTACCGTTTTGTTTTGAGATATCAAGCTAAATTTTTTTTATAGATAATTTTTATGGATAATTTTTCGTTACTGATTTTTTGGAAACCGGTTTCAAAAATTTTCAAATTTTTCGAAAAATAATAAGTATTAATGGACCGATTTTCTTGAAATCAGTGTCAAAATTTTTTTAATTCTTGGAGGATAAGTTTAATTTTTCATTAATGGATAATTTTTCATTAATGGACCGATTTTCTTGAAACCAGTGCCAAAATTTTTTTAGTTTAATTTTTTATTAATGGATAATTTTTCAGAGGGTGAAAGCGCGCGAAGCAAAGCGCGGGCGAAAAAAAAATAAATGAATTAATATTAGAACAAAAAGGCAGCAAATGTAAAACTAATCCCGGTAGAATTTTTAAACAAAATAGAAAAAAGAGGAACAGAAAGAAAATAAAATATAAAAAAATAAAAAAAAGAGTCAATAATGGCGGGTCAGCGGAGGGTGAAAACGCGCGAAGCGCATATATAACTATATATAAACATATAAAATTATGTATAATTATATATAAATATGTATTCTTTTATGTAATTTAATATAATTATATATAAGTATATATATATTTATATATATTTATATATAAGCATATATAATTTTGTATAAATCAGAAAGTTTTAAAGTATGTATTTATATATAAATATATATTAAAATATATAATTATATAAAATTATATCAGATTCCTCATGTAAAATTATATATAATTTTATCTGTCAAAGATATAGAAATAATCAGTTTTATCGTTTATCGTTTATCGGTTATCGTAACTTATCCATGTAGATTATATATGATTATATATAATCACATATAAACTTTAAATTTGGATTATCCAATAGATGGCATTCGATAGGATTCGTTTCTCGTATTTAAAATTTGACGAACAGTATTATAAAAACGGTATCAAGAGACACGGCACTGTCTCACGTCAAGCAGTCCCAAGTTATAATATATATATGGAATAAATCATTTTACTTTTTATTTATTTATTATAAATTATATAAAATTATATAAAAATTTGTAGAATTATATATTTTTATATATAATCATAAAATTATATCGTGCCAATTTTCATATATAATTATTTATGATTATTTATATATAATTATACATATATGATTATATATAATTTTTTCCCCGGGGCGCGATTCGCAGGTTGACTCGGGTTCGTCCCGAGTCGATTTTGTTAGGAGGAAAAGTGCAGTGCGGGATCGAAAAAACGGCTCTGCACGTAACAAGAGAATCACTTAAAGAATTTTTGCATACATACACTCATATTATTTATTTTTATAATAATCAATGCATACATTGTATATAAGTTGTTATATAATAAGTTGCATTTTTATTTTTTAATTGAATGATATCAAATCACGCATTGTTAACCTTTAGACCGCCGGCATTTGATGAGTTTTAATCCTCTTAGAAAGTCCTCAAATTGTTGTGCTTATATCTTATATGTAACATATACAAAGTTCCGATCACACATAGAGTCTATATTTAGACTTTCCGGCGGTCTAAAGGTTAAAAATTGCTGAATTTTGCCAATGGTGACGAATGAAAACCTGTGGTACATTATTTCGCTTCAACCAAGCGCCGGCGCTATTAAAGTAAACTGACAACAAGGAATAGAATCGTGAAACCATCTGCACCTCCTGTTGAAGACGAATGAATGGAAGCTTAAACGAAGTATCTCCCTTGCTACAGGAGAGGCAGAAAGCTGAAAAATAACGCAACACTTAGAGAATGAACAAGGGAAACTTGTCAGGCCCGCGGTAATGAAACGGAAGGGGAGGGGAAAATGGTGGAAAGAAAAAAAGGACTTTCTGTTTCTAGTCGGGGCGTTTGTCAGATGAAAAAAGCGTAAAAAGATGATGTGAAATCATAATTTGTAGAATTGGTCCGAAAGTAACAAGCTGGAAATGAGGGACATGGAAAATATAAAAGGAAAATACTTTATAAGACGCAAAACGTTAACTAGATAAATACGAATGTCGTACGAAATTCTTTCAAACAAAAGAAATTTAAATGAAAGACACAAATTAAAACTGTAATTAAAACGGTATACACCGAAAAAATGAGAATGAAAAGGCGACAGAGATATGGCACAAGTATAAAGATAAAGTGTCGGTGACTGAAAAAGAAGATAAGGAAGAGAAAAGGTAGAAACGGAAGACCGTCAGGAAGAGGAAAGACAAACGGCCCGAAATTATAGTCCGAGGTGAAAATATAAGAGAAAGGGGTGCAGCAATGATGATTGATACTGGTGATGTAAGCGGAACGGTAAAAATACGAGAAAATCGAACGAAAAGAACCCCGAAGAGAGTGGGGCTGGGCTCGGTGGATAACATGTGGACGCGCAAATAGAGTAAGTGGCGAAAGGAGTAAATAGAATGGGAAAGCATTGTTCATCACAAGGGGAAATGGAAGATGAGAGAAGAGAGGGAAATAGTGAGATGGGATTTAGATTATTAAATCGCAACATTTTCGTGCAAATAAAGCCAAAGTAGCGAAAGCCATTTTTATTTATTATTTTTATTCACGCGTGCGAGTCAAGCAGTTAGAATAACCGAGTTTTTTCTTAACTTCTGCATTACTACTTGGATTGGATAACTGCTTTTCAAGTCTTTCTAGATCATAATGACAATGTAATATAAGAGAGTCAAGGTTAGCTAACCGAGGAATAGACTTAACCGACCATAAGCCCGCAATAAGTCCGGAGCAAGCTCGATTACGGATTACGCGCGAGAGAATAACAGAATAAACTCGGAATAAGCCGGATTGGTTTGATATTAAAATACAGAAATGATAAACAGAGTTAAATGGAAAAAGGATGATTCGTGCTGAGAGATTGATTATACGAGATGAAGGCGGAAGGAGTTTTTTCGTCGGAAAAAAAGCCTAATACTCCGCTAGAGTAGAGAGAATTCGTTATAATTCTCTCTATGTGGAGAGAATCATAACGAGAACAAAGGACGAATGAATGAATGAATGAATGAATGCAAGAACACGAGAAAACACAACAGTACGATAAATACGAGGGTTCGCGTGAAAGGCGAGAGGTAGACATAGCGGATCGGGATAACTTCTACCCCCCCTCCCTCCCTCTCTCTCTCTCTCTCTCTCTCTCTCTCTCTTTTCCTCTCCTTTTCTTTCTCTCTCGTTAAGAGAACCGTGCGAAGTGCGGAGCAAGCGGACGAAGCTGAAAGCCAGCGTTTCTCAAAGCGCAAGTAGGCTAAAGTGGAAATACGGGGGCAGCGCGGCGGTGGTGGATTGGGTGGTGAAGAAGGAGAAGCGAATGGTGGCGGCGGCGGACGCAAAAGGGGTAGCGGTGGGAACCATGACGTCATCGTTGAGGGGTTGCCCGGGCAACGGGAAATGTTCGCCGCGTCGGGACGCCGACGCGCGTCGCCACCGCCGCCGTCGCCGTAAAAATCAATTTAGACCTTGGCTAGGTGACCGCTCTGCACTCGCACGGCGTTGCTGTGACGCGGCCGCTCCGCTCTCTCTGGCGAGGCGACGAGAGCCACGCTTCTCTGGAGGTGCCGGGCTAGCCGACTGCCACCACCGCACCACCGCCGCGAACCACACGAGCTCTCGGGGCCGCGCGGGCCAAGCTCCGGCAGTCGCGAGCGGCCAACTCATCGAGCGGGTGCTCCAATCGTGGTGCTGGCGACGGTGCCGCGCGCGTAAAGGCCACATTACACACGCTCGTACAACACATATACACGTACGTGTGACACACACACACATACACACACACACACATACACACACGTACACAGCACGGCAGTTACCGTATACGTACGAGGACGTCGGCGCGTACACCCGGTCACGCGTGCGTACGCACTGTTCGCGCGCGCGTCGCGTCGCATCGCGCAGCGGGAGGAGCAGCGGTGGAAAAGCTTGGACGAAAGAGCGATCCTGCAAGTAGCATCGGGTACACGGCGAGAGAGAAAGAGAGTGAGAGAGATAGAGTGAAAGGGAACGGGGGGGGGGGAGAGCATCGGGTTTGTGAGCGGAACGTAGTGCGCGCAAGCTTACGGAGAATAGTCCAGGCGGACGCCTGAGGGGGAAGATCGACGTGCGAGCTCCCAGTGCCGGAGCTTGCGGAGACGCGCTACCTTCTCGGGAAGAACTCCGATCGTGGAGGTTTTTGACCGGCTGGCGTGCTTCCGGAACCTCCGGAATCGGTGGATCGGCACGTCGCAGGAAACGGGAGCGTGTACGAGTTTGATAGACCTGGATGCGACGCGAGAGAAGCACGCGCGGTGCTTGCGTAAGCGGTCGCGTGCGTCGGTAAGTGAGCTTCGTACCTGCGCTCCGGCGATCGCCAGAAGAGCCACGAGGAGGAAAATGTCCGGGACCATACGAAGATAGACACTGCGCGTAGCGCGGGGCGTGCGCGATCGAAAAAAGCTCGCGCGTATTCCGATCCGGAGTGCCCGATGAACGAGACTCGCTTGGCATTTGGTCTTTGAGCGAGCGACAAACGCCTCTTTTTGTTTTGACGCGAAGCACGGCGGAACTTTCAGAAAGTACGCCGGGAAGCTGTGCGGACGCTCTTCTTTCGTTGACTGTTTGATGTTTACTCGTAAACGTTTTCTCCTCTATTCTACAAGCGGCTTCGGCGAAGCTTTATCCATGCGAATTTCAACTTCACGGACGTGACCGAGTTTACGAGTGTGCGTTTGGATAACGAAGGTTTTATAGCAAGAAACGAAATTTTTCTTAGCTTCAGCCAATTGGCATTTACAAGTGAATGGCATCTTGAAAAAAGCTTGTAACTCGATACACGGTGTCTTAAATAATATTCTGCGAAAAGCTCTACGTGTGACCTCTACCTACTACGAAGTGTATAAGAGAAATTTTACAGAAACCTCTGATCTTCTCGCAGAGACTACTTCTAGACTTATTTTCTCAAGTGTCGCGATTATCTTTAACCTTTAAAGCACTTTTTCTTGTTATTATTAAAAGAGAACGTTTTGTTGTTTGTTACATGAACTCGTGAGGTTTGAATGTGAATCCGGGCTCGATAAAAACATCGAGTCTTATCGACGCGTAATGTCGTCAACAGCCGTCTCTCCGAGAAGTGCACTCGTATCTATGTAGGGACCCGACGGTGAGCTCGAAAGCTCGAGAATGTAGTGTCCTGGTGGGCGCTTGCTGGCGGAGACTCAAGCTCAGGCTCTCGCGGCGGCCAAGCCGAGCCAAAACAGGTGGAAGATCTCCGGCGCGATACTCTGAAGAGTACCACGAAGAGCTATCGCGTGACTATCGATGATGATGGGAGGCACGTTGCCAGAACGCGATTGGTTGGCTCGGCGCGCGTCTCCGCTCGGCTCGTGTTTTGCTGCGTGCCGGTCGTCACTTCGTTAAGCTCGATATTTCCTCAAGAGACCGAATTAGAGAAAGGGAGGACCTTGGAATGCCAGGTGTGAAATGACGATCTTCGGGATCGTGCCCGATCTTAGGCAATCAACGCTGATGTCATCGTCATTGTTGTCGTCGTCGCCGGCGTCGTCGTCATCGTCGTCGCCGCGACGTTGGAGAGGCAAACGTTGTTTGCCCAGTTAATTACGATTCTTCGATGCCACTCGCGATCTTATAATGACGAATGCGGCGAGGTGCGACGGGTCTCGGTGAGAGACTGTTTCGATATTTGCATTTTAAAGAACGAGAGCGACGATAAAGAAAAATTGAATCCGTTTTCCCGCGAGGGAGAGCTTTGTTGAAGAGATTAAGTATACACAACCGACGAGTAGATAAATAGATTTGTATATAAAATAAGCGAAATAAATAGTTGGAAATAGAAGGGTTGCCGACAGCAAGGAAGACATAGCAAGTAGATCTTGGATTTAAAAACTAAGATCAGATTAGAAGCATCGTTAAAAGTCGAGAAGTTGAATTAAAAATAGAGAGATTAGCAATGTGATCGTTTTTTGAGAGAGAGAGAAAGAGAGAGAGAGATCTAGACCAGTAGTCATACTGCTGATCGTGCGACGGGCTTGAAGAAGCATGAATCAAACAAACGTCAGCTTGAGCTGACCTAAGAAGAATCGCGGTAAGAAGCAGCGTATTCCACGCCACAAATTGGAGAGAGGAAGTCTTTAAGTTCGAAAGCTTTATTGAATCTGTATGTAGAAGAAATCTTTGGAGAGTTGCCAGTCTCAAATAAAAAAATCGTTTTAAGTTCGTTGCAAGAAAGATATTTGAAGTAAGATATTTGAAGTCGAGATAGCGACGAACGTTCGAGCGGCGCGCAGTGCCGCTAAATTTCAGCTCGTAAATGTCGAACCGACGAAAAAACGTACTACACGGTCCAAGGATTTTATCCATCGTCGAGGCACGTATCCACCGTAAGTGATTGATGCAGGTCGGATCATCGATGTTGAACCTGTCGTGGATCTAGATCGTCACTCCGAAGAGAGAGGGTCTGGGCGTATAGAGGATCAATTTGACGCGACAAGAGTAGAGCGTGCCGCCAAGTACTTCGGGTACGGTGAACGCTGGCTCTCCCGTTACCCTGAAGGAAGATTCCACCTTCAAATATGGCCTCGGTGGCAGCGTGGCTGCCATTCGCCCGTGCGGCGGCGATCGGCTGGGTACCGATCGCCACACACCCACTGCCACCGCCGCCGATTCCGAAGGACCGTCGCAAGGCCGACGACGAGAAGCTGTTGATCAACGTGAGCGGCCGTCGCTTCGAGACGTGGCGCAACACCCTAGAAAAGTATCCGGACACGCTGCTCGGCTCGAACGAGCGCGAGTTCTTCTACGACGAGGAGAGCAAGGAGTATTTTTTCGACCGGGATCCGGACATCTTCCGGCACATCCTCAACTATTATAGAACCGGCAAGCTGCACTATCCGAAGCATGAGTGTCTGACGAGCTACGACGAGGAACTGGCGTTCTTCGGTATCTTGCCGGACGTGATCGGCGATTGTTGTTACGAGGACTATCGGGATCGTAAGCGCGAGAACGCCGAGCGGCTGATGGACGACAAGCTGAGCGAGAACGGTGACCAGACCCTCCAACAGCTGCTCGACATCCGGGAGAGTATGTGGCGAGCCTTCCAGAATCCGCACATCTCCACCGCCGCGTTGGTGTTTTATTACGTCACCGGATTCTTCATCGCCGTGAGCGTGCTGGCGAACGTGGTGGAGACCGTGCCGTGCGGCAATCGTCCGGGCCGCGCCGGCACTCTCTCGTGCGGCGAGCGTTACAAGATTGTGTTTTTCTGCCTGGACACCGCGTGCGTGATGATCTTCACGGCCGAATACCTGCTCAGGCTATTCGCCGCGCCCGACCGGTGCAAGTTCGCGCGTTCCGTGATGTCTGTCATCGACGTGGTGGCGATACTGCCGTACTACATCGGGCTCGGGATCACCGACAACGACGACGTGTCGGGCGCGTTCGTGACGCTGCGCGTGTTCCGCGTGTTCCGTATCTTCAAGTTTTCACGACACTCGCAGGGACTACGTATTCTCGGCTACACTCTAAAGTCCTGCGCCTCCGAGCTTGGTTTCCTCGTGTTCTCGCTCGCGATGGCCATCATCATCTTCGCGACCGTTATGTTCTACGCGGAGAAGAACGTCGACGGCACCAACTTCACTTCGATACCTTCCGCCTTCTGGTACACCATCGTTACGATGACTACGCTGGGGTAAATATGATTTTTTAAATTTATTTTTATAATGATGTGTATTGTGACGAATTTCTTACGTGTCAGTTGCAAAAATCACGATACCTTGCTATATACGAAATCTTGCACGTCAATCTTCCTCACGTACAAGATAATTTTTAATTACTTATTTTTATTTGAATTAATGTATTATTTAATTTGAATTATGACACATAGACGCATCAATGTCTAAACAATTATAAATATTTTGTTCTTTTCTTCCAAGGGCGAATCATACTATACTTTGCACGCCCCTATGCAAAAAGTGTTTTTCAACGTTCTTAATTTATTTGCTTTTTTTCTGCATGTTAATTTTTGTTGTTGATACTTGATATCCTTAATAGAATTTTAATCGACAGACCCATGTCATCTTCGAGTATGAAAGCAGAACGCAATTTTATTTTAGAAAACTGTTGCAAAGCGAGAGAATGATGTACGTGTAAATATTTAGATGTCGAGTTTATGTAAAACTTCTTTGCATAAAAGAGTCTGTCGATAAATCGATTTTTGCAAATTTCGCATTTATAACTCGTGTTACTCAACACGATGATGGAGTGTAGCGGTACATTTACAATGCGACGAGTTATGCACCGCCATATAGTACAAGTGAATTGCTTGTCGAAGTGCACGAGAGTTCGAGTATTTGACACAATCTGGCGGGCAACTTTAGCATCGTTATAACTTTTTAACGAGATCGTCACAGTCCCTCGCTCGTACGTAGCTGTTTTTGCGCGAAACTTTGACACTTAGTGTTTTGCACTTTGAATTATTTCGATAACGCGCGTTTTCGTGCGCACTTTATCATGTTTTCAAACTTTCCCAGATTATTACTACTTTGGTGCGTGAATAATTTATGAACTCTAACATCACGCAAAATAAAAAATTTAATTATTACAAAGTTTAAACGTCTTTGTACTTTTCACTTTTTACAATTTTGTGTCTGTGAGAATACACAACTCTTGAGCTGAAAACAATTTACAATTTGTATATATGTAATGAATATGCATATGTCATTATATTTGTGTTTAATTTTCAAAATCTTTTAATGTTAAATATCTACTTTATCTACATATTTTATCTACTTCATACTCAATCTCTTTTCATAATTCTAGAAAAAGAGCTCAACTTGAAATTCATCGAATATTTGTTGTAAAAAAAATACTTTTACTTTATATACCTCAAGGGGCCTTAAAGGGCGTTTTTGAAGGGACGTACCCAACCCTAACCTCCAATTCATCCACTACCTTACTGTTTCCTCCAAAAAGTAGGAGCGCTAAAGTTTTATTTACTACATTATATGTCTATCTCTTGAAAGTACATATAGTACAACAAATCACACGTAGCATTGCATTAATTGCTACGTGTAGACCAGGCAGGAAAAATACCGAAAGAGAAAAATTTCAAAATTCTGTACTACCAAGGTAGACTCGAACCTGATTTCTCAGGTTCACCAGGATTATGAGTCTGGCACCTTAGAGATACACCACACGGCGCTCCCATAATATTCGTTGTATATAATGCTTATATACGTCATTATACTATGCCAGTAACACGGTACGTCACGACGACGTCCAAAACGAGGCGCACTAACAATTGGTGAATAATGCGCGATATTCGCGATAGCACTTATCACTACGCGATCACATGAATCCGCGGCAACACTCAATATAAAATAGGCGCAACAATGTTAAAGCAATACAGCTTATGGCTCATAAGCCTACTAATTATTCAATCTAATCATCGGTTGAATGTAGTAAATTCTATCCGGTGGAAATATGATCCGAAAGCGCATTATTCCCGCGGAATTTACTGGCCCATAAAATCTTCTTTTTTCCCCTCAACCCACATATTTTCTTTTTCCCTTTCTCGGCTCAATATCGAAAACGAGCACCGAGTACAAACGGAAAAGTCTCGGACGCATTTCTTTCGTAGCCGCAAACGCCTTCGCGCTCGATGCTTCGGAAGCGCCGGTTGTTCCTCTATTTTACGACACAGCCGCTATTTTTGCCCGGCCGAATCTATGCCAATGGTATTTTTGTTGCGTTTTCGTTCGGACAGCTGACAATCACGCGTGTAACCCGAGTCACCGAGAACCGCCTGATAGTTGCACCTACTTGTTACCATTTGTACGTTTTGGATCAAGTTTTGTCTGGATCGCGCCTCTTCGACCGCGTTTTTTTCTTATACATAATATTGGCGCTGAGTACCAGATGACTCTACGTTTAGACTACATTCGAAAGTATTCTTCGAAAAATGGATTTAATTAGTTTGTATTTACCATCGAGTGTGAGCATTGAGGGAGAAAATAGACGTGATGCGATTTTTTTAAAGTTTTTAAAAAACTTGATTTCAGAGTTTTAAGAACAAAGAAAGGCATTCTTTATGGATTATCACATGGAAATATAAATATTTTGTTTCTAATTTTTTTTTTCAAAAAATGTAGTTGCTAGAAAAAATTTATAACTATCATATTAGGATTAATTTAACTTATTAAAAATAATATTAAGTATTAAAGGACAAATGTGTAAATTATTTGCTTTAACGTAACTAATATCTATATTTAATTTGATTTATGAAATCCATTTGACGTTAATTGAAAAATATTGTTTGTTATTTTATATTTTGATATTTAATTTGTCAGAACATTTTTATTCTGGGTTTTAGGTACTATATCTTTTAGATATACCTATCTCTACATTACAAGAACCACCATTGTCCTTCGGTATCCAAATAGAGAGGCGTGGCACAGTAGTTATACGGAACTTTGTATGTAAATTACATTCCTCAAATAATTTTATGCAAAACTATCTTGTCTGACATTATCGCTCAGACGAAGTGTGAGTACGTAGCTCCGTAGATCGAGGTTTCCTTAGAGTGCCGGACGAGGCTCATAAAATAGCGCTAAAGATAATCTCCGGCATAGATCCGGATTTAATGGATAATGTAATGTATATTCATGTTGAACCGCGAGCAGGAAAAATCTGATTTGTCAGTAGAGCCAACGGCGTGTCGCGCTACTTTTTTCCTGTCTCACCGCCTGCCTTAGCATTTGCGTGTCTGCAGGACTAGGACAGGTCACTTCCTTCAAACTTTAACGAGAAGGATCAACAGGTGCCTCGAGGGTTCGTCTAGTCGCACGGCTAGCGTGATCCTTTTTTAATCTACACCGGCCGAATAGTTGCTGCCGATACGAATTAGCTTCGGCCCAGGCTTATACGCGGGTAAAAAAAAGGGGTGAAAATTGCGGTATTAAAAACCACGCGAAAAATTCCGAAATCAAATCGGTGCGCGGGATTAGTTTCGCGAAACTTTTCACTTATCATAGGGATTACGTAGCTGTATCGGCGACAGCGTAATTCGACCGTACTTTTAATCCTTCATCGTGCAAATCTATTTTCGTTAGAAACGGATATTAATTTTTGCGCACGTAAAGCACGAATCTCGGAAAATAACGAAGTTAAAAAGCTTTTTGCTGCTGGAACCATCGAATTAATTTTGTAACGCTTTATATAAGCTGTTATACTACTCTCGCTGGGTATAAGAAATATTTGCGTTTACATTGACTTAAAAATTGTGTTTAAATTGAATTTTTTGCCGCATTAAAAATTATTGCATAATTCTATAACGCGTAAGTTAAACATTTTTGTGTTCTTTATTCAATCCTTAATACACTGGAAGTTAATACACTGAAAGTAAAATGATCCTCGGGGATCATTTTGTTCATATTTCAGGGACGTACATTTGTACACCCTTGGTACCAAATAATCTCTTTACAGAATTTTGGTTTAAAAAAAAAATTTATATATACCTAGCAGAATTAATTCAGAACATTTTTTGGGGAGAAAAAAAATAATTAGTTAAATTTAAAGTTTCTTATGTTATGTTTATGTAGCTTAATTGAATAGTCATAGATCAGAATCATTATATCTCATTCTCTATCGATCGGAATTTGATTTGTATGCAATTTTAGAAAGAACAAATACGAAGAGGCTTAAAAATCTCTACTTTATGAAAACAAGAATTAAGAAGTTTTGCTGAGTACACAATTATTATACAATTACATTATATTTCGAAATCACTTGGGATAGTAGATCTAAACTGGCTATACAAGGGTACAGTATTGTTTTGTAATATCTACCTTTTTTTTTACCGGGGTTAGAAGTCACACTTCTCTGGTTAGTTGTCACAAAGCTTATATATTTTACTTAATAGATAGAGTGGTATATTCTTCTCTAGTGTAGGTTGCCCCTATCGTGTTAGTTGGGTGTACGAAACAGCTCGTTGCAAAAACATCGCATGTGATATTTACGAGCACTTTTTAAAAATTGGACTTGGTTAGTAAATTTTTCTTATACCTTTATTTTTATTGTTTCGTTGGTTTTTGGAATTACTATAGTCGTAATTTTTATTTTATTTCTACAATATGACACTCTATACATGGATAACATGATACTAATAAAATTCTCGTGGACATAAAAATGGTATCCCGTTGTTTAATATTTTCAGTTTAAACCCAAACAATACTGCAGTAAAGAGTAATAATATTATAGATACGCGCGTAATGCTTTTGGCAACACATCTTTTTCTTTAGAAAACAATGTTGAGGAAAGAATAGGGTAAAGTGCATATTTTGGACCATAAAACTGGTGGTGATCGGTAGAAATGCCTCTCTAGCCGACTGTACCTATTATATGTGGATTTTTTTCATTAATTGTCTAACAATAAAAAGGTTTGAAGAGAAAAAATTTCAACTATTTAGTATTGAAAAAATTAACTAGCACACAACGAAATATTATGGAAGCAATAATTGAATTGTAGAAAGATTTGAGATATGATAACGTTTGTATGAGATTTAGATGAATTTTATAAAACGGAAACACAACGAAATATTATGAATATTTCAAGTATTTAAATTAACATTAACTTTATGGGGTATTAAATCGTGTATTAAATTTGGGATATTAAAACTTATTGTAATACAAAGTTTATCTAAATCTATTTACAATTTTCTTTATTTTACTTTTATGCAAATACTTTCAAATTTGTGCGTGATCAGAATTGAAGTAATTACTAAAAGCCGTTTTTGAGTGCATAACATGCATGCGTATATCTCAGTGGCTTTCAAGAGATAAAATATATCGCGTGAAGTGGGTAACGGTTGTCGTAAACAAGACAACGTTTGAAGAGAAAAAAAAGCGTGAGTCTTTAAAGGGTTCGTACATACGAGACTCTGAGAGCGCCGCGTTCTGGGCAACGTTCAGTTTCTGTAAGTGGGACAGTCTCCCAGATCTCGACGTGTCGTATCACAGTACCTTATTCAATCTGCTCGGTGCACTCTATCAGCCAATCTCCCGCCAATGGAATCCATCGAGCGTGAATTCACATCGCGACTTGAGTGAGAATTGCGTTCGATATGATGACGACGACGTGCGTTTTGCAATTACGCTGTAGTCATACGATGCTACGTAAAAAATGTAAATCCGTATAGCAAAGAGATGTGCTTATTGACAAATATGAAGTCATATTTTCTTTGCGAAAGCCAAAGGTTGGGTCAATAAACTGTTTTAAACGTTAAAAATTGTTGACATAATTAATTTTTATACTCTGTAGAGTATGTATGAAACATCCAACATATAGAATAATTACTCATCAGGTTTTTCTTTTCAATCTTTTTTCTTAAGTCCAATTATTCGTCTTAATTATTTTGTTCCACATCAAACGGTTTGTTGATTTTGTGCTGGCTAATTTTGTACTTACTGATTTTGATTTTAATATGAAATGTTGCCATAAAAAGTCATATCCTCTTAAAGTCGGGAATATAAAATTGCAGTGTTTGCATTTTGCTTGAAATCCAACTAATCGGCAGCAAAGATGTGCTTATTGACAAATATGAAGTCATATTTTCTTTGCGAGAGCCAAGGGTTGGATCAATGAACTGTTTAATTTCAAACATTAAAAATTGTTAACAAGATTCATTTTTACACTCTGGAGTTTGTATGAAATATCCAACATAAAATAATGTTCTTTTGTTCAATTTTTTTTTTTTTTTTTTAAGTCCAAGTTGGTGCTTCATTCTCGGATGCTATTGTAACCGTTTTACGTTATAAGTTTGAAAATCCGCAGATAAATCGAATTAACGGACTATCACTATGAGTAAGTGTACATGGTCTAAATCATTTTGTTCCACATGAAATGGTTCTATTCCAGAGTTACTCCAAAGGGCAAATTGTAGTATCTGCATTAAAATATGGAAAATATTATTTATCTGTTCATATTATATTATATTCCCTTGAATATGATTAAATGCTTCAATAAAATTTTTAACGTGTACTTACTGATTATGATTTTCATATGAAGGTTTTAACAAGTTGTAATCCTTTATATATCCTTTTAAAGTTGAGAATATGAGATTGCAGTGTTTGCATTTTACTCGACATCCGATTCATACAATATCTTCATGTTTAGTAACAGTACGCGGTGTTCCCATTAAACGAAAAAGGTTATTTCGTTTATAGAATTTGATGGAATTAGCTATGATGTGTATTACATAAATACATTTTTTTTTACCAATCTTATAAAAGTTTACATAATTTTCTCTTGTAACAAAGATTAGCTTTTATTGTCCATTTGCCCATTTGTATATTTAACTTATTATAAAAGACATTCAGTTCAAAACAAATGTAAAATAATATACTATAAAAAATACTACAAAGTATTTTTAACATTTTTCAATGTGTACATTGAATGCAATAACTTTAAACTACTAGTGACTTCTTGTGGATCTAATATCTCCGAGTTTGAAAATTAAATATCTCCTTCGGGCCGATTTCCGAGGCGACGCTTACTTACTATAATCCTTTGCACTGCTGCTCGAAGCCTGACGGCCGAGGCCTAAGGCCGATTGTATGTTTGACATCGTGCCTCAAGAAGTTTCCATATGAGACACAGAAATCGTACTTTCCGCCAAATCGTTATTGAAACGTTTTCCTTGGTATATAGTTTTTATTTTCTTAAAAAATTTATAAATTAATAATTTAAATACAGTAATAATAATAATAATAATAAACATTGTAAAATTTGTGAAAACATAACTATCGTAAAATTTGGTTAAAAACCGTATCCCAAAATTAAATCAAATAATTTTAGACTGTCTGCATTAATAATTTTTTTTTTAATACTTTTCAACAGGTGGGTGTATGACTATTACGATCTTAAACTGTCGTTTAAATAAGTAATACAGCTGATATAGGTATATTAGACATGTGTTGTGGCTCAAATCATTATTTGAGCTCCAACTATTATGTATTTACATAATACTATTTACAGGAACAAGTCCTGATGTTTATGCTGTTTAAGGCGTCTTATATCTGCTTTAGTATCAATCAGTTTAGTGGCTTTCACATTTACATGTTGTTGTAGCCGCCTTTCGTGTTGTTTCGCAAAATCCTTGATAATTTTAGTAACAAATTGGAGGTTTAAATCCATGTGTAGGTTATCATTCCGCTGGTACTATTTTGCGTTGGTGATTACACGAATGATATTGTTTTGACAGCGTTGGATTATCAGACGATTCGAGTCTTTTGTATATTTCCCGACAGTTGAACTCCGTACGTCCAAATCGGTCTGATGATTGTTTGATATGGCAATCTCTTGTTATATAAGTTTAGTTGTGATCTGCGTCCGATTAACCAGCACATTTGACGTGTCTTTAGTCGTATTTGCTCAGCTTTTTTACGTACATGGTGCTTACATGTGAGCCTTGCGTCGAGGTGTATCCCTAGGTATTTAGCAGGCATTGATAATAATAAAATATAATATTTTTTGGGACATTCCTGTATATTTATTTTTATATCAAATTACTAGTTATAAAAATATTATCGCCAAATTTTATTTATCAAAACAAATATCACGGCTAACTAATAATACTCAATTCTTATCATTGTATTCCACCTTTATCAGTCCAATGAAATGCAATCATTCTAACAGCGTGTATTTACAACGGTTTTTTTGCGAGCGAGAGAATTAAAGAGTGGCAGCTGGCAAGGGGACTAGTATTGTGTCGATGAAAAAGACAAATGATAGTTTTATCTCTTTTAATTTGTTCTTTTGCAAATCCCTATTCAATGCAAGTACATGTTTAAAAAAATCTATTTTAATAAGATCGTTGCTGCGGCTCGATAGTTCGACGGTGCCAGAAGGCTCTAAGGTTCCTTGGAGCCACCAATTGTATATATAAATTGTTATGTCATAGATTGTTTGCTGTAGACCTATGTCATTTTGTATCAATCATCAGGATTGGAAGAAAAATAACCTGTTAATTTGCCCATATAGGTGTAATTTTGCCCGAGGGGATACACCCACCGATCTGTCCAGCGTGAAGAGGCGTATTTGCTTTTTCTCAACGCGATTGTATATTTTCAGCAAAAAATGCAAATATTTTAATATTGTTTTGTCTAAAATTTCCAATTCCTTACATTATTAACATTTTTCTATTTTTTCATGTATTTTACATTTATTAAATAATAATTATTTCTTTTTACATAACGATTAATAAATAACAAAAAATTTAGGCTTTATGGTGTAATATATAATAATATAACAGTATTAAGTGTCAAACATTAAAACGTTTGTAATACATTCCATACAAAATAGATCGTATTAACATTATATTAACGCGCATGTACTTTTGGCACGATATTCATTTGTTATGTATATGAGTAATACTGTTGCACTAATTATTGTCTCTTCTAATCTATTTTACAGGCGCTAAAATTCACGATAACAATTCCGAACTTTACTTAAACGTTACATTCGAATGATTAAACGAGTTTAAAATGTAATCAGAGCGTATAAATCTGATTTCTTCGAGTTTTGCAAAACTAAACTGTACGCGAGGCGAAGAACTTCGATAATCGCGCCGTCTGCATAATTTGGCAACAATTCGGCGAGTGCAGCCAATTAGCCAGGTAATATACTGTATATAGAACTATTTAATGTATAGTTTAGAACGATGGATGAAAGAGAAATTGGCCGTAGACTTATCAGTACTATCGGTGCTTTATCATTTTTACTGCATTTTTAACATAAAAGCGCGAACGCATCGATAATTGCTGCCGTGAAATACGTTTACTCTTTAGGCAATTAAAACGGCAAGTAAAATATTCATTCGTTGAATCAATTGTAATAATAATTTCTCTTTACGCGCGATATAGTTCATTAGATTGTGTCGATACAACGGAATTAATGTCGGATTACAATCGCTCGTACATTATGCTTTAATACTTCCACGAATACCACGTAATGAGTGCCATGTAATGTGAATACCACGTATACGATAAATATTGTAAGGAAAAATGATGATGTAAATAAATCCCCGTTTTTCGGGATTTGTGAATGATGTAAATAAATTATGATATATCTCATTCATTATGATATAATGCTTAATATATAATACACGGAAATAACGGTTTTTTTTGCTGAAGTATCTAAAGATTTACCTAGATACAGATTTGAAAATAATTTTGTTACACCATCAAAATAATTATAGTAGGTTGCTAAAGTATGATGATAATGCTGTAAAAAATTGACATTTTATCAAACAGTTTGAGTGTTCTACATAATTATTTTGATGGTGCAATAAAATTATTTTCAGATCTGTGTCTAGCTAAATTTTTAGATACTTCAACAAAATCGTTCTTTCCGTGTAGGCGTTACAAATTGGTCAGTGAAAGATTAAAGGAAACAATGGTTTCCTTGTAGAACGTAGATTATAGTCTTCTTAATTTAATCTACGAGCGACCCTACCGTTTTCATGCAGCAGAGAAAGAGAGAGACCGAGACCGAGTTTCGTAGAAAGCACATTGGGTCGAGGAAAAAGTACGCATTATCGTGGCTGGGAAGTCTGTGTTTTGGCGATACGCCAATCAGGCTTTCCCGACACGGCAAAGTGTTTGTCGATGCCTGCAATCCCTCCTCTTCGTTATCCCTGCACTACCTTTCGACCTATTTTTTCGCTCTTAAGGTATACATCAACGTCACTTTAAAGCCATCCCGTGTTAAACTTCGCGCGAACGAATCTTCGATAGCGCCTCGCTCGAGTTTTTAATCCCCGGAAAAAATCTTTAAGAGCGACGGCGGTTAATTTTATATAATAGCGCAATTCTCTTTGATCATCGCAGCTTTTTATTCATACGCTGCATAACTCGCTTAACCAAGAAAAGCGAAATTTCTTCGAGATCGTTTATTATTTATCGAAAAAAAATGGAAAAATAATTGAGCTTAAAATTAATTTGAACTATATTTATTTGCAAGTTTATTACGCTATATTTTAATGAAAATATTCTTTAAAATATTTTTATTTTGAACTTTTGTGATATTGGAAGATCCATTTTGCCCATATGATAATATCGAGAAAACGAATAGAAAACAAATAGCGAAAGATTTAGAAACTTGCGTGAGTTACATAAATACTTTGACGTAACATGATTTTTGAAAAAACAAGTGTTTCACAGCAAAGTTTCGCTGAATCTCTAGCCGATGCTTACACCGAGATACTATATTTAACGTTGTAGAACTGCAAAACAAATTCAACTTGAAGCCAGAGTTTCTTAGAAGGTCTCCCTGTATTTTACATTGTATTATCTCGTAATTTTGCCTTTCCATTCTCGAGGATTCTCTTTTTATGAGCCCTAAGGATCTCGTTCCTGGTAACGCGAAATATATAGACTCGAGAGAGATTTTATTTTTGGAGTTCAATGACGGCGGATACGAAACTCTTGTGGAAGTTCGTCCTTGTACTTATTTTTTATGTACACACCTTAATCCATCCCTATCTCACGACCTAAATAAACTCTCGAGGATGGCGACCCGCGATCGTGCGCCTTAGAAAGGAAATTCTCCTCAAAACTCGCGTTTGGTCGTATACCGAGGAGAAACGGTATTGCATAAGTGCATATTCTCATAGCATGCACCATATGCACAGATACAGGGCGTAAATTAGTCGAACGATTGTAGAAACTTTCCCTTCCCCATCCTTTTGCCGCCGCTTGCAGAGATGAATATTCGATTCGGCGCGGCGAGGCTAGAGATTCAGTGCGAAAATCTGTTTTTGATATTACTGGCTTGCCTCTTAAACCGCAGAAGGATTTTCCGGGAGAGATAACTCCTCTTTATCCTTATGTTACCCGTCGCACAAACAATCCTCCCTCATAAGTTCGTTCTTGCGGAAAGCGGACACTTCCAACGATCCGCGATAATACGAATATGTCGAACAATCGAAATTGATCTTTAAAAATTTATTATTAAAATTTCTAGGAGAGATTTGATTTTAATAAATAGACATCCCACCTCTGTTTATAGGGCGAAACGAGGTCTATCATTATATACGTTTCGGGTTTTTAACTTTTCATGCGAATCGAGGTCTACCCTCACCCATCCCTGCCTGCAGGAGAGGCTCTCTATACCTTAGAACATATATAACTGGAAGGGGAATTGTCTCATTTTCATGACGATATCTTAGAAAATACAAGCGACCCCCAATTTTATCAACAGTTTCGGATTCGGAGGGCAAGAATACATAAAATTTCATCCATTATTAGATGGTCGAGGATAACTTTTTTAGCTAATACGGATCTCGACGCACAATGAGAGACAATTAAAGTGAAACATACTCCCAATCGCGGAAAAAGGCTGGAGACACGACAAGGAAACGCGCAGGCGACCGGCCTGCGGTCACACTTTGGATAAAAAATTCGAGATGCCGCTCGCTCGAGCTAGCGGGAAGGCGTGCCTCGCTGATTTGTAGTGCAAATATTTTCAACAGATCTCGACACACAATAAAAGACAAGGCGGAACATACTCCCGATCGCGGAAAAAGGCTGGAGATACGATCTTCTCCTTCTTCTTTCTATATGGCAATACTGCTCTATATATATGGCCAGGGCGAACCACTAGTCGTAAAATAGCCGTGAAGCATGTCTTAAAAAACCACTTGTCGCAAGTAGCCGTAATGGCGTCGTAATAAAAATGCGATATAATGAAAACACAGTGCAGACAGTAACAGTCGCAATACTGTAGGCACGTGTTAATAAAAGTAGGCTGTATGCACTAAGATTGTTTGCTCCGTTTATTACATCAGTTTCGTTCACTCCATTTACACAATTACGCCGATTGCTCCGTTTACAACGAATATAAAGAATTCTCGTGCGAAGTTAAAGTCCTGTTGCAAAAACAGGTTTGTGTTCATGCGTCGCGATAAGTACAAAAAGTAAGGGGAGAACATTTTCGAAAATTGCTAAAGTACATACGCCGACCAATAGCCCGACTAAATATCTATGTAAACATGTAAGGCAGATGGTCTTCCCCATTTTAAACCCGGAGGAACCGGGTTCGAGTCCACTTGATCACAGGAATTTTTATATTCCAAACTGCACCCCCCGCACGAGTGGGGCTCGTGCGGAGAAACTGGGGCTATCTTTCGGAGGAGACATTAAATTTGAAATTGGTCGTCAAGCTTTGGGGAGCTCGGGAGTTTTAGTAAATCTTTAAAATGTCACAATTCAATTGTGATACTTATATCTACTGTATTTCTTAAATCTTTCAACGCAATCGCGTTAATAAACAGCCTCTGATTAGGAAGAAGAGCGTACATAATTTGTTTACAAATTAACGTTTTGAAACATTTATTGAGCCATAAATGTTTATAGTCGGCACATGTTACAGAAATTGCTGCCAAATGCCCAGCAATTTGCTGAGCGATCGGCATACTGATCAAAGAAAATGCCACCGTGTGACTAGTACTGTCACGTGAAATAATAGTAGATTGCGCGAACGAGGGATTTCTTTCGTCTCTCATATCGAGCTGGAAGTCACGCGACACACCCTTTGTGCTCTATACAATTTCTCATTTCTGCGGTTCTCTCTTTAGATACATTACTGCTGGGACAGTCGGTTTTGAACCTTAAAAAACAGCATTATATTTAATTATTTAATATATTTTTTTAAAAAGTTAAAATTTCATAATGTTAAGAAAAATGCGCTGGATATATTCGCGAATATTTTAGCGGATATTTGACGTGCAATTCAATTGCAGTGCGCGTGCAAAGGTGCATCGGTTTATAACATCGGTTTATAACTGACGATAATATTGACGACAACGTGATACATATCATAATAAGTAACGTCGTGTGAAGGAATTCTCTAAAACTGTTAATAGGTGCCGTATTTTTCAAATATTAATAGGACAATAAATATGAAATTGTCTTTTATTTTCACTTTACATAAAATCGTGATTCCTAAAAAGTGTGTAATTAATTATAATATTTAATATAACTTCTTCTTTCTGTGTAAAGAATTGTTCTTTCTACGCTTATATCACTATTATTGAACATTCTTAATAAGAGAAATTTCAGTTTATCGTTCAGAAATTTTATTTTATCAAATATATGTCGCTTTATACAATTTAAAATTTGCAACAGAATCCGCGACAGAATAGTGCAACTGTATGTATCGTATGTATGCAATGCTGAAATTATTTTAAGACTGTACTTAAGACGGTCTTAAATATATATAAGATCCGACTATGAATACCGGTCTTCGAGGTCTATTAGATGTTTATTAGATGTCAAAAAGTAAATTGTGCTCAAAAAGTGTTTTATAAACAATGCACCGTTATTGTATGAATATTAGGTTTTAATTGTCTCTATAGAAAACGCAATGAGATAAAATCACATGATATCTAATTAAGATATTTCTAGTTGTTTTAAACTAGATGGCTCCGACATGTAATATACGTCTATCCGATCTTGCGTTTCTTCCTGGGCAGGCAATATTTTCAAATTCAATATTTTCAATATTTCAATATTTTCAAAAATTTTCCAAATAAACTGCGGTTTCGGGTGTTCCATTTTTTTTCTCTAAAACACACATACAACACATACACAGGTTAGAATATATAATTTCTATTTTATGCTGACCGCAGTTGAATGGAATTGAATGATTCATGTTATAATATGTGGCATAACGCTGAGTAGGTGCCGTGGGTCGTTCCCGCCCGGGAACCTGTTTGTTAACGTTCTATTAAATGATGCTAAATGAAAAGTGCAATTCACATATTATTTCCAGATTTAGTCAAACATGTGTAAATTATTTTTGCAACTTTATCTGCGCATGAGTGAATTTTGGATCATTAGTGAATTCTTGTGATTGCAACAATGCATATTAATATATGCTCTGTTAAATTTTACACTATGTAAAGTATAAACACCATTTGATTGGTTCGAAACTCTTACGACGGAAACATTAATTTAAAGAAGCGAGGAGAAAGCTATAAAAATTTTTTTTTAATCGAGTTACAAAATTAAATATTTATTTTTAATATTTTTAATTGACACGTGAATGCATTGATATCTTGATTTACGAAAAATTGGGCGATATACCGGGTGTCTGAGACTACCCGCCCACCCCTTTTCTTTCAAAAACTAAGCATTTTAGAGAAAAACGTTCCAGACAAAAATTGTATGGTTTTGAGGGGAACATAAGATGGTGTCATTGATTTGACCTTAGGTGGCATCGTTAAGGACAGGTCAAGGACACCTTCAGTTTCTTAAATGGAACCCCCTATTTTTTATTGCATATTCTTATAGCTTATGTCGAGAGCTTTCCAAAACACTATAATTAAGTATTTTTTCATTAAGTACTTTTCGAGTTATAAGGCTTGAAAGTTACAGTATTGTGACATAATATTTTGTTAAGTATTTATAATTCAAATTTCTTACTTTTTATTTTTGCAAACAATACGAATCAATTAATGTAAAGAAAACACAATTTTCTTAAAGAAAAACTTGTTGTGTAACTGTTTATTGCATATTCATTATTTTCTTAGCTTCTCACGATTCGGGATGCTTGATTTGCGTGAGTCCCCTTGCCTCTCACGATTCGGGGTGCTTGATTTGCGTGAGTCCCCTTGCCTCTCACGATTCGGGGTGCTTGATTGAATATCATCTTCGGCAAATTTGGATTCGTTGAAGATACACATGTATCTTAGTCAAATTAATCGATTATTAGCTCCGAACATTAACATTTTTACTTTGAACTATTCGTACAATTCAATCTCACAATTTATTAACAAATTTTTTGTCTGATCGTTAATAGAAATATAAGGTTCCTCTCAATGATAAATGTATAATACATATTTGAAAATACGTAACTCCTGTCTTTTCCGTAATAACGGGTGATAATAATAATAATTAATTCTGCGTTTAATGTAAATGAAATTTAGTATTTATAAGTACTTGAAGTTCAAGTTGACATATTATTTTTGTCATATACATTTTTTTTACAGTTTCGCTGTACCCTACATTTATAATAAATTATTATAATTATTACGAATTAACTATTACTATAATTACCATTGGTTGCTATAACTATTGCGAAAATTTTGTTATTGATATATTTAATGTTTTTTAACAACAAAACATTTTTAGTTATATAAAACAAATATTTTCATTTAAAAAAATTAACTTATCGTATCGACCTACCTGACTGTGAGTATCACTCACATGTGATACAAGATAAAAATCATTATATTTGGTAGTAGTCTGATCGACTATTGTACCTGGTTTCATGTTTCACGTTATATCTTGTGTCACTCATTGTGTCATCCGTGTCGGTGGACCTAACGAAGAGACACGTATAGGGTTCTTAAATGAAATCATTTAAAGACCGGTTTCGCGCTTTATTTTCGTTTTAGTCTTCAACGCTATTTTCCACAGCTCGGATAAACCTCTCGCGCTGAATTTCCGGAAATATAAGGCCTCCTCAGTTTCGCCTCCAATATCCAATCTCGTTTTTCCTTGCGTTCCATATTTTTCTTTTTCTACCGTGTCTCGTGCCCTCTTTGAAAATATCTTTCGTATTTCTTATTCGGTAAGAATAATTAAAAAATTGCGGGGAATACAGCATGTTACAAGAAGACAAGATATTAAAATGTTTTATTCTTTCGTAATTATCTAACTCTATTAATGCTGTAAATTTACAATGTTGTGGCTAATTCGTCTGTAGTTAATTTGGTTGCCTTTGTGCGATACATTCCTCCAAATGTTTTCTTAATATTTTACGAGATTTAATATTTCCTTCTCAAGTTTACATCAAACTTCGTTGAACAAAGTATTGCGTGGACAGAAAACCAATGGTTTTCGTGCGCGGTTCTCGTCGTTTGTCATTAGCGTGAAACGTTGAAAAATGATTTCCGCAGCCTCACCGAGCCACACGTCGGTAGCGCCTAGTTCCCGGACAAGCATCAGTGTTAACAAGATCCGATTTGTAATTCATGAAGCGTCGGACGGGATAGATTGCACGTGCTGGCTAAAAAAAAGGAATGCCATACGAAAAAAAAGACTGGTTTTTCTTGGCCTCCGCGTTAACGCTTTTGTAGAATTCATTAACTCCGTGAAAATGCATTGCCTCGGCTACGTTACTTACTGTTGATTGTTAATGGAAAACAGAAAAGCGCGCGGAAAAGAGATAAAATCGTAAGTTCTGTACTTTCGTTTCAACGGACACGTTATCTTGAAAATGTAACGAAACTGTCTTTATTTACGTTAAATATTATCCTGCTTTTTACTAACATAATTTAGTTGCACATTAATCTTTTACAAATTTGATTCCAATTTAGCTTTTTTTGAAAATTCATGCACGAGCGTATTGAGTCTGGTTTTAACTCAAAATTATATATTGCATTGTAGTTATACTAAGTTGCAACTTATATTATTTATAAGTTTAGTAGATTGTTCTTAAGACGATTGTTATTGTTATAAGGGGGTTGATTTAAAAGTGGCAAGTATGTAATACAAGACCATGATGCGATAAATCGAATAAGTGCCGCGGTCTAGACAGCCTAGCGTCAGGATACGTATGATCTCAATTTCTCCTTTAAGTTGAACACTCACGAAGCAATCCAGCTGTTTCAACAGAGATTGTGCTTCAATTGTCAAAAGAAATGTTTAACTCGAGAAACGAATAATTAGAGGTTTTAACTCAATTTATAAGCAGTATGGTAAATGCAACATTATTACAAACAAATTATACCTGAAAGTCTAAATAAAAAATATGAACATTAATAAGGTAAAAAAAAGAACAAACATGCAATCTCATTAAAGAATACTGAAACCTGAGTGGGAACTGTTTCTGCTTACGTTCGATTGCATTTAAAGGTCATAGAGACCCTTAAAGATGGTACAGACCTGAAGTATGATTTCATAAAGTTGAGAACCTTTGATTGCAAGGAAGAAGCCCGGTAGTTTGTATACCATGTCTATGATTGTTTTAATAAACGAAGGAAGTATCACATTGAAAATTTGAGTTGGAGCTATTGTCATTAGGAAAACTCTGATCAGAGGTTTTGCCAAACGTAAAGAGGGGGGCACCTTTTTCACTGTCTTTGGTTTTGCCATTTGGAGAATTGAGACACGCGTTGTGAGCTTCTCTAAGTTTATGTTGACGAATTCTAGAGAGTTGTTCTTGATTGGCGCGATTATCTGAATTTGAGTCCGCAGAAAGATTCCGCACTACCTGATGAACGCCTTCCGAGTTCGCTTGGCTACCTTGTGATTTGTTTTGAAGAATACTTGGGAACACCGCGTACTGTTGGCATTTTGTTTTTTTCCCTTTGCAAGACCAGATTTTGCACTGACAGTATTCTCTCCCGCCCATTTTTTTTTAATTCAACTGTACTTATTTCACTGTGTGGTGTAAAAGTTAAGTTTCTTTATCCAGGATTGCGTATAAGTCTGACGCCGGTTCAGTGGAACTGCGTTGACTGGAAGATGATTCGAAATTGAATCTCAGGCTTTTCGACGAACGCCCGGTGCTCGCGGAGCTAGACAGAGTGGGAAAAGAACTCGAATTAAAGTCGAGGGAGGGGGGGGGACTGAGTTTTCTCGACACGAGTGCGAGTTTATAAGTAAGGAATATTCTCCGTTGCTGCAATAGAGACAATTTGTTTTTGTTTTATAAAAACAGGGCAGCAAGTCGAGGTAGGGAGGTGATCACCTTTGCAGTTAATACAGAGAGGAGCCAACTGAGCTCTTGGACAATCCTCTTCTTTCTCACGGGCTAGCTGTGAACATCGTTCGTCGCACGAGCCCGGTTTGCCGTACGGCGCCTCTGCCCGTCGTCGGGATCTTACCGCTTACGACGGCACGGCGTCTAACGGTCGAACATGAGTTTCGCGAGTTCGATGTCGAGACTCGGAATCGTCTGTAGACGACTTAGGTACCTTAAGGTACCTGTGAATGTAATATATAACGATATAAGTGATATATTTCTTCTTCCACATCTAATTTACATGAAGATAACAAATAATTTACACGATTCGATCTCTTGCGTTGTGAAGTCGAGCTCGGTTAGTACAGCACCTTGTGACACTGAAGAGGATACTGACACGCAATATGAGAGGGAGGATTATAAATTATAAGAATTAAGTTTTTCATGCGACGTAAAAGAAATCGCCGACTGAAAATTTTCAGATTAACTCTTTTGGGACAGCCGTAGAATATAAAACACTCGAAACCATAGACGGTTTCACGCTACCCTTCCTTAAAGAATTAAAGATATTTTCTTTTTTTGTGTAGAGCGTTATCTAACAATCCGCGATATGTTCCATACATTTGTTACAGCGTGGTTTGCCACGGCAATCTGAGCTAATGTGTCCTTCTTCTTTTTCTTCTTCGTCTTATTTTGGCACATCTATGCCCTATCGGTTAGCATCGGCCATTATACAATTCTCCAGAGAGTGAACTTAGCAGATAACGAAAGCTTACATATATAGAAAGTAGAGTAAGGCGGGGATCTTTAAATATAAAGATTACATGAGCTGAAAAATGCGAGTATTAAGCGATATAGCTTAGGGGGAGAATTTTTGAGAAGTGGAAGCTAATGTGCCTGAATTGAAAGCAGGAAAAACAAATTTGAACCTGAGGAATGTAAGGTTCAACTTCTAATTTAGTTTTATAGATTGATATTTTTTTACGGAGTCTCTGTCCCTCAAATTTAACCATAATAGTTTTCGAGGGTTTAAATTTCGTTTCACCATCCTTCCTGACTCTGTGATTCATGCGTTGAACAGATATTATTTTTACTGGGGATTCAATTTCTTCGATGAGTTTATTGTCACTAAAACACAACGGAATACTCTTAACGAGGACAATGCGCATAATTTTGAATAAGGGAATAAAGGCAACGAGATTATGTTTTTTTGAGTGCAGGATGGCCGATGATGCGATTAGCCGCCAGGGGGGAAGTGAATTGGGCCCTGACCTTATTATTGCCGATTGCGCGAATCTCAGTAACGTCTTCTTTAATTAAACCGTTAAGAATTTTAGAAATCAAAAGAGGATCGAGGGAGAAACGTTCGATCCCGCGTATTGAAAATGAACTAGATTTGGAGGGAAGTCGTTATCCCGTAATCTGTTCGCTTCCCTTCTGTATTTTTTTTTTCGAAATAGATGCTGCGGACGCCGTACGTCCCCCCATGTTGTTTTTCATGTCGGAAAACAAAAACAAGACTGTGTACAACGCCGGCTCATGCAGCGCGAACGTTAATTGTTACCAGCGAGCCGCGTGCCAGCCGCCGCGCCGGGACACGAGCGCATTTCGTGCTAGCGGTAGCCGGTCGCGCGCCCCGGGCTCGCGCCTTAATCTCAAACAACGATACAATCTTAAGAGAGAGAGAGTACATGTTCTTGTTTCTTTATCTTTAGTGTTGCTTTAATCAAATAAGAATTTTTAATTTAGTTGCGAGTATGAGGAAGATGATAAGAAAGTACTAACTTACAACTTTAGTACAGTTGAGGTCGCAATAAGATCAAATGATTTGGATAAGGGAACTGTAAACGGAATCAAGCAATTTAGATTTCAATTTTGATCTCATCACATGGTTCACATTGCTATGTAAGTATTAAGGATAAGTTATATACACAATGAAAGGATATAGTTATTTATCAAATTTTTTCTTAATCTGGAGATAAAAATTAATCTACACTTCACACACATTTTATGACGTGTTTTACGCATTTTTTAAATTGTTATATATTTTTATATTGTTAATGTATAATATATAATACATTTGACACAAGATCAATAGTTTCTATTTTTATTTGGTTGCATAATTGGGAGTAACCGACTTTCATATTGACTTTTGTGAGCTATTTTGAGGGGAATTTATGGATATAAGATACCGAGATTTTTATTTCGTCGATTTTCTGATTAAATCGACGCCGCGCGAGTCTGCTATGTTCGATTCCTGCGGTGCGGCACTTCTATCCTTTTTTCGCATTAGCTCATTGTCCATTGTTAGCTCTTCTCTTCCCATAGAATCTTTTCATAGCCTTCCGGCATCTATGTCCCTATCGATCTGTCTGACCGAGGCCGTGTACAAGGCCGGTTTGGGCGGGGTCATATCACGAGGAGAGAAAAATTGGCAGCGATGTTGCGAATAGAGAGAACTCCGAAACTCTCCGATTTCGAGAGCACAAGGGAACGACCTTTTCCATTGAAGTCTACTCCATCGTTTTTTATAAATATAAACGGTGGTGTCGCGGTTCGACGCGCCGTTTTCTTTGCGCAAAATCACACGCAAACATTTTTACGCGAGATACAGCGACAGCTCTTGTAAAACGTTTCAATGTAAACCTTTATTACATTGTCCCACATTTTATCTAACATCAATGAATGATAAAATTTTAAGAAAATTATAAAACTAGGATGTTTACAGATGATGTCTGTCAAAGAAGAAACGCCATTGAAATAATTTTCTCGTGTTTAAATTACCATTTCTATTAAAATTTAGCGAAGTGCACAGGAAGCATGAAATTGACTGAATTGAATTTCAAATATGTTAGGCCGGGTCGAGTCTGCGAGCGACCATATTTTCGATGCAATTACTTACTCTGAGATATATAGGTATGCAAGATGATTCGAAGAAACTTTCGAGTCCGGAGTAAGTCAGTTTGTCTGTATAGAGTGACCCAGTTGCTTGGCGCTAATACACTCTTCTGGACTACGGCGTTAAGTTCTAGTAAAGCCTTAACTTGCATTTGACAGAAATTCGGTTCTTCATTACTTGCCTCTTGTTTTTTCTTCGTGTTCTTCATTGCCATTGGCGTCGTTAACGTCAAATACAGACTACACAGCTGACGCTAAATTACATGTGTAATTATGATCCGTTTTTATAATTTCAGAAATGTCTTTAATAATTTTCTTAATTTTTGAGGTTTGATACCAAAAAATTAGACTGCAAGCTCTGTTGAATAATTTGACTCACCCGAAGTTATAAATTTACCCCAAGAATATAAATTTAAGATAGAAGAAATTAAAAACTTACATAAGTGGTCATGTGATAAAAGGAAAAGAGAAATCTTGTAATTAGCCAAAGGCTTCTCGTCTGTATGGTGTCGTGTGAGACTGACGCTGAACGAAAGATCGTTGTGTCCGGGAACAATGAAATAATAGAACGTTCTGATGAAGACCAAGTAGGTCGAAACGTAAATGAATGTCATTATATACATATATTTTTATTAAATTTTAATTCTACACTAACATCTAAAAATTTTATGTGCTCGAATATTGGCCGTTTAACCGTCCTTCAGCTTTTTGATTGACATTTTATATAATATTAATAATGATCTTATAATAGAATAATCCTCTATAATTTCATTGTTTTAAACATCTATTTTGTTTAATTTTCTCACCAATATAAATATCATTAATTTGTTTACTCGTGAATACGAAAAAAAAGGAGAAAGTTGATATTTGAGACGGTTATTTGTGCGTTGTAAAAAAAAAAAAGAATCAATGAAACCTCTCATCGGTCCGAGATTTCGAGTCCAATTCCGCAACAATTTTTCACGCCCGTCCAATATCGCTTTAAAGCGGTTATCGCGTCGATGTTTCCAGCGCCGATAGTGGTTGACTAAAAATAATATCTCCACTCTCCACTCGCCAGGCGTGACATTTAACGGTTACTCGCCCACGAATCGACCCGACTCTCTCAAACATAATTACCCTTTCTCATTAGCCTCTTTCACGGTTTACGGTCCGATCGGCCCCTCATCGCCGTAGATAATCGCCGCGATAGAAGTGGCTCGCGATAAACTCGAAATACTAGCTGACGATGATTTTTTGCAACAAAAATATTTTACAGTAGTATTTTATTAATTTGTTTAATTCGGCGTATATTTTTTACGAAGTATATTACTGTTGTATGATAATTAAAAATTTTTAGTGATATATTTCACATGTATATAAATTATTGATAATATTGTTTATTTGAAGTTTTAAAGTATTTTTTGATCCATAGCTGTATTTTCTGATACACATTTTTATCATAAAGGATTTTTTATTAAGATTATACCGAAATCGATAAATAAATATAAGCTAACTGTCCTATGCGTCCTATCCTTTTCCGTTACATGGATTAGCAACGTTGTTCAAAGCTTTTCAGTTATATTGTAATCCCAATAATTCTATAATCTATTCGCAGCGCAGAATGTATATATAGACATACAATTGTGTCAGTCTCTAATTTTGGATTATTGTATTTGAATGCAATTTAAAGGCGAGAATTTATGGAACTTTGACATTTGAATAAATTTAGAATTAACTATAGATACATGGGAATAATACCGATACATAAATTATTGCAACGATTAATCTTTCTTATGTACTTTTATATAGTGTTATGTATTTGAAATTGATGTTAATTTTTACGATATATGTTTAACTGATCTTGTTCTTATAAATTGTCATGTATAAAAATTACTTGTGCTATAAGCTATGTTGTGTTTTAATATAAGTTTAAAATTATAATTATTGAATGATTAGGAATAAAAGTATGAAATCTGACAGTTTGAACTGTACCAAATATCAATATTTATATTTTAATAGAAAACAATCTTTCTCTCTCTTCGACCTTCTATAACAAATGTTGTAAATATTTATTGAAGTGATGTCTGTCCAACATTTAGTATCTAACGATCTGTAACAGAAGACGTTTGCAATGGCATCGAATAGAGAACATGATTTCGTGTCGAGACATTTTTCGTTATTCTCTTTGGGTAAAACGTGGGTAAATGTTTACAATTAGGGCCCCACCTCCGATGACCTTGACCTTGACATATGTTGTCAAGGTCACCCTCCTGAGTGACCTTCAGAAGGTTTTAGTCGGGGGTCGCTTCTTATTAAAAAGTTATAAACAAAAAAAGTTTGAAAAATATAGCAGCTAATTTGAGTATTGAAAGGCATAAATGACTAATATATATGTCGAAATAGTTCACGCATACACTTTTCACGCGAGACGAGTTGTTACATAGGTTCATGGCGCGCTTTACAAGCTCGTTTATTATGTACAAAATATCTGCTTAAAGCAGGGCACACACATTATATGTCCTCATTGTCGGTTATATTCTCTTCTGGTGGAAAAAATTTTTCGATGGCTTCGAAAAAAGCAACTATTCTGTCGCTAAACTTGTATCGCCGTTTAAAAAAAAATTCTGCCAGGTATCCGATAAGATGTTGTTCTCGCGTTCCGTATCGTGGAATGTTGGCTCGAACTTCTTGCCATGTTTGTTCGATATTTTGAGTATGAGCTCCTACAGCAATATAACATTTATGCTCTTGTTGCATATTATTGTGAAGATACAAAAATATATGTGATAATTTATATGTACATGTGTGTGTATATATATATATACATATATATATGATTTAATGATAAAACAGTATTATAAATTTCATTACTTACCGGTTTCCGGATCTACAAAATTCATCGAACGGTTTACAGTTAAGTGAGTGAAGCCCTCATTGTTTAAGCAATCGTATGCCCGCCACAAATTCGATACTATTGTTGTTTTTGGCAAAATCCACTTTTTTATGACATCTAACAAAGTATCTCGGGTACGATCTTCAACTGGCACAATAAAAGCTTTGCCTGTACCACGCTCAAAGCCACCGAAAATCCATTTGCCTGTAATTAGCTGCTATATTTTTCAAATTTTTTTTGTTTATAATTTTTTAATAAGAAGCGACCCCCGACTAAAACTTTCTGAAGGTCACTCAGGAGGGTGACCTTGACAACATATGTCAAGGTCAAGGTCATCGGAGGTGGGGCCCTAATTGTAAACATTTACCAAAACGTGTGATGAATGTTCTAAGATATTTCCTGAGGACCAATGTCCGAGATCCATGTATAGTACAGATGAATTAATAGCACACTATATAAACAACCACAGCACAGACGATAAATCTTCTGAGCTACAACAATATTGCGTATAGAAAATTTGGAAGAAATTGAAGAAATTACCAGTCGTAATTTATTCAATTCTAAATCTGTTATATTCTTCAGTCTTATATTCTCAAGTCTATATATGGACCATGTAGCCTGACCCTTTTCTTTAACTTATGTTTGAGCAAATTTGTTTGCAAAATATATTTTATAATTTTTTCAGGTATATTACTGAGCTTATGGATAGATTCTACAGACACATAAGGGTCTGATAAAAGAATTTCGTGCATCTCTTGCACGCGGTTGTTTTCGGAGGTAGATTTTCGTTTTCGACTTGTTTTTTTCGAAGTTTGCCATTTGATTATCCATATCCATAGTATTTGTTAAGGAACGACGATAAATGGTCAAGATGCGTTTGTTCGGAGCCTGAACTACTTTGTATACTTGAAAATTGTAAGGAAGTAATGTTCATAATTTGTACACTTAAAAATTATGAGGAAGCAATGCGCAAGTTTCTACTTGCCCACTTTTTTATTTATTTTTACAGAATACGTTGCTATGTTTTTTTAAGAGGTAATCTTTTTTTGTTTATTACGTTGTACGGCATTAAGTAATTATTGTCTTTTAATAGGCCTCTGTTTAAGACATGTTGGCATATACTAAACGGCTGTTGAATCGAAAACACGCAACGCAACTAATATACGTTCTAATTGCTTAAGTTTGGGCAATTAAGAAGTTCCTGTGCGGCCTGAAATCTCGCGCATATACCTACGTACGGTATTACGCGAACGGATATTAATCTACGTGACGGTCAAAAAGAATCACGCGATAACAGCTTAATATAATAGCAGCGCTATAGTTCATACGCCCCGTGTATGATCTAAACTTCCGTAAAAACTTGAACATTTATTTACTTTATGACATACCACTCAATTTTTATTTTATCTGAAAGCGTTCTGCGTTAAGGCAATCATCCTGTGCAATACTTATTTCAGCTCGTTTAAATTAATGAAAGCGGAACGCTAATTTAATTAAAGTGCAAAAGTAACTAACGACCATGAAAAGATCTTAATTGCTCTTGCTAATCTTGTTGCGTGCTTTCGTTTAATAGCGTCGCATGGCACACGCCATCGTGTGAACTCAGATGGCCGATTATAAATTACAAGATTACCGCTACTATATCCATAATTCGGGAAAAACACGGATTATGTTATTATGCTGGTGTGTGCTGAGCGCATTGAAAATAGTGATTATACAAACGAGGTGATGCGGATTAAAAATAGATGCGATATCTCGTCAAATTACTTAACTGCGTTAAATGCAACGCGCGTTAACCAATTATAATTTACTTAATAACCTGTCAAGAGCTAAATAAATGTGCATGCAAATATTTCATACAGAGAGAGGAAGTATGCTTTATCTATGTATGTACAGGTGGTAAATTATTTTAAATTTATTTCGTATTTATATCTATTTTAAATCAACTTCGCTTTTTATTCATACAAACTTCACACACGCATGTGCTTAGAAAGTTTAGCACCGCCAAGTTTTTTGAACGAAATATTATTTTAATAAGCATAATAGTAAAAGAATGGGTAATTATTTATAATAGGGCCTTTTCCGAATTTTGATGTTTTCTTGCGGCTCTCTTGGTAAAAACCTTTGTTGTGACTCTGAGTGATAATCAATCGGGGAAGCCCGAAAAATATGTACCCTACCTATTTTTTAATCTATTTTTTTTTAAGTATTGTTTAATTTTTCACGCAAACGTTTAATTTTCTTTGGTATTTATGCATAAAAGGGACCCCCTCTCCGATTTGGCTTAGTTTTAATCCTTATGTCAATACCCGGGTATACGCTTGACAACCCGTGACTGCCGCATATAATTAGATAAAACCAATTTTTTTTAATTTAACTTTTTTTTCTTATTGCGGTGGCTGCGATAAACGAAAAAGATACACATAAAGACAGAAATGTAAAGTCTGTTAATACTTACAGTTGTCTACTATATTGAGCTGGTGGCTGGATTTCGAGGATCGTTCGAAGTTCAGATCTCGCGCAGTGGATGGAATCGGAAGGCTGTGATGTGATCAAACGTACGAATCACGTATGCAGATGTCTCACAATCGAAAGCGTGGCGGAAAAAGATTCTTTCCTGTGAAAACAGCTACGCGCTCCTGTTGTTAACGCGAAGTGCGGGTAACGGTCCTACACATGCGCTTTTATTTACTTGACCTTCTAATATCTCGATAATGAGTTGCCGATTTTAAGATACAGGAGTTACCTTTGTGCCTCATGATTCGCGAGCGATTTTTGAGACAAAAATTTTTAAGTATTTTTTTCTCAGTGTACCCAGGTACCCACCTGTGCAATATGGGTAAAATTTTTAATGTTTGCATGAAAATTTTTGTATAACCGGCCGGATCGTCGCTATTTGAACTTTTTACTATCGAAATATGCAATGAACTTTTTGTTTTAATGCTCGGAAGTAAAAAGTATCGTCCATACGATCATTGGTTTGGCATATCTGGTCTATAATACTAATTGCGCTGTGAATTGTTTCTACATCATCAGGAACTTTTTTTCAAAAATAGTATAAACGTCCGGCTTCCATGTTGATAGTTTAAGCAGGTTAATACCTAATGGTGGTTTTACGTTTCTCTGCATTCACGTCAAATGCTACAGTCATTATTTCTGTTACTTTTTTTTATATAATTGTCTGTGAATAACCCTTTGCCTTCGTCGCAGTTAGAATCGAATCTGTTTATTTGATTTGAGTTGAAATGCGGTGCTAACATCGCGTGTCATTAAAGTGTGTTTTCAAGAAATCGGGGTATAGCGACTACCTCCAAGTACGGCGCGCGCTTTCGGATTTCTCTAGAATCTCTTGGTCGTTTGCCAAGGATTGTTAGATCGCATCCAACGATTCGTATATACGTAATATAATCTGGATGTATTAATACGTACTAAATCCCAACGTGGTGCAGCGTCGGCCGTTCGTTTACCCGTTTATTAGTACTTTACGTTCCTCCGTGTAATCCGTCGAGGCTTTCTCACAATAAATTTGCCTTAAATTAATTTAGCGTTATGACTCTTTTTACCGCGGAATAAGATTTGATCTTATTTTTTATACGCGGAAAGATAATTCCCTTTGCTGTTACTCTGTTTTACTGCCATAAATGTGTCACTCACGGATTTTTATATATTTTTACACAATTATTTTTTTCTTTTCTTATTGCAATTGTTCTGTGAAAATTAAACAATTACTTGAAACATATTTTATTTTAATTATTACGGAATATTTTTTTTAAATCGAATATCTCTTTTTTGCTAAAAGAAAAAAAGCGAATGGCATCATATGTGTATCTATTAAGTACATTTAATTTTAGCACAAAATTATAATTTGGTATGTTGTTCGATGTCGCTCGCACGATTTAAGAAAGTCTGATATTTTTCTAATGTTAGAAATTGCTTGATAAAGCTTTCAAGGTTGTTCAGAAGTTATTTCGCGATGAAGAATTTCCCTCAGGACTTTCTGAGAAAGCTCATTTTGGAGATAAAGTCTTTTCGAAGTCTTTTCACGGAACTATTATTTGACTAATTATGGTTAAGAATAAATTATTACTTCATTAACCGTTCCATTGTCAAAAGGCTGAATGAATATTTTTCTAGGAAATATTTTTCCACCGAGCAACATTGAAATTTCATAAAACGGACTGCGGACAAATAAATTAAAGTTTGCTGACATAAATAAAAATTATGAACGATAACATTTTAAGATTGCCGTATATTTTTTAACGTTCTGCCTGTGTCTGTCCGTGTGTTAATTAGCGGCATTTACTATCTTCCGACAATTTATGATTGTTTTGAATTCGTTTTAACTGTATCACTAACCGGCTGAAATGGGAGTTCTGGATTTTGTCATGATCGTGTTAGGAAGTCGTAATACGCACACGAATTTTCGAACTAACCGCAAGAGTTAAAACGTATCTGCGGAAAGGGTTTTAGACGATGTTACCGCAGATAAAATATAAAAGTTTCGTTTCTCTCCTATGGTTTTTACTCACCCACCATCACCGCTCGCGGCTAATAAATTGTAGTGGCCATAAAAGTTTCTTTATACGATGCGCGTAAAGCGCGCCGTATATAGGCACCGGTATTCAAGTCGTGTTATAAAAAATAAAGTGCGATCTATCAGGAGTTTAATTATGGATGTTCCGAAGGTGTTAAGAATAGGTATCATACTAATACTACATGAGTCGTAATGTAAATTATTATTGAGCAGTGTTGCAGTTCTAATACACTATTCGCGATGCTGCATAATCATGCAATATGATGAACTGTCTGAGTACCTCCTGTAGAACTGTCTGAGTTTTGGGACCTTGTATTTGTTACGTCACATTTGCAATTGCGATTTAATCGAGGAATTCAGATACGGTTTAAGATGCAGCTTAAACTTTATTTCTTAATTTAATTTCGCAATTCGATAATTGATGATTGTGAGAAGATCATACGTTTATGTGTGTGTGTTAATTATTTACCAATTTTGAAACGTTTTCTGCAATTGACTTGAAAGAAATGATTACTTATATTCCTCAAAAATAATCTTTTTAAATAGCATAACTAATAATAATTATTTATTAACATTTATGAACAATTAACTTGTTATTAGTCTGTCAGTAAAAGAAAAAAATAAATATTTTTAATTTATTAATATAAAATTTTCTATTAATAAAATATATATTTTTATGCATATTCTTCGATCAGATTAAAACAAAGTCTCTTGTCAAAGTTAAGATTCAAGCAATTCTATTCTATAACGATTTCGCAATTGTTATCGAATGGAAGTAATTAGATGAGTCTACAAAACGAAATGCAAAATACGCAGTAACAGTTTGTTTATCGAAAGTAATTAAGAAAACAAGAAGTAGAATACTCAGCGTACATTTATTTCGTAATACATTGAATATTTCGTGGCCTTGGGCATTTGTTTTTGTGGTGTACATAGCGTGCTATTGTTTACGTACGATCGCTCTGCACTCGTACGTCGAGATTCGAACAGCTAGGTACCTACATAGTAGGGCAAGCTGCGCGCGCTCCGTGCGTCATCGTATCACCTTCGAGACTCGATCGCGACGAGCACTACGAATAACGCGATTTTTAGCGAACAAGCAACTCTTCGTATCGCGCGTCGTGCATTGAATTTTTCAACGGATTAATAATTTAGCTATCTTTTTCGGATTGAGAGCGCGACACGTGTGATCCAACGTGACATGGCTATTATTTATATTGGTTCGAAAGGAGAATATCAAGAAAGAAGAAATATGTTCGATACGAATTTAATAAATTATTAAATATTTCGGGATGATAACACATCAGCATGTCATCTGGCATACGGTCTTGGTAGTTGTTATTATGATGTACAGCGCGCTATTGTTCAAGATCGTCGCGCTATCATTCATGCTCAGACTCAAACAGGAAGGTAGCAAAGCGAATGTTTCGTGCGTCATCGTGTTAACTCCGTGACAAGTACTACGGACAACGTAATCGTTCCTAGTGAACGAATAATGTTTAATATATTAATTCTTGCGATCAATAAGTTTTCCTACAATTAGAGAACGAGAACTTTATTTATTTTTTGTTACGCGATTATTTTCTATGAAAAATTATTGAATGAGTACAAGGAGTTTCTTAATATGATAAACATATATCTTATAAACATAAATAAGATATGGAGGGGAAGTATTTGGTTGTGTTTGTGGTGCGACATATTTTAATTTATTTGATAACAAACAGGCTAATAATTATTAATTATATTTATTTTCAACTTCCACTTTCTCGGTAATTTATTTTAGGAGCTTCAGAAGACTCAGTCTTCTCTTTTCTTTCGTTTTTTCATTTCCTAGCTTCGCTCCTTTTATAATTATATTGTTTTTTTCTTTTTCTCCACTATTTTTAAGTTTCTTTCGATCTCTTTCACTTTTTTCTGCAGGTCGTTGTTCTCTTGCTTTTCGTTTTGGCTCATTTTCGATTCTTCGAGCTTCTCTTCCAACCGTTTAACTCTATTTTCTATACTCGCTTTTTGTTGTTCCTCTGTCTGCGCCCAGACAGCACACAATATTTATGATAAATATTTATAAATATTTTCAAAAGAAGAAATTTTATTATACAAAATTTTGTGCGGAAGCTCCTAGTGGTAGATGCTCTCACATCTAACGAAAAATCACGAAATCATGAAAAATCACGAAAAATCACAGCACGCAACACTGCTCGAGTGGGGAACCTTGGGAGAGTTGGAGAACATTTAATTTTGAAATAATAAGAGCACCAAATTTTATCTACCACATCAAATTATTTCCTAGCTTCGCTCCTTTTATAATTATATATTGTTTTTTTCTCTTTCTCTACTATTTTTAAGTTTCTTTCGATCTCTTTCACTTTTTTCTGCAGGTCGTTGTTCTCTTGCTTTTCGTTTTGGCTCATTTTCGATTCTTCGAACTTCTCTTCCAACCGTTTAACTCTATTTTCTATACTCGCTTTTTGTTGTTCCTCTGTCTGCGCCCAGACAGCACACAATATTTATGATAAATATTTATAAATATTTTCAAAAAAAGAAATTTTATTATACAAAATTTTGTGCGGAGGCTCCTAGTGGTAGATGCTCTCACATCCAACGAAAAATCACGAAATCATGAAAAATCACGAAAAATTACAGCACGCAACACTGCTCGAGTGGAGAACCTTGGGAGAGTTGGAGAACATTTAATTTTGAAATAATAAGAGACCTAATAAGAGAAATAATAAGAGAATTATATATATATATATATATATATATATATATATATATATATATATATATATAAATTTGATTTATGTATATAATTTGATGTGATAGATAAAATTTGGTCTCTTATTATTTCAAAATTAAATGTTCTATATATATATTATGGTGGTGGTTTATATATATATATATATATATATATATATATATATATATATATATATATATATATATATATATATAAACCACCTCTTAAACGAGGTATATGTGGGATGAAGGCCGGGCCGGAATCGAACCATGGACCTTTGAGTTACCAATCACTCACGAAGCCACAGAGCCACGCCACCCCACTCCATACTAATTCCCTCCTCCTGTATTCCTCTCTCTGTCTTTTTCTCTTTATTTCTTTTTTATCCTTTCTTTCCTTCTCCTGCTCGTCCATTTTCGTCAAAATTTCCTTTAGCATTTTTTCTGCTTCCATGCTTTTTTCTCTCTTCTTTTTTTTATTTTATTTGGTGGTGATTTTATCACTCTTGTTTTTTTATTAAATCTTTCTAAAATTTCTTTTTTAAGCTTATTTTGCCATTCTACTTCTTACAATCAGTTGAGCACACTTCTGATTTTTAAACAAAAAATTATTGTGCTACAAGTGCCGCAAGATGAAAATTCACGGGTGCGGAGTTGACGCACGAGCCGAAGGCGAGTGCGGTCACCGCACCCGGGAATTTTCATCTTTCCGCACGCGTTGCACACCCTATTTTGTGCCACAAGTGCGTGGAAAGTGGTGCATCGCGCACGCGTAGCGTGCGCAATGTGCCACTTTCCATGCACGTGTTGCACAAAAAATTATTGAACCGACTGTTGATCTGAACTTTATCAAGAGACACGGCAGTGTCTCGTGCCAAGGGTACACGCCCGCGACATGGGCAGCGACACAGAAAGTATATCTATACCTGAACAATTGAGTTGAGCAGAAGCACGATTGTCATATCTAAAAAAAACCGCTAATTCCACCAATGTAAGGCGAGTCAGTAGTTATCTACGCTAGACACTGGATTCCGGAGATCCAGGTTCAATCCCAGGCAGGTATTCCAAATCCTGTAAGGGTTTTTCTCGCTCTCTACAACTACCATTTTTCCAGGTGGAAGCGTAGAGAAAAAGTGGGTATCGGCGCCTATCTAGGAATTATTAGCTCCTCTGCTCGTATTACCGGTATTATGGATGGTTCCGATTTAATTTGAAGGAATTCGTGTATGTCTAGCTCCGGATTTTTGCGGTTTATTTTACGTTTTAAAAAGGCAGACATTATTACTTGCAAGCGGATGAAATTTTTAATAAGCTCTATCGATTGTTTAATTCAGTGTGCAACGTCTATACGTATGTAACATTTTGGTAAACAAGTTTCACTTTTGCATATGTTTGTATAACCTTCTAGTGTCTTGTAAGTTATGAAGCACCCTTTCATCACATTTAATAATGCTTTTGATGAATCTTCCACAACTTCGCGTGGATATGGGGCACCCATTTTACACCACTCCAATAACCAAAAATGAATATTATTAGTTGTGTGTCTTTCGGATAGCATTTGACTAATAGAGAATTGAGCGTTGTTAAAAAAAAAGGATAAAGAATTTTACTTTATATACCCCAAGGGGCCTTAAAGGGCGTTTTGAAGGGACGTACCCAACCCTAACCTCCAATTCATCCACTACCTTACTATTTCCTCCTTTTTGGACCAACGGTTTAACGTCTCTTCCGAAAGACGGAGCCCAGTTTTCTCCGCATCTTGTACGGAGAGGCGCGGTTTTTCGGAAAAAAACTTTTCCATGATTCATGGCTCTAGTGGACTCGAACCTGGTTCCTCAGATTACGAGTCTGGCGCTCTACCACTAGACCACACCGCCGCCATAAATTGAGCGTTGTTATAATTTATAATAATTTGATATAAAAATATATGTTTTGACAAACTTTTGTCTAGCCTTATTATTTTTTTCACAATGCTGCCTGTAGCGTCAATATAGAACTTATATGCGTTGAACAGTATTTGCGGTATACTTGCAATTGATGATTAGTTCAATAATGAACAAAAAATGGATTAAGGATGTATGTGTCGTACAGTCCTTGCTAAAAGTTAAACTTTCAATAAAAGAAGACTTTGCATGTATGTCAAACAACTCAAAATTTTTTATATGTTAGAAGGGATTACCGTTAACAGTTTGAGTATAATTTTTTGTTATTTAAATAATTAGTATTGTTTAAACAATTAAAAAAATTTTTTTGTGGCAAAAGATTTTGAAACTTAAAATACAATATCAATGATGTATGTTTTACACATAAAAAAAGTTTAAGGAATATCTTAAACTTATGGTTTATTTATATTTTATTTATATTTACAGCAAAGTGTCGGTTCTCTATAAAGGATAATGTTAATTTTATCAACTTTAAACTTAAATAACTCTTAAATAACTTCAAAATTTTACAGAGTATTTTTAATTTAATTTAGAAACAATTTACAGCACTTTCTGAATATATTTGAAATATTTCTAATACATCCTTAATTACAATAACTTTTAAACCAGTAAGAGAATTGTGCTCAAATTTTACACAGATACTTAGACGTAATAATAGAACAATCTATGAAATTTTTAGATTTTTGGTAATGCTTTTGAGATATCACCCATACACCCTTAATTCCAATATTGTGAATACAGTTCAAATAAACGCTACGTTTCATGATGCATATAGCACTTACAGGAAATTGTAAGCTGAAAGGAAACTCGCCCACGATTTTTGACCACCCCGGTTTTCTTATGGGACTTAGGGCGAATGCCATAAGCTGGATTATTTTTAAACAAATCTTGCATTCAATTCGAAGAGGTTCCAATTGTTTAAAATGTTTCCACACGTCCTTGCGTTTTTTATTTTGTTTTGAATTTATACAAGTCTATTTCGCTTGTAAATGTATGCACAAGGCGGAGGTTCGGCTCTTGACAACTCTCGAAGATTGAGAAAATAACGGCGTGCGGTACGGAAAATAGCGCAAACAGATTATCTTCTCGTTGCTCGGCGAAAGTGCAAAGCGAAAAGAAGCAATTTTTGAGCGACAAAGGATCTTTAAATTGGACTTAAAATTGGGCTTTAAGCAGCCCATTCAGCAATTCAATGCCATTAAACATTCCCTCAGTGCTCCATTTATATAATTCACTTATAAAGTCGCGTGGCAACACCAGGGTGTTTGGGTCTCGCATTGCGGGCAGTTTCTGTATGAATTCTTCTGTTATATTATTAATGTGTCTAGCAGTTTTGACTATGTAATTTCGATTCATGGGCCGAACGGCTTTTGATCTAAAAGCTTGCCATGACTCGCCTTCGGTTGTTAAAAGACCGCATTGGCCACCGTATTTATAATAAATATCCCAAACATTCCCAAATATAACTAAGATTCTGATCAGATTACCCAAACATATCCCAAATAGGGTAACATATTGCGATTCCAATTGGCCATCCCATGCTTATCCCAACTATAACAGAACTTTGGGAAAACGTTGGGCAGAACGAATGGAATCTGTCTGGGTTTCCCATTAAAACTTAGAAAACTTACTCGGGCGGCGCCGGAATTAAGTAACGACCGCGGCGCGAAAGCAACACGCCGCGAGGGGACTTATAAAACTTTTGCTCGGGCTGCGCCAGAGGTAACAACCGTCCGGCGCGAAAGCAACATACCGCGAGGGGACTTATAAAATTTTTCATTATATTTTGTTTATTATTGATAGCTTTGTTTACTTTTCCTGGCAGCGCTTTGCTGCCAGGAATTAAAAGTATTGTAGTTTAGTAAAAGCCAGTTTCTTATGATTTGTAATACTCTATTTTTATCATAAATCATGTAAACTTTTGTTTGATTTTTTTCTAATATATATATATATATATATATATATATATATATATATATATATATATATACCTCCGGCGCAGCCCGAGCAAAAGTTTTATAAGTCCCCTCGCGGTGTGTTGCTTTCGCGCCGCGGTCGTTACTTCCGGCGCAGCCCGAGCAAGTTTTCTAAGTTTTAATGGGAAATCCAGACAGATTCCATTTTCTCTGTCTAACGTTATGCTTAAAGTTCTCTTTTTTTTTAGATTTCTAAATAATTGAAACAGTTTGAGCATTTACATTTTTTAAAACAAAATAAAGACAGAAATATATTGCATAAGGTTCTTTAATCAAATTTATATATATATATATATATATATATATATATATAAAATATATTTATAAATATAAAATATATTTATAAATATAAAATATATTTTATATATTTATGTTAAACAAAATATCTGAAAAGCTTTGAGTATTTACGCACACTTTATAAATATAAATTCTTAAAAAATGTAAATGCTCAAACTGTTTCAATTATTTAGAAATCTAAAAAAAAAGAGAACTTTAAGCAAACGTTGGACAGAGAAAATGGAATTTGTCTGGATTTCCCATTAAAACTTATAAAACTTTTGCTCGAGCTGTGCCGGAGGTAACGACCGCAGCGCGAAAGCAACACACCGCGAGGGGACTTATAAAACTTTTGCTCGGGCTGTGCCGGAGGTAACGACCGCAGCGCGAAAGCAACACACCGCGAGGGGACTTATAAAACTTTTGCTCGGGCTGTGCCGGAGGTAACGACCGCAGCGCGAAAGCAACACACCGCGAGGGGACTTATAAAACTTTTGCTCGGGCTGCGCCGGAGGTAACGACCGCAGCACGAAAGCAACATGTCGTGAAGGGACTTAAAAAATTTTTGCTCAAGCGAGCGCTTCCCGCATAGAAAATTTTCTGGAATCTGACTGGAATCTATCCCGATTTCCCAAAAAAGAAAATGATGGATTCTGACTGGGTAATCTATGCAGATTCGGATTAGAAGTATAATGTTTCAAAAGTACGATTCTACGTGGAGATATCAAAACAGATTACAATTGTAACATGCGCATATACATACTCTTTTTAAACTGAATTTGTTTCTTAAGATGATTTTTGAAAAATTATATATTTGCTGGTTATAATATATGCGCTGGTTATAACATATGTAGACAATATATATCACTTTTATTAAATTAGGAAATAGTCTACCACGTAAGGCAGTTGGCTCACGATCCAAAGGTCCCGAGTTCAAATCCCACCAAGGTAAGTGTTTTTTTCAGATTTTTCAAATACGAGAAAATATTTATAATCATAGACTGCATCTTAAGAAACAAATTTAGTAATAAAATTTTAAAATAAATTTTTTTTGGGTGCATTTATCGCACTTTGGGCAAACGTTGGGTAGAAAAAGTGGAATCTGTTTGGGTTTTCCACGCAGAATCGTACTTTTGAAACATTACACTTCTAATCCGAATCTGCATAGATTGCCCAATCAGAATCCATCTTTTGTTTGGGAAATCGGGACAGATTCCAGTCAGATCCCAGAAAATTTTCTATGCGCATTGGACCGTATTTATAATAAATATGAGGCCATGGGACATAGGGCGAATGCCATAAGCTGGATTATTTCTAAACAAATCTTGCATTCAATTCGATGATGTTCCAATTGTTTAAAATGTTTCCACACGCCCCTACATTTTTTATTTTGTTTTAAATCCATTCAAGTTTATTTCGCGTGCAGTTTCTGTATGAATTCTTTTGTTATATTATTAATGTGTTTAGCAGTTTTGACTATGTAGTTTTGATTCACAGACCGAACGGCTGTTCATCTAAAGGCTTGCCATGATTCGCCTTCGGTTGTTAAAAGACCGCATTGGTCACCGTATTTATAATAAATATAAGGTCTCATTTTGTAATATGCATTTTAGGATCCTAAGGAGATTCCAGGCGATGTTGGGCCATCAATTTTTACGATTGGTCCATATTGATCCCGCAGCATTCGCATCTTATCAAGAAATTGTGATTTATATGTTTATTTTTTAGCGACATGTAATACAGATGCTTTGTATGAATGTGGAGTTTCGGGGTCTTCAGGTATCATAAGTTCGTCCGTATATAATTTGCTTATAAAGTCGCGTGGCCCCGCCGTTTGGCCTGACAACGCAACGCGCGTGAGGAGCACGCGGCCTTCACGTGCTCCGAAATCGCTAAAACGTTCCTGCAACGCTAATATCCGCGTGTCGCGTACCCCGCTAGTCGGGGGCTCTTCGACGCTTCCCTGACCGGATCTCCAAGGGCTCGCTCCGATTACCCTGCCTACGACAACCACGTCCGGGGTCCCTCGCGCTTGGTGTCGACCGCCGACCGAAATCTTATGCCGAGCTTGCTTGCACGGCTAACGCGAAATATGGCGTGTCGAAAACAGAGCGGGAGCGCGACTCCCTCGTAGTCCGCTCGTGGTTCACAATCAATTAAACGGGCGACGCTGCTCCCGGTGCTCGTTCTCGCGGCCTCCTTTCTCGCTCGAGTCGGCTGGGGTCACCCATGACGGGTCGGGCTTCACGTGGGAAAAGGCGGATGGCAGCGCGGAATGTGTCTGTTTGGCTCGGCGGATAGCGCGGAAGAGAAAGAGCGACTTCGCACTCGATTGCGGGTCGAATTTTTTGCCCCTTGGGGGGCTGTACGGCCGCCCTGCGCGGCGGCTCGGCCGTCATCGACGTCGCGCGTGATCCCGGAACGCTCCACAACATTATCGATCCGCGCAACGCCGTAAATCGGAGAGGCGCCTTGCACCCTCGCTCCGCTTTCGGGCCCGTCTCGCCTCCAAACTCCTCCTTGGGAGGGGACCGCCTTGCTGCAGGCTCCGGCCGCCGTACTCCGTCTCCGGATCTGACCTTCCGCCCTCCCGGCGTCCGCGGTTAACGATGCCTCGGGTCCGGGCGTCCTCGCGACGGCACTTTCGGCCGCTCCTGTCAGGCCTATGCGGACTCCTGGTAATGCCGCTCGCGCCTCGCCTCGCCGTGTCGTCCCTCTCGAGCCTCCAAACGGGCCATAATTCCCTGCCGACAGCTGGTCTCCGATGCGGTGTCCGCCTCTTCGATCGGTGGGGCACCGCTCATACAAAATTACAAATAATAAATTCTCTGTCGCAATATGCCAATTAATGCTCCTTGGAGATCTCGACGCTCGGTATACTCTCCCGGCCCGTTACCCGAGGCGCGAACCCCGCGCCTTGTGACGGCGGCGGGGACGCTGCCACGCGTGGCGGAGCCGCAACGTCACAATATATATCGCCTTCTCCCAAGAATTCGATTAACATGCGAAGGAACTTATTACACATCGCCATAGAATCCATTAATGCGGTACATATATATGTATTGCCGAGTCAAAAAATAGATCCTCCGTAACGCCCGACATCGCGATCGCACACGGAGGGTCACATAATAAGCATTTGTCTATGTTGCCGAGCCTCCGTTCACTTCTCAAATGGCAGTTTTTACCCATTTAACGTCTACGGAGGTTACGCAGAGTCTGACGACTCTCCGTTCACCCTCTCTACAATTCGCAGATTTGATGTCGCATGGCTGGATAAAACCTCGAAATACTTTCTCTAAACTCTCAGCACGTCTTTGCTAAAACCTCGATAGAGCTTAGTGGGTAGAGCGCCAGATTCGTAATCCGGGGAACCGGGTTCGAATCCCGCTAGGCCGCTGAGAATTTTCTCAGCTTTACAAACGCTGCCCCCCCCCCCATCTAGCGGAAAGAAGTATTCCCTAGAGGGAAAACTGGGCCCCGTATTTCGGGAGAGACGTTAAACCGTTGGTCCAAACGAAAAAGGAAGTGGCAATGGTAATGGATGTGTTGGAAACGATCTTATCCCTTGAATTGAATAGGGTTGGGTACGTCCCTTTAAAACGCCCTTTAAGGCCTACACTAACACACTTGTTTGTAAGTAAAATTCTTTACTCTTGTATCCTTGGTAACGAAGTTTTTAAAATCGTCGTCTTCACCCAAAATCGACACGCTCAAAATGTGATCAAAGTAAATGTCCAATATCAAATTCCAATATTTGTTTATCACTGGCGAACTACGAAAGCTGTTTACTTTTATTATTCACCTTCGACTGAAACAATGGTGTCTCCGATTAGAAGCTTCTTTTATACCACGAGTCAACGCTATGGAAGTGACAGCAGTAAATTGTTGAAAGATTGTTGGGAATTGTTTGAAAGATTGGATCAACATCGTGACCAAATCTCACACTATTAAACAACAACTAATCTTTCTACTTCGGTGCCGAAGACAGGACATAATTTGTTACTTCCTGAAATTGCGTTACGTTATTACAGTCACTTGATAAGGGCCCAAACCAAGGGCCGAAACGTCGTGCGAAATTTGATGTACGAAACTTTGCCAGTTAAGTCGAGAAACTGAAATATATTTCTTTAATTAAATATCGTAGTACAATTCTTACGCAATATTAGCCTTTGTTTGATTTATCTGTCGCTCCTGGCTTGGGATGAGTCTTTTCGGCTTGGGATGATCCTTTTTCGGAATTTTCAGAATTTGCTTAGCTTGAATGCGAATCTTCCTTTTATTATATGCAGCTTTATTTATACTATCTGTTAGGTTTTATATTTAGACAGAACGGCAGGCGATAATTAAAGCAGTTTAAAAGAACTTTTAGCGGAATTGAACGAAAGGCACTCCATACATTTATTTTTATATAGAAGACAAAGAAGTAACATGTTTATCATAGTAACGTCGTTCAATGCAGTCTACTTTTATATGCAGAATAACTGGAGAAATTATATCATGTAAGAAAAATCACATAATTTTATTTAAAAAAATGGCAATAAACATGTAATCTTGAAAAATTGATTTTATCCAAAATTGATTTTACCATTATTTGTCTCCCTCTAGACCCTACAACTTTTGTATCAAACATTTTTTGAGAAAATAAGTATTTTTCATAACATATATATGCATAAAAGATACTCACAGTAAAGAGCTTTATAAAACTGAGCATTGATACCCGGGCGTCCATCTTTTTTGCTGCCTTTTGCACAAAATGAAGCTAAATTCTTTCCATATACCTCGATCAGTGGATGCTGCACGAGGAGAGGCCAATGATTGACACACTCTAAGGTTTTCTAGTTCAAAACTTTGGATTTATCCATAATTTGAATCGAATTGTATGCCAAACAATGCTACATGATGAGACATTCCCCTAAAAAAAAAATTAAAGTTGAGCATAGGCTTAGTTTTGGAGATACGGGGAGTCAAAGTAGCCATATTCCCAATATTATCCCAGTACAATAAACACAAATGTTAAAACTTTTTTGATAATAGTGGTATTTTAAATAGAATTAATCCGAATGATTCTCTGACTACCGTACTAAAAATCCACCCCTTCCATCCTTGTTACTTAATTTTTTAAAGGAGTAAAACTATCCCCCAAAAAAGTTTTTGTTGAATTTCTGGAAAACGGATAGAGATACAAAAAAATGTTTCCAATGAAAGTTGTTTGTCTAGGAATTCTACACAAAAAAGTTTTTTTTATTCTTTTTTTGTAAGACTCACTCTTTGGCCGAAAACCGCGCCTGAAGAAAGATAATTTTTAAAAATAAAGGGAATTTCCTCTACGAGGAGAGACAATAAATTCATACATACATAAGGTAGTTAGTCCGGGATCAAGATCCTTGCAGATTTCAATTCGATTGTCGATCGAACAGATTCCGCAGACGAGTCACCCCCATCTCGGGATGTAGCATGGAGTGGTGATTATAGCGCGCACATTTGATTTCATTATCACACTTTATAATGTAATTATAATAAATGATACGATAAAAGTATATGAAAAGAGAATGAGAAAAAAGTAGGAATAGAAATTTAGAATTATATTTAAAAAGATGCATATGTAAAAATAAAAAATATGCTGGTACAATAGATTACATGATTAGTAAGAATGTATATGTGTAATTTGTGTTAAGGATTCAAAAAAATAACTTAAGAAATTTCATGTTAAGATTACGTAATAGAATAAGTATCACGAATTTTTAAACATTTATAACGTTTTCTATCTCTTTCTTTGTTTTGTTATTGTTGCTTTTATTTACATATTAGCCTATGAAATATCAGCCTGAGAGCGTAACTTTTTTTCGTTGCAATGCCGCTACCGCTGGCAGCGGACTCGTCGGCGAACTCAGCAACGTTTAATTTGTTGTGACATTTTCCGTGACACAAACATTTTTTATGGCATTTGCGATTCTTTTCTAGGCACGTGCACCTGCCTATTGCCGATTTTACGCAACCGTCTGTTTTGCACCGGCAAGATTTCCATTCCTGTTGAGTTCTTTGCACTATTTCGGGCGACTGCTCCATCGAAAATCTGGTCCCGTATCGGATGCCTATCTCGCAACCCGTCGCAGCGCGTAAAAGTGATGTTTTTTCGTTTCTTTTTTTTGCGTTGTTTATTGTAATTGTTCTTTTTTCTTTTCTACTTAAAAAAAGAACCTTCTACCCAGGAAAATGTTATTTCAAAAATTTCACATACGTTTGACTCTGAGTTGAAATCTAGAAATATAAGAAATATACATCAATCAATCAAACAAATAAAATAAACTGTTAAAATATCCGATGACAGATGGTTACGATGTAAGCGCAGTGAGAGAACCAATCGCGACATCGTGGAAAAGTGACAACAATTAAATCATGGCTTTTTAAAGGGTGCAGGATTTATTGACAAGTATCAAGTGATATTTGTTTTATGAAATTTATCTTTCACGTTAAATCGCGAAAGACAAATCGCGATTGCCCGTGGAAATTCACGCATTTACGGGGAGGAGTGCGTCGTCCGAATGTAATAATCCTCATTCATAGTAGCGTGGCTGCCGTTTCGCGGAGACGAATAAAGTGTGCTATTGTGGCTTTGCGCGTATCACTTAAATTCTTCAGCGTTGACTCCGCTGGGGTATTTGGCATCGCGACGCGCATTTGGTGCGTGATTTTGATTAACGGCGGTGGCGGCGGCGGCGGCGGCGGCGGTAATTCTCCGCACCCGGAAATAAGTCCGCAGCGAAAATGAAGTCCGATGCACCGGTCTTGAAATAATCTATTGCGCAGCAAAAAATTGATGAGAATTAGGCTATTTTATTCAGCCGGTGAAGCTACAATTTTCAACTTCACGCGAAAAGATTACTGTGTGATTAGTCTTCCCAAAGGTAAAGAAATTTATCAAAAGAATTAGTGTGAAATCCGTTTCCAGGTAAATTGCAACATATTCTTTGGCGTGGTACTTACTTGTAATTTTTGAAAAATACTTGTTTATTTTTTAGGCTTACACCGTGCAAAAGAAATTTACCTACGTTTTTATATCTTGTATACGTTGAATTATTCAGTTTAGCCGTAATATTTTCTAATCCTAAAATAATATCTTATAATTATAAATAACGGTTACTTACTAAAAGGTTAATGACAAATGTTAGTGACAAATGTTTCATCAAGTTTATCATTTTAGAATGATAAACTTGTGATGTATGTGGCATTATGATGCAGCTTAAATGTATCTTTTTTGTAGAATATTATTTTTGGCTGTTGTGTGGTGCAGACGTTCTTGATAACTACTCCAGCGTGATTTTAATATGCGACTCACTAAACATGTAAGTCTCTCAAAGTAATCTCCGTTTTCTTACTAATCAATTTACTATTGCATATGTATATTTAGTTTATATAGATATCAGTTTTATCATAGAATATCGTGAACTATAAAGTGTTTTGCGAGAGCGATCTTAATATTAGTACACTTGAGAAGGACCAGAATTTGTGGTCGAACATTGTGTAAGTTTTTATAGAATTGCCAATCACGTCGAAAAATTAACTATCAATTTTTTGTAGAGCATTATTGTAAAGCAATTTAGAGACGATTATGTAACTGAGTTAATCGATGACGAGATAGTTGGAACGGGAGCTTGCGAAACCATTTGAATTCACGACCACTAACTCTAGTCCACTCACATTCCGCCATTCGCTACCAGCCTGCTCTTTGGCGATCATTCGGACCGGTAGAATGTGGGTTATTACATCGTCGTTAAAACGTTGATCGCACAGTGGCGTAACCGAATCTGATTTCGCATTTGCAGCAAAATTTCGCGCGATTTCGCGTGAAATCAGGGCTGATATGATCATCGTGTTACTGTCAGTCAGGCAACACGATTGACGGATCTTTTAAGGACGTCGCAGATCGATGCTAACGTTGATACAGTATTGTTAACACGATACAGAATAGTGAGAATTAAAAGTGCTCCACCTTCGCAGCGATTTTATATTAAACAAAAATTGTTTTATTCTATATTTATTAGTGAAGTTTTATTTTTAATTTATTGTTAATTTTGATTATTTTCAAAAATTGTATATGTTCTTTAAATAATATCCAACGTATTTTAATATTTTAATATGAATTAAATTTTGAAGATAGTAGATTCCCAAGTTTATATATTTAATATAAAAGATTTAAAAACAGTATATAGTTATATTTATATATGGTTATATTTTTAGAATTTTAAGATAATCAGGATTAATTAAATAGACATTCACAATAAATTTAATAAAGTTATATTAGTTTATAAAATGTTTTATGAACTAATATATGTATAAAATGTTTTAACATGCACGTCATTAGTTAAAGGCATAATTTTTTTACAATTTTTATATATTTGCCAGCACATTAATATTTCGAATTTCAAAATAGAGCTTACGTTATCAAGAATATCGAGAATATTTGATATCGCGAATGATCGTGAATTTAATATGAATCATTGCAAGTTAGTTTTTAAAAACATCTTGTCTATGAATAACATCGTGACCATTCGATCGGAAGGAGTAGTTTTCTTTCCAAAGGAATTATATTTGATTTATAAACTTTTAAATTATTTTTATATATAAATCTAAACATCCGAATAACATCGTGACCATTCGATCGGAAGGAGTTTTCTTTCCGAAGGAATTATATTTGATTTATAAACTTTTAAATTATTTTTATATACAAATCTAAACATCCGTATACTTTCTTTCATGGATTCACCTACGGACGTGAGGAAAAACATTTTTCTATAAAAAATACTAAATAATTTTTTTTTCTGTAGGACAAAGAATTTATTAATATTATTAATTGACAAATAATGTTTTTTCAAGGAAATACGATTGTATTGAATTTTAAATGCGTTTTACGACGGCAATTGACGGAAATCATGATATCTTTTTGCCAAACTACGAAATTAGTTGAGATCCACATTGGACTGAATTTCCCCGAACTTGCAACTAGGGCGTGATAGATCGTCGACATCGATGTTGAAATCGTCTTTCCGTGGCAGACCGCATTATCCAATTAATCAGAAACTTTACATAGCAGGGCTTATGGCACTTTGAAGTTAGGCAGCTGACAGAATTAGAGTATACATGCATATGTACTGTAAGGCAGTTCATATTTTTCTATTCGATTTTTATTCAATTTATGTAGTCCGAAATATTTAATAGCTGATAAAGTTAAGAAAATTTAATATTAACATGATTAAAAATTATTATAAATTGGAAGTTTTATTGTAGAACTAGATAATTATTAGATTGTTAGGCAGTTTTATTATATATAGAATTAGATAATTATTAGATTATAACAAATTTGAGTTTTATTTTATTTGTTTGATTGATTGATGTATATTTCTTATATTTCTTAGATTTCAACTCAGAGTCAATCGTATGTGAATTTTTTGAAATAACATTTTCCTGGATAGTAAGATAGAAGGTTATTTTTAAATAGAAAAGAAAAAAAGAAGAATTTTTTCCAAAAGAAGAAATAAAAAATAAAAAAGAAAAGTAAAATCTCAGGCTGAAAAACGGGAAACAGAAAAAAAGTTGTTATCGAATACTAACAAGATTTATCCCAATATAATGCAAACTTCTACAAGCTTTTCAGAAAACATAATAATAGATTATCATGTTTCAGCAGAATGTTTCAGCCATTTTATTTATATATTCAACGGAGACTTAATTATCCCTGAAATTTGAGTAGTTTTAGTCTACCATTGTGGGATATCTAAATCAATTAACTTTTTAAAAATACACCCCAAATAGCACAAGTGTAATATTAATAGTAATAGTAATAGTAATGTAGGATTATAAATAAATGCTTGTGGAGTCGGAGTAAATGCTTAACGTTAATATTTATTCTGAGCAAGTTATAAAGATTAATTAACAAAACAATGGAGTGAATAAGTTACGATGCAAATATGAACTTTTAACTCTGTCTTTTCCGATTACTCGTATATAGTCTCGTATCTCGGACAAACGTAACTCTTACAATAATCTTGTATCGCAGGCGAACGTAACTCTTACTGTCTTTCAATAGTCTCGTATAACTCGTTGAATACTCTTAGCAAAACATGCGTTAATACTATCTTACAATCTGATATAATCGTACGCTACTCGTTACTTTGGATTGCTCTGTACTGCTCGACTTGTTCTCTCCGACTGACTCTTAACGATCGGAGCGGTCAACACGCGAAACGTTCGATACATGATCTTTGATCATCGATTACCGACCGGCCACGGAAAATAATCCTACAGTAATTAAAGCTAAATAGCGCGCGTCTATGATGTCTATTACTAATAATAAACGTTATATGAAATTGTAGAGAGCGAGCGTGGCGTAGCAGACAGCGCAAGGGTCTGCTAAACCAAAGATTCGAATCCAGTTCTGATAGAACCAAAATAAATAAATTGTATCGCTTGTCTTTTCTCCTCAACGGAATGGCAGCCCGTCAGGAGTATCCTTTGCCTCGAAATTTGCAGTCGCATGGCACAGACACTGGAGAGTCCAATTTTCAAAGCTTTCCTGTAGTTTGGACTTAGAAAAAATTTCAAAAATTTTCAAAAGGTTTAAAAAAGGAGGGGGGAGGTTTTTTTATTACATTATTTTTCCATTTTATAACATTATGAATTGCTGTTTCAATTATTCCCGTCATTTTGCAAAGTCCTTTTACAGTCCATGGTTCATTCGAGTCCGAAACTCCAGGTATATATTCTCTATTTGGCAATAGAATCATTATTATTGCTAGGCAGGCAATAATTATTGTCATGAGTGCACAAATTAGGCAGCACGTGGCTTTTGACATTTTTTTGTTCTCTTAATTGCCTTTTTCATAAAAGACAACTTTCTCACACTAGAGTCTTATATACTAATATAGGACTCTACCTCACACGACAATCCGATTCGAACTCTTGCGGCTAGGTCCAAAACGCGTTTCTCGATGTTCCGAGGCATAGACACTAGGGAGTCGAATTTTCTTGGGACTCAGAAAATTTTTCAAAAAAAAAAAAAAAAAATTTAAATTGTGGCCGCTCTTGGATTCTTTGGAGTTGAAATATGCGAATCCAACACTCCCGTCCTCTGCTGTTCATCAACCAATTTGAGCAACCTTGTTTTTACGTGCTTAAAAATAAAATCCCGAGGATACCCATTGACCAATAGAATATTGACTTTACTCAGATTTTCTTGGTGATACCTTGGGTGAGACAACAGAAACGCCGTATCGACCAAGCCAATAATTGTGCCTATTTTATGACAAGTCGGGTGGTGGGAGAAAAAGCTTAAATATCGTTCAGAAAACGTGGGCTTATGATACCAATTAAATTTAACGATTCCATTGTTGATAATAACCGTGGTATCCAAAATATTAATGGTCTTATTACGTCCAATTTCAACCGTAAATTGCAGTCTATTATGGAAAGAATTAAATATTTCCAAAACCGTCTTGACAAGCGAAAGCGGGATGGACATCAAAACATCGTCCACGTATCTACGATAAATCGGTATAATGATGGGGAGAGGCGTTCTAATGCCTTGTGACGTTGCACCGGGTGCCCGTCACTGACACCGGCAGCGTGCTCAACCCCGAGGATTTGTATTGCGCGTATGTAAGATTTTGAATAGTTATTTAGTCTAGTTACAGGAGGAAGCGGCCGTACGGCCCCAATTCAAAGGGGTGGCGCCATCCGACGGCGCGGCCAAACGCCCCAAGGATAGGGGGTCGCGAATCGAAGATCGAAGCGGCAAGGACTGTTACTGCTGCGTCGATCGCGAGCGTGCGAGGACGTCCGGCGCTGAGTACTGTTGCGTCGATCGCGGGCGTGCGAGGACGTCCGGCGCTGAGTACTCATTGTGATCAGGAATCCTAGTCGAATTGCTAGTAGATCCAGCCGCACCGGTATTGTCCGAATACATCTCACTGTCTCTCTGGATATTGTACTGCCGCACTTAGATGATTGGGCGGCGATGTCGCGCACGAATCGGTTGAAAATGTGCCGAGAACGTCCGGCGCTGAGTACTCATTGTGATCAGGAATCCTAGTCGAATTGCTAGTAGATCCAGCCGCACCGGTATTGTCCGAATACATCTCACTGTCTCTCTGGATATGGCACTGCCGCACTTAGATGATTGGGCGGCGATGTCGCGCACGAATCGGTTGAAAATGTGCCGAGAACTTGCGTTTGATATGAGCAAAACGAGTGTGCCTAAATACACAAACCTCAACTCTGACCTTACTCTATTAGATATTCCGAATAACTCGAAACTCTCTCTATACCCGAAGTGGCTCCAAATACTCTAAATACTCTAACTCGAATAACGGTGCTTCTGCCGCTCGCGACGGCTGCTCATTCCGCGGTAGAGGGTCGTAGTCCGGCTAAAGGCCGAAGAGGGAGGGGTTGACAATGGTTAGGCGAAGACGAGGTACAAAAGAAATCATTCATCGGTCTTATAGTAGAGAATAGTCATATAATATAAATCTTGACTGCGAGCGCTACCAAGGAGGAAGGATCGAGAGCCGGCGATATTGTAAACGGCCTGCAATCCCGAAAGTAAGGTAACGGGGAATAGCGGGGCGGAAAGTCGAGTATCGTTTCGCGTATTTATTTGGAGATGTGCGTAGGATCGCTTGAGAGTTTCCGGCTTACGCACCATTGTCGTGAATCCCTCGGGATTATTATTGTTACGATGATTTTGTGTGTTAGCGTATCGACGATCGACGTCGTGGCACTTGCCGCGCGTCACGGTTCTTGTGCGTGGTACGTGCGTGAGCCCCGCGGATCGACTCAACAGTCACTCGTTAAGATTAGTTTTTGCGCTCTCGTTAATATTGGTTTTTGCGCTCTCGTTAATATTAGTTTTTGTGCTCTCGTTAATATTAGTTTTGCGCTCTCGTTAATATTAGTTTTGCGCTCTCGTTAATATTAGTTTTGCGCTCTCTCTCTCGTCCTGTCGTTGCGTGTATTAGAATTGCGTCTAATCCTCCTTCGGCGTATAAGCTGTTTCATATTTAGTGAGACGGAGTAGATGTGATCCCGTGATGTATTTCGTGATCTGAGCCGGCTTTGCCGTCGGAAAGAAACTGATGGAACACATACCGTCACACTTATTTTTATTTCAGGGGAGTACAAATTAGAGTAGATTAGTCGATTTTTTTGGGTGGAGGACTTTTGGCGGAGAATGTTTATTCCAGCTACGCCGCGCGGATCCTCGTTAGAGTAACACGTGATCGACGTGTGTACCATAGGCCGCGGCGAACCGGGGCCATTGTGCGGGCTCTCATCAACGTGTTCAGTACATGACTCCCGCGTTGTAAATATTATCCCGCATTCCGCGTCTTTCGCCATACTGCGATTATATCGAATTGTCACAAGGATTATGACGCTTGGGTCAGAAATATTATATTACCGATGTCAAGATTTATATTATATGACTATTCTCTGCTATAAGACCGATGAATGATTTCTTTTGTGCCTCGTCTTTGCCTAACCATTGTCAACCCCTCCCTCTTCGGCCTTTAGCCGGACTACGACCCTCTACCGCGGAATGAGCAGCCGTCGCGAGCGGCAGAAGCAGCGTTATTCGAGTTAGAGTATTTAGAGTATTTGGAGCCACTTCGGGTATAGAGAGAGTTTCGAGTTATTCGGAATACCTAGAGTAAGGTCAGAGTTGAGGTTTGTGTATTTAGGCACACTCGTTTTGCACGTATCAAACGCAAGTTCTCGGCACATTTTTAACCGATTCGTGCGCGACATCGCCGCCCAATCATCTAAGTGCGGTAGTGCCATATCCAGAGAGACAGTAAGATGTATTTGGAAAATACCGGTGCGGCTGGATCTACTAGCAATTCGACTAGGATTCCTGATCACAATGAGTACCCAGCACCGGACGTCCTCGCACGCCCGCGATCGACGCAACAGTACTCAGCGCCGGACGTCTTCGCCCGCTCGCGATCGACGCAGCAGTAACAGTCCTTGCCGCTTCGATTCGCGGCCCCCTATCCTTGGAGCGTTTCGCTGCGCCGTCGGATGGCGCTACCCCTTCGAATTGGGGCCGTACGGCCGCTTCCTCTTGTAACTAGACTAAATAACTATTCAAAATCTTATATACGCGCGATACAAATCCTCGGGGTTGAGCACGCTGCCGGTGTCAGTGACGGGCACCCGGTGCAACGTCACAGCCTTCTTTTCCAAATCCTGCATTACTAAGTCTGCCACCACAAGAGATAGAGAAGATCCCATTGGCGAACCGAAAGTTGCGCTTATAAATTACCCCATCAAAAACAAAATACGTTGAATCCAGCACAAATTGAACAGCTCTCAAAAATTCTTCCTGTGGTATGGTAGTGTTTTCCGCGATGTAAGGCCACCTATCCCTAATACCAGTCAAAACTAACTCCGTAGGAACGTTTGTGAACAGCGAGACAACATCAGGGGATATCAACTCAAAATGGTCGTATCCGCCAAGTGTGCACCCGCCAAGCTCTTAATTAACTCGAAGCTATTTTCCACGCGACTACTAGCCTTAGGCACGCTCGCCTGTATTAAGGGCCGGTTGTTCCAACCTATTGGTAATCTTACTAATAGTTAAATCATATGTCTATCTTTGTCTAATGTAAAGGATAAACAAAGACATATATATGATTTAACTGTTAGTTTATCAAAAGGTTGGAACAATCGGCTCTAAATCTTATAAAAACTTAACTAATGGTTGCAGCGGGCTGTTAACCGACGAGACTATAATCCTGAGCGGACAATTGACCTTATGTATCTTCGGTAGTCCATAAGCTCGTGGAATAACGCCATCGGTGCAATTGAGAAAATTATACTGTTGTTGTGTGATAAAATCATTTTTATTGTTTGACGATGACATTATTTCTAAAATAATTACCTATTAAAGATTTGTAATTCTTTACCCGAAAAAGTCCTTCTATCCAATTAGGGGGTGAGAGATTCTGCATTATATCTGCAATATTTAAGCATTTTCTCTAAGCAAAAAATCTTACATGAAGCATATTTTTCTTTAAGTAATACGTATTACTTTATAAAAGAGTGGATGCTATAATTACGTGTGCTATAATTAAGCGATATGCAACTAAACATGTTAGTTAGTTAACTAAACATTAGTTGTTTCAACAATTAGTAAGTTGCACTAAAAAAGGTAAAATGCATTCATGTCAACCTTTAAAATTTTTTAATCAAAAATTAATTAATTTAACTAACGTTTAGTTAAACTACCTAAAATATTTAGTTGCTTGTATCGGACTAAATATTTTTTGGGATTAACAAATGTGGTTTTCTCAGTGAGAGTTTCGATTACCCTTCTCGACTTTACAGCATGATATATTGAACTGCTCTGAAATTGGTATATCGCTATCGATTAGCTTTGGAAGACGTCTCATCGCGAATCCCTTCTTCCTTCCATTCGCCGTTTGCGAATGTTGAAATAATCTTTACGGAGGCACAGGTGTACGGCCTCGGATCGCCTAGATCCCGATGCTAAATCCGCTTGTCGGTACAAGCAGACAGGTGCCAACCGATTTCGAGCCAATCCACTCCACCATCTCCGTATCCCTTATCGTGTTTCTGCCACCTTCGCGTACCGAATAAATATATACGGAGGTGCCACGGGACAAACGGGTTTAAAAAGAGGCAGATGCAGAATTACGCTTTTACGATCGTGCCAATTGTCCTTATAATCCAATTTTCCAAATAGTTGAGAAAACTTTTCTGTAAAATAATTGAATCAGTTTTACAATGCTACAGCTCTAGTCACAAAATGATTATTTTGATAATATTACTTATTCTTTACAAAAGATATAAATTTTATTCTTAAAAGCTCACATTCTGAAAATCAAACAAAAATTTTGAATTTAATTCAGAATATCTCGAGAGAGAAGATGTCTTAGTTCAATCAAGTTTTTTAATTAAACCACTCGGCTATTAAATCCACTCGCTTACTTATACAAGAGGATAGATGTCAAACAGACGCAATTTTGTATTTTCTACTGATACAATTATTCCTTACAAAATGCAAATTAATAAATTGTTTTACGTGTATATAGAAGCTTCTCGTTGGCTGATATGTTATAACGAAATATTGCATATGGAAGATGAAAAATAAGTAAATTATTATTTTGCATTAAATTTTAATTATAACGAAATATTCTTTTTATATTTGAAAATATGCTATTCTAGATCTCTTAAAATATCTTTCTTCTTTGTCGTTAATAAACAAAATATGTTGCTCAATAATCCTTATGCATTTTAAAAACATGTGCAAGCTTTACGAAGCGGAATCCTTTTTTATGAAAAAGTTCTGACCTTCTGCAGCATATCTTACATATCGATTAATTCCGAGACAATTACGAGTTTAGGTCAGTCGAGTTGCGCACGGTTGATTCGTAAATAGCAAAGTTCTCTTTTCTGGGCAGAAATTCTCGCCGTTTCTGGGACACTCTGTATATCGATTAATTCAGAAATAGCTGCAAGTGCGCTTAAAACGCTCGAGTATCAGTACTCTTCTTTATAACAACGCAATTCTCATCTGTCGCGGTGTTTGTATCCGCTGTATCAGCAATATTTACTAGCTCTTTTAATTATTGAATAATGTTATCTGTAATAATGTCAGCAATGAATTAATATAATTGCATATGAATATAGATATATTATATTGATTTAATGCTGTTATTATTGCCTCATATATATATATATATATATATATATATATATATATATATATATATGTATGAACTAACAATAGTCTGCCATATAACACCGATTTGTATGCTATATTTGATATAGCGTGACGAAAAATTCCAGTATTTGTTTGTTTTAAAGTAAAATAAAAAATATTTTACTGTTACATCTTTAATATTTATTTTACACTTTTTTAAATAAGCCTTTAGATATTTTATAAATATGTGTTTCCATATGTGTATACATAATCTATATACACTGTGAAAAAATATTTAATTTTAAATAAATATGTGTATTATATTAAGTAAATAAGCTCTTGGCAGCAATCTAAATAAATATTTTTTTGAATCTAAATTTTTTTTTTAGTGTATGTATATAATCTATATGACTGAGATAACGCAGAACGCATCCGCGTGTTATACGGGGGTTTGCTGTATATATATTACCTATCTATATACAGGTTCTACACACAGAAAAGTACATACTACCTGCAAGTAAATATTAGTTGTTCTAAGTATTTGATAAGTTTATATATCCGCAAATCTACCATAAAGTCATTACAAGCATCTCATTTACTCAAAACATATTCTACATCTTAGCAGGTCTAGTACTTCAAACAAGAATATTTTCTTAATATAAGAATTTGGTTTACTTATTATATAGAGTCTCTACGGAAGAGAAACACATAATATTATTGAATAAATATATAATATTATTGGAAGAAGAATCAATTCTTGTTTTGAACACAAAATGATGAGCTTTTCTAAGACTTGTGCCAAGTATATCTTAAAACTATTATTAAGAAAATATTTGTTGAAGAAAACTATTACTTAAGACAAATAGTAAAATAAAATAAGTAATTGCTTTCCTTGTAGACTGATATTTTTTTGTGTGTAGATGGTGACTACATTATCTAATAGTATTTGAATTTTATTTATTATTTTAATTATTGTAACAAGAAGTGTGTATCATTTTATTTATATGACTCATTAACGAGTGTTGATGATTAATAAATAGCGTGATTCTTTGTCATAAAAAAAAAACAATCTCGAAATTCGTTGTCGCAAGAACAAAGTGACATGGTGTACTTTTGTTTATTGTATTTTCCTGTTATTATGTCGTATGTTTTTGGCGGTATTGTTTCCGGGCAATGGTCATGTGTTCGACAGCATCTGTCTAAGTCCGAAAAAATGCCCAGTTGATCGTACGAAGTTGATATGTTTCCCTTCCCACACCATAAAGTGCCTGGAAACATTTCAAAAATACGAAATATTCTTGCCTCATTCTCATCTTGTTTGATAGAATGCTTAAAATTCTCCGTAAATTGAAGAACTTCAATATATAATTCGCAGGTAAATTCTTATGTAAATTTAGGATGCGTATTATCTTCGTTATTACAGTCGATCATCGTTTGAATCGTCGTATTCGTCTTCGACTACGCCTTCGTCATTTAAGTTATTACGACGGACGCGTCTCGCGACTCGGGGCGAGAATGCACTTTATTTTCAGACAAGGCGCGCGAACACTTCGCGGCCAATGTGGAAAGCCAGTGGTTCGTCTTTTAATAGCACGTTACATCTTGGTAACGACGGGCCGCCGTCCGCGGAGCTTACCTGATGTACTGGGTGGCCCGAAAATGTCGTTCGGTGTTATTTGACGAAGATATAGTGCCGGTCGGGTGCCGGGCAACGCGATGTTGCGGCTGATCGTTTTGTTGTAAATTTAGATTCGTTTGTCTGTGATCGAGTCGACCAGTTGTTGACCGGTATTGGGGTTTACACACAGTAGTCGAATTGTGTGCAATCGCGCGCGTCTCTTTATGCCAACGTAGTAACCATTATCGATAATTTGCGATGGGATTTCGGTTGTAGCTTAATGATTGTCGCATGTAAAATTTATTTGCGCAGCAATTTGTGAGTTTATTTATCTGGTTTGTAAAATGTAATTCTTAGGTTAAATACGCATATGTGCATTTATAGACATATTAGAAACGATTTCTGCTTTTGCTTTAGCCTGTCAAAAATATGTCACATACGTTTATAACGGAAATATAAACATAGGATTCATAAAAGTTTTGATACAGAAGAAAGAAAAAAAGATAGCTTATACATAATTCAAATCAATTAATTAGGACTCTCGATAATGAAACAATAGAGATTAATCTGGCCATGAGAGTCAACGCGGTTATTTATGCGTAATAAATCAATTTAAATAATACTAATTATTTAAATGACAAAAAACCGCATTCAAACTGTTAACGGTAATCCTTCTAACATCAGGGATTGTATAGGTAGAACGTCCTCAAGGAACGTACCCAAATCCTTACAATTGATAATCATCTTTCCCCAGCCTGACCATTGGCACATTGTTAAATTATTATAGATCACATTTTTCTTAAGAAGTAAGTAAATTAAATTATTCCTTTTTTTCTTCTTTTTTCTCTTTTCTTATTTAACAGATTTTTTCATACTCTTTTAAATTATTTTATAAACACATAAGCCTCGAATATGCGTTGATTGCTTCTGATTTGAAACCACTAGCTCATATAATTATTGATTAGCGTACGTGCATTGAGTAGTTTCTGTAAACGTTGGCAATGAAGAGCAAACAGTTCTTGTAGCCGATCGATTTCCGCTTTTTCCCCTTCTATCAAACAGTATCATTTACCTCGGAAGCAAATACAAATTCGTTAAAGCTAATCAAATGCGCCACCTCAGTTAACGATTATCGTGTACAAAGAAAAACAAGACAATCTTGACTATTTTTAGTACACACGAGTACATATGTGAAGTAAAAAAAAATGTATTTGGTATCTGTCAATATACATGTATATCAATGTTCGGAAAGCAAAACCATGTTAGATTTGTTATTTTTAACTGCTCTTTATTGTACTTTTTTACGTATAAAGTGGGACAAATGCATATGTCATACTTTTAACCCACATCTTTAATTCGTCTATTCAAGGTTTTCCAGACCCATGTAGGTACTCGGAGAGTTGCTGACATATTTACATATTATTTGTAATATTATATGTTTATATATAACAACCATTTTAATATTATTTGGATTGATATAAAATTAGGTAAAAAAAGGTGTAGTTGTTAGAATTGCAAAAAATATGATAGGCGATTGTACCGAAAACATTTGCTACTAATTCTTTTATATTTTTATTGTCTGTATTAGCGAGACTTATTAAAACACTGGTCACACCAGCTTCCGCTAATGTGCGTAGTTTTCTTTCCACAGAATCGTCATCTCTATGAAGATAATTTTCAGGAAAATACGTCAAAATGAATTTCATCAATGTATTTATTTCGGGTATGCATTTACTCTCTGCCATTCGGAAATACGCGTCATAAGCGTTGCAGAAGTTGGTTAACGCCATGACCACAGCAAAATGTATTAGTTGATCGTATTTTTTCGTAGGTAAAACTTTTTATTGAGAAAATTGCAAAAAATATGATCGGCGATTGTACCGAAAACATTTGCTACTAATTCTTTTATCATTTTATTTTTTGTATTAGCGAGACTTATTAAAACACTGGTCACACCAGCTTCCGCTAATGTGCGTAGTTTTCTTTCCACAGAATCGTCATCTTTATGAAGATAATTTTCAGGAAAATACATCAAAATGAATTTCATCATTGTATTCATTTCGGGTATGAATTTACTCTCTGCCATTCGGAAATACGCGTCATAAGCGTTGCAGAAGTTGGTTAACGTCATGACCACAGCAAAATGTATTGATTGATCGTATTTTTTCGTAGGTAAAACTTTTTATTAAAAAAATTGCGAGTATGCGTTGAAGATTGTTTCTGACATACAATCAAAACAAATTTATCTATTTTTTCTTTTGTAACTGGGTTATCGTGATGAAGTAAAAAATTATAAGAAACAAATATTGTATAAACATTTGAAATTTTTTGTTACATGCTTTTTTACATCTTTTTACCTCAGGAATATTGTTTGAAAAAGAAGTGGGTCATTGTGACTACTAAACAATGGCGCAAAGCAAGAAAAGTGTGCGACCATGCGAGGTAGCTGCGACGCGATGAGCCGGTGATGCATAGATCTCGTGTTAGAACCTTTTGCTGTATTCATGACTGTCGACGTAAATCAAAGGTATAGTATGTTCGCAAACGAACGAGTTTTACTAAGAATCCATACTTCAACTAAAATTCGTTTAAGCTTTAAAATTCATTAAAATATCGGAATTCGGTTACATAAGTATACTAGATTTCATATCTTTCGTTAAGTCTTTCGAAATACCTAATATCGACTAATATATTTTCACTTTCTGCGAAATATATGTGACGTTAATCGAGACAATTATGATTCTGAATTATTTTTAATGATAATTAAGGATATTACATGAAATTTGTTAAGATAACGGTTATTCATATTCGTAGATATGACTTGAAATTGTCACAAGTGATCATATAGTTAGAAAATATCACAATGTTATAATTACTCTAACGTAGTGTCACAATTAGTGTAATTGATCTTATTTTTTTGGAAGAGTCCGTTATGAAAACAGCCTTGAAAAACATTGTTCTCACGTTCTCACGGAAATGCAATTCAGAGTTCACTAAGCCGATAAAATAGTGTCGTATAACATTTGTACGTTTTTCGAAGTCGTGGAATATTTTGTCGCGTTGGTGGAATCGTGTTATTGGTTTTGCACAGCTGCAGCCGCGATATATAAGGCCACGTTATTTGCCTGATTCGCAGTTTTTTCTTCGGTGTTGGAAAATAAAACAATTTAATACTTTTTTTAGCGACGTTAAATGAGACATTTTGTATCTTGTGACTTTGTGAGTTTTCTTTCTTAAGAACGTTTTTTTCTTATGATATATTTTCGATATTATAGTTATACAATATGATACACACAAAAGCTTTCTCTGAGCTTAAAAGATTTAACAAAAGAGGATAAAATATATATAGTTATATTACATACATTTTTCTTTTATATTATATTTGTTCTATATTATACTTAAAAAAAGAGATGTTTTTTTTTCATAGATTATAAACAATGCCAATAACAATGAGTTATTTTTTTGTGGTCTTAACAAGAATTTTACATTTATTATTTTACGTAATTATTTTACGTAAATAATTAAAAAAGAATAATAAAATAATTAAAGACTCTCGATAATAATAAGAACATAAAAGAAAAACTGGCAATAAGAAAGTCGACGCGGTTATTAGTGCGTAATGTCAAAAGATAGATATATTTTCATATTACAAGTTTTCGGACGTTTCGGCTCTTCTTCAAGCCATCCTCAGCAGTACAATAAACCATTCTTCATCATAACCATGAACTTTCGCATTAGGAGGAACATAATTAAAAAAGAAATATTTATAAAGAAATCTTTTTTTTCTTTAATATAATATAATATAATATAATATTTGAAATTGTTATTATTTCTTAGCCAGTGTACAGTAATTATTAACGTTTCTTATGCACATAAGCGAGAGTTTTACTGAACATTTATGTTTTATAAAATAGCATTAAATTATATAGTGACGTTGAGTGTACTTGGGATGAGTTTACCAAATTATGTTCTAAAATAGTATTATATATAGTTAGTATATATAAATATAATTTTTTGAATAATCGTGAAATCAGATAATAAAAACTAGAAAAAAAAGCTTCGTCCGCCAGTGATTAAAAACAAAAAAAATTTCTTTATTATAACTCGAACTCGACTAGCAACAATATAAATAATATTCACGATGTTTCAACCCTTTAATTCGAGTCTATTTTAAGTAAAGTCTGTAACATAAATGGAACATATAGCGTCAATTCGTAATACTAATTATATAAATTAATGAAAACAGAAAGCACACACAATATCTAAATCCTCAATATTGAGTCGTCAGTCGTAATCGCGAGACATCTTTGTGTTTATGAAAATGTTTCAGAATAAAGTAAACGCTACTAATTTTTTGATAATTTTCGTAAATAGAAAGAGAATATGAAGATTACAACAGGTCTTATGTGTCTCGTGTGTCACAATTTTGAAAATGTACATATTCAATCGAAGATTCATGTGCATGGTATCTCTCACTAATTTGCTATGTCGCACGTGTGGAAGTGATTGGGAGACTGATTAAGCTTGACAAAGAGACCAAGACAAGAGTCACAAGAGTCAGAAGATGGTTGACTAGGAGAATATTTTTAAATAATATAAATATTAAACCGACATAATGACTCGGTCATATACAGAGTTAAGATTTTTTGTGTGTGTTTTTTTTAAATTGATAGTATTTAGTATTATTTTGTTTCTTTATAAAAAACATCTCAGCAATTTCTCTCATCCTCGTATTACTCTCTTTATGTAAAATTTTAGGTGTCGTCTACTACTTAAAGTTGTGGTTGTTATGTAACCGGTGTTTGCTCACAACTGAGATTTTGTCTATTCTGAGCAGTTTCAATCCAGTTTGTCGAGATTCTTTTAAGATCATTTGTCCATCGAGATGGTGATCTTCTTCGATTTCGCTTATCGGCTTTTGGTCTCCATTCAGTGATCTTCTTCGTCCATCTACCGTCTTTTAATCTCGCTATATGACCCGCCCAGTTCCACTTCAGCCTTGCAATGCGCTCTATAATGTTCTGAACGCCCGTTCTATGCGTACTTTCTCGTTTCTGACTCTGTCTTTTAAAGTTAAACCAATCATGTTTTTTTCCATTCTGCGTTGTGTTGTTTGCAGTTTCCTTACAGATGCTTTGGTGAGGGTTAACGTTTCTGCTCCATACGTAGTACGCACTGATTAAAGGTTTTCCTTTTCAGACTAATTGGAATGTCTGCCCCAAAGATTTGCGGGATCATAGAAGAGTATCTACCCGTTACCCGTTACAATCTACTTATATAGGATATATTATTACGAATTAATAAATAATATAATAATAAAAATCATTGATAATTTTATTAAAACTTTTATATACAAATTATCATGCACCTTAATTTTATACTATACGATGTTACGTAAATTCTGACATATCGTACCCCCAGAAGAACACTGTCACAACTAAAAAAAAATTTGATTTTAAGTTAAGCCCATAAAAAGTATGGCTATGGTCCCTACATGCTATAATATAGTGTTACAAGTCTATATGCAAAATATGCCGCACGGAAGCAGAAGCGTTATTCTTTTATTCTTTTAACCTTACTTTATATCTCGAGGTAAGAAAGTGCCGCAAGATTTTGAAAAGGACGTTCTCTCCTCAATTTATTTATAATATATTATAGTCACCTTTTATTTATCACCAAAAATTTTATTTTCAATTTTTTAAATATAAATATTATTTTCACACAGCTATGTTTTATAATGCAAATATGTTTGTAACAATATGAATTATCTTACTAATAATTTGTCTTTTTCGGAGAGATAAACCCATTTAAATAAAAATGCTTTTTACTCAGTTTTTTGAGTCGTGATTAATATCGCGACTGTATGAATTGCCTGATACTTATGTATATACCTTATATCTTTATTCTTATTAACTTTATTTATTTCTCTTTTTTTCATGTTTTTTTTCTTTTTTCCTGTTTCTTCCTTTTCTGAGTAGTCTCTAAAAGAGAATCAGTGTATTTTCAGTAAATAGTCATTGATTGAAGCAGTTATAAGTATACCACTGAGAATCAGTGACATTTTACTGAAAGAATTAGTTATTAATATTGACTGTTTCAATCAGTAATATTGAACTAAGTAGAAACAGTGACTTGGAGCAGCAAAATCAGTAATGTGAGCTAATTAAATCAGTAATATTGACTCAGTAATATTGGACTACTGGAAACAGTGACTTTGAACAGCAAAATCAGTAATGCGAGCTGATTAAATTAGTAAATGTCCCAGCAAACAGTAACAAAGAGTAATAACCTTAATACATGTTATAATTTTCTTTCAACAATGTAACTGTTACGTACAATATGTTTTGTAGTTTACAATTATATTGTTGAATAGGAAATTATAATATTGAGGTTATATTACTGTTAGTTGGAGTTTTCTAGATGTTATGTTGTACAAGGAAAAGGAAAAAGTGGTAGGTTGATATTAAAACAATAAAATTCGTATATTTATTGAATTTTCGTATATTTATGAATAGAATTTTCTTTGTCAATTATAAGTCTTCAAGGAGTAATTCTTCATTTAAATTTTCTTCGGAGGCTTTACTTATATTCATGTTTCGTTTTCTCATTGCTGCCTGACTATATTTTTTCTTGCTAGGTGAAAGTTGTTTTCTTATCGTCCAAAGACGATATTCAATGAAGCCTCTCTTTGTAACTGGATCATAATAAAGTTCCTTAAAATTGTACAAAAACTATGATTAATAAATTCATTTTAATTAAATATTAGAAAATATATGATTTGGTAATTTCTTAAAGAAAAACGTAAATAAAATTATTAATTTGCAGTTTGATTATCGTTGGAACTAGCGGAATTAAAATAAGTTATTTTTATTTTTAACGTTAGCGTTAACACGTTTGCTATCAATCACGCGCCAGCGCGTAATGCGATATCTTCAGTCAGGTGCCGATCACGCTCTGCCACATGATGGGTTACATGTTCATTACATAACATTACAAAAAACAGAGCCGGTTCCTGGCCGAAGTATCGCGTTTCCAGTACGGCAGCGAACGTGTTAACGTTCAATTATTGTGGCGATTTTGTAAATGCAATTTTTAGACACCTTAAAATAATTTAAAAAATATGTATATCTAGTATAGTTTGTTTTATATAATCTTATTTTCAACGATAACCGAAATTAATAATCTTATTCTGTTTGATGTTCAGTTCTATGGTTCAATACGCCGTGGTTTATGCTAAAAATGAAAAGGGAGAAACAGTCTCTAGTTTATCGCGCTTTACTATGGGCCCGTTGGGCCACCACTCTCGCCCTGTTGGCAAACAACAACCTCGCCCCGTTGGGCCACCGTCTCCGCCCCGTTGGCAAACTATAATCTAGCCCCGTTGGGCCACCGTACTCGTCAGTACCCGCGGTAAATGAACTACGGCTCAAGAAGCTTCCATACTTACTTTTAACCTTTCCTTTTTCGCAAGCACGCTTAGCTCAGTACCGCAGCTTCTCTCGTTCTTCGTAACGTACACTTAACACCGCTTCGTCCTTCGTCACGTATACTTCGCTCTCGTCTTCTGTTTCACACATCACAACCCTGTTCCGCTTCTTCGCACCATCAATCAGCATTACCGACAAATAACTGATTTTACAGTGACACCTTACTTTCACTGACCATAATCAGTGAGATATAAGATAAAGAAACAAAAAGTAAACATTTCTACTGAAGTTTAGTGATATACTCACTGATTCTCAGTGAAATTCTAATTTTTACTGTTTCAGTTAGTGATATTTTCCCTGATTCTACTTTAGAGAGAGACTAACTGTTTTTATTTCGAATATTTTATAAAGTTTTACTTGGATGTTTTAAATACATTTTTCATTTTTCGTATTAAAATGCAGAAGAGTGTAATTTTATGTCCTCGTATTTTCTCTTTTCTCGCAATGTTCTCACGTGACTACTACTTGCGTACATTATAAATGAGCGCGTAACACCGTTCTCGTGACGAAACGAGTTAAGGAAGACGACGGCGTCCGCAGTTTGCGCGCGAACTTTGCTAATTCGCAAAACTTTTGTATTCGGAAGATATACCTGTTGTGACGGAGGTTTTATCTTTGTTCCAAACCAATATAACTCTTGCGAGTTGAGGTTCGTTATAACGTATGATGTGAATTAATTGCAAATTTATTTCTTTCTTATGGTAATGTTTCAAAATTTGTATAGAAACTTCCTTTGAACTTCTAAATATAATCAGCTAAAGATTAAAACTGGAATATCGGACGAGGAATTCTACGAGAGAGAAAGAGAAAAAAAGGAAAGAGAGTCCCCGTATAAAAGTTTTAACGCGCTTATTTAAGTTTGAGTTAACTTCAAAATTTGATTAACCTTTTAGATACGAATGCCGGATATTTCATCCTTTTTCTTTTATTTGCGGATTTGCGGATTTTTTGATAAATCTAGATTGGAGCTTCTTCTCTCAGTAATTAATGAGGTTAAAACTCCAGTAGCTTTAAAGCTGGAGATTATTATAAAATTTTTACAAATTAAACTTTAGAGTTATATGAACTGATAACAAAATGCTTTAGATAATTTATGTAATTGCATTAATCTTTATATAATGTTAAATAGATTTTGAGTAGTATGTTAATTTGAGGCTTAGTTATGAAGATATTTAAAACTGAATAATCATTATGGGAAGATCGATTTTGAATTGTTACAATTGAAATTGACTAAATTGCACACTCATGATAGATTTATGGAACATACATTGTACGTATGGATCACATGTAAATTGACAGTCGCGTTTGTGATACTATGGATTCGGCTTAGTCTTTATCTGTATGAAATACCAACTTAGTCCCAGGTATATAGTTGCTCGGCGACCGCCCAAGGCGCGCTTGCCTAAAAATAGATCACTAAATTCTACGTTTTCGTCGGTTCTAAACTCTCTACCGTCGCGTGTCCCGACTACATTGACAAGCAAGAAAAATTAGTCACTCGACCATCGGCTCGACCTGAGAGAGCGTTTGCCTTGAACTCGTGAGACCTGCAATTTCTAATTCTTAACGCTCGATATTTGTCTATTTTAAGCGTACGATATTATTGTAGAGTGAAATAAGTTAGTAATTGTGTTTTGTAACAAGTTTATTTATTTTTAGAATATGTAAATGACTAATTAACTTTAAAATTTTTGTGATTATCTTGGTATTAAATTCTTGAATAATGTAGTACCATAATTTATACAATTAAATAGAGATTTTTACCATTAAATATATAATTTACATTGTATATTAAATATGCAAATTTATTATATGTATATTTATATTAATTATATATATTAAATGATTAAATTTGATTTTATATTTTGCTTAAAAACAACAGATTTGCTTTAAGATTTTGATATATAGCCATTTTTTTGTAATAAATAATAGTTGTAATATTTATTTTTTTTATGTCGTTATCTTAGAAGTTTTAATCTGACATTTCTACCTTTTTATTGGGTAACAGCATTTATTCTTAGGCTCAACTAATACTTTAATTATTTTTAATTGTTTATACCTCGCTTGTTTACTGAGAAACAGATTTACCCTTGTAGAAGGTACTCCCCACGGAAGATAGTCATGTAAGAAAAAAAATTATTCGATCGATAAATAACTAGTGTGAGAAATTGTTAAATAAATAAAAGGTGCGAGAAAGGAAGAAGATCGATAGCACGCAGCAATATCACGTGCGCAAAAGTCGATAGGGCGAGCATCAGGTGAGATCCCGCTAGGACGAGTTTCATGGTCGCTGTAAAAGTCTGTGGGAAACGTAAATCAGGGTCGAGAAACGGGCCCGGGGGGCCATAGGGCGCGGGAAAATTATTGTCGAGCGGGAAAAACCGAGCTCGGGCGAAAGTTCGCGTGACCCGCAATTCCAGGTTGACTTTCACTTTTTTTTTGTATGGGTGCTTTTTATAGACCAAATTGTCGTTTACGTCTTTATGTTATGCGATAGAAGAGATTGTTTATAAAATAATGTGTGACTGACAAAGCAATATAGAACTAGATAAGCCTAATATAGATTGTATTAGAAGATTACTTAACTAAAGAAACTATAAACCAATTTAGTCTCTAAAAGCTATGTAATTGATTTAATAATATTATTATTCAACAATATATCAGTAGCGATATCTGTGCAAAAAATTATGTATATCACATTTAAAAGCGTTATCTTATAGGTGTATACCATATATTTGCCGTTTATTATCAATACAATTTAAGAGGACTGGGCAGTTAGATTTGTCGAAAATGAAGCTTTTTGGGGGAATTTATTACGAAGAAATAAATTGAAACCGAGCTCGAAATCACATTCTAAGATTGAAATCTAAGATTCGGAAACGGATCTAGCGTAATCTTAAATCTATGTAATGTTTGAAAATATGGAAAATATTTAATATTTATTCTTACAATTAGTTTATTAGAGAGAAATAACAAAAAAATTTCTTTAAAAAGTATCTATTTTGATATATTGGTATATCTTCAATTTTTTAGTATTTTTTTTGTTATATATTATAATTTATTAAAACTTCTGGTGTTGATATTTATAATACAAATATCTTTCACGATTTTATTCTAACGACTTCAAATTTGCAGATTTTTAATTTTAAGAATTTTGCAATTTAAAAATTGGCAGATGTGTGTGTATCGCAGATAACAAATTCTACAATTTAAGCAATATATAAATACAGTAAATGAAAATTTATATTATAAAAGTTCTGCTATTAAATTTCTATAAAATTCAAACTTAGAAAATCTTAGTAATGTTACAATTAAAACAATCTGTAATATTATAGAATCTATAATAGAACAATCTTATTTAATAATTAGTATTCTAATATTGCTTCCTCATAGAGGAAGCTTTGTTTTCGTAAAAAAAAATTTTTTAAATTTGTTTTTCTGAATGTGTTCAGAATGTTCTAAAACGTCGAAAAATTGTAATTTAAAAAAATGTCTGTATGTATGTATGTATGTGTGTGTGTATGTGTGTATGTGTGTATGTGCCAAATTTACCGAAATTTCTATAACTCCAGAACTAATCAACCAAATATTAACGAATTATATATGAAATAGGGGTAGAATTTTCCGGGGAGTGCTATAGAGTGCATAGTTTTTTGTTATCTATTTTCTGGAAACCGATTTTTTTAATTTTTTTACCCGTAAGAATTAGAAAAATTAAAAAAAATCGGTTTCCAGAAAATCGGTAACGAAAAAATACACACTCTATAGCACTCCCCGGAAAATTCTTTCTCTATGAGGAAGCAATGTGCAAGTTTCTACTTGCACCATTTTATCTACTTTAGTTCCAATTTGTTAACTGTTGTGTAATGACTAACTGATTCGTGTTGCGCCGAGAATAACGAATGTCAAGCACGTAATTCGCAAGATGACAGGAACGTAGAACGTAAGGATGACAGGAACGTAGATCGCAAGGATGAATGGCGCGCAGATCAAAGATGTCTAGCGCGCTGGTCGCAGGAAGCAGGAATGTAGAACGCAGGATGAGTGGCGCGCAGATCAAGATGTCTAGCGCGCAGGACGCAGGAAGCAGGAACGTAGAACGCAAGATGAATGGCGCGCAGATCAAAGATGTCTAGCGCGCAGGACGCAGGAAGCAGGAACGTAGAACGCAAGATGAATGGCGCGCAGATCAAGATGTCTAGCGCGCAGGACGCAGGAAGCAGGAACGTAGAACGCAGGCTGAATGGCGCGCAGATCAAGATGTCTAGCGCGCAGGACGCAGGAAGCAGGAACGTAGAACGCAGGCTGAATGGCGCGCAGATCAAGGACGTCTAGCGCGCAGATGTTCTCGTTGAGCTGAGCGGTTATCATGGGATAGCGGTAATCTCAGTCGCGGTGTATCTCATTTCAGTTATAGCAGTAATCTCAGTCGCGGTGTATCTCATTTCAGTCGTAGCGGTAATCTCAGAGTAACGTAAGTCATCAGTCGCGGTTATATCAAAAACAGTCCTCTCCGGCAGCCGTGTGCCACGCGGTAAACTCGGGCAGCCGTGTGCCCCGGCAACCGTGTGCCAAGCGGTAAACTCGGGCAGCCGTGTGCCCCGGCAGCCGTGTGCCATGCGGTAAACTCGGGCAGCCGTGTGCCCCGGCAGCCGTGTGCCAAGTGGTAAACTCGGGCAGCCGTGTGCCCCGGCAGCCGTGTGCCAAGCGGTAAACTCGCAACATCGTGTTGCCCATCTCCACAACATCGTGCTCGATCGTTATAATCATTCGCATATTAAAATACTCGTATTTTTTAGTGTACTTTACGTAACGGATAAATAATCGGAATCGCTCGTTTAGGAACAATGTCGAAAAGAAACAATGCACGTACGCATTAAGGAAAATACCGGGTCAATCAACACGAACTTGTACATAGCAATGCGGATATCGTATCAAGAGTTAAAGCAATGTCGAACATATCACGTGGGCGCGTAACGATAAAATGGAGAATGATTGTTTAAGCAATGCACGTAATACCGCGGAGAATAAACCGAGAACAATGTCACAACCGGCTACGAACACACGCATTAGAAAGATATCGAAAGTGCCCGCACACGAAATGCACATATAACGCGGATGTCAAACCGAACTTTACGTAGTCGCGCGGTAAGATAATGGCAAGAATAGCCACAATGCGTTTCATGAAAACACCACGGCAATCGGATCGGGTAATCAAACCTGAGGCCTCTCTCGAGGTAGAAGCGACGACGTTCAAACTTTCGGGCGTCTCGTTATCGTATCACTAGGGAGTGGATAAGGAGGATGTTGAGAAGGAAGAACGGTGGCGTAAGGATGTCCTGTCCGGCCTCGTCGTGGTCCGCCGCGACTCCGTCGAAAACTCCGCTCCAAATCTCGGTGTCACATGCAATCGGGACTCGAACCGCACCACTTCCGTAGAAGTTTTCCTTGCTTCGTTACACGCACTGAGTCCGTCTCGCCGACTCTTACTCTCGGTGACGTTACACAAAATCTCGAGAACGAAAAAAACGATCGATTGATTCAAGAAGAAGATGGCAAATTAACGATCAAACAACCGTTGCTAAGGCCGGTGCTTCTCCGTTGCTGCGCTCGCTGACCGTACGCTCGCTGACCGTCGCGCTGTCTCCGATCACGCTTGCGATACGACGCATTTCGAAATCGATGATTTCGAAACATTACCGCCCGCCTTCGACGACGGAGTTGGCGAACAGTTGTCTCCAGAGTTAATCGGTAGAACGCAAAGCTTAGCAATGGGTCGTTTAAAGCTTGAAGAGGCGGTGCGAAGGGTCACTACTCTTGTTAATCCGTCAGGGCCTGGATGAAGTTCCGTGACTCTGCCTAATGGCCACTTGGATGGTGGGTAACGTTCGTCCGTTATGAGTACTAAGGATCCCTCTTTTATGTCATTAGAAGGATAGTGCCACTTTGACATGGCCAGATGTCTTTGGAGACATTCCGTTGACCATCGTTTCCAAAAACAGTCAATCTTCTTTCTCAGCAGTTGCCATCTATTGAGACGAGACTCAGGTTCGGACGATAGTCCCGGTTCTGGAATAGTCGTGGGAGGTTCTCCTATCAGAAAGTGTCCCGGGGTCAAGGCGGCGTAATCGCTTGGATCATCTGACAGAGGGCAAAGTGGACGAGAATTCAATACTGCTTCGATCTGAATCACCACAGTGTTCAATTCTTCATAGGTTAACAAGGTGTCTCCGATCACTCGAGTCAGATGAAACTTGGTTGACTTTACAGCTGCTTCCCATTTTCCTCCGAAGTGAGGAGCTGATGGCGGATTGAAAATCCATTTGGTACCGTCTTTAGCCAGAAGATATGCGAGTTCATGCAATTCCCTGGATGCGCTGGTAAAACGTTGACGTAAAGCAGCATCAGCGCCAACAAAATTTGTCCCACAATCGCTTTGAAGGGTAGCGCAGATACCTCGACGACCAGTGAATCGTTTATATGCCGCAATGAACGCTTCAGTCGTGTAATCGGTTACAACTTCAATATGTACAGCTGATGTAGCCAGACACACAAAAATTGCAAGGTAACCCTTATAGCTTCGTGCCGCCCGCCCTTTCCAAGTCTTGATCATGATGGGACCGGCATAATCCAACCCAGAATTTAGAAAAGGCCTTGCTTGAGTAACTCGAGACACTGGAAGATGACCCATGAGTTGTTGTGCTCGGATTCCACGATACCGAGCACATCGAGTGCACTTCAAAATGAAGGAGCGGACAGGAGCTCTGCCTCCAATAATCCAATATGTTTGTCGGATATAGCTCAATGTAACTTGCGTTCCACCGTGCAATGTGCGACTATGAGCGTCGTCAATAATGAGTGTGGTGAGAGGGGATCTCCTTGGAAGGATGATGGGATGCTTTGACTCCATGGAAAGATCGGCGTAATGCAATCGTCCTCCAACGCGTAAAAGACCATCTCGATCCAAGAATGGGGTGAGTTGGGTCATAGGATGAGATCGTGGTAATGTATTTCCTTTAGAAATGACCAGCAAGTCATTGGCGAACCAAGAATGTTGCACTTGCTTGCACCAAAAGATTCTACTTTGATGAGTCTCTTCCGGTGTCAGCGGCCAAAAAAGAGATGATTGCGGTATCTTCCTCATACAAGAAAGAACTCGACGACAGAGGGCTGTGATTCTAAACAGATGTGAAAGAGAAGAATACTTGTCGAGCAGAGCCCAATATGGTCTGCGAGATGACACGGCAACTGAGACTATTCCAGGTCGCTCTTCAAGATCGGTTTCTGGCGAAAGTTTACTAACGGCTTTTGGCCACGAGGAAGCTGGTCCGGACAACCAACTGGGACCGTTCCACCAAAGATTATGATTGATGAGCTGCTCTGGAGTTAAACCGCGGGAAGCACAGTCAGCTGGGTTCTGTTTTCCGGGTATGAAGTGCCATGACCCTTGGGGCAGCATCTCTTGAATTGCAGCAACTCTATTCCGCACAAAATCTTTTCATCGTGACGGATGTGTGGTAATCCAGTAAAGAGTGACAGACGAATCAGTCCAAAGATGTACAGGTACGTCAGGCAGATCTAGTACCTTCTGAGTGTGTGTCATTAACTTCGTCAATAAGAGAGCGGCCGAAAGTTCTAATCGAGGTATTGAGAGTAATTTAAACGGAGCGACTCTAGTTTTTGCGCACACCAGGCGCACCGAACATTCTTCATTATCTTGTATGACTCGAACAAACACCGTCGCTGCCATTGCCACAGAAGAGGCGTCTGAGAATCCATGAAGTTCTACTATGCGATTGGACGATCCAAGTCCTAACCATCTCGGTATGGTAAGCTTTTGAAGAGTAGACAACTGAAGACGAAAAGTGGTCCAACGATTGTGTAGCTCCGAAGGGACAGACTCATCCCATCCACACTTGAGCAACCAAAGCTCCTGTAATATTATCTTGCTCCGGATCACCACTGGGGAGATGAGTCCTAGAGGGTCGTACAGCTGTGCGATAACAGATAGAATCGTACGCTTGGTAACTCGGTCACGTTGCGATGATCGATCGGAGAAATGGAAGGTGTCAGTCTCGGGTTTCCAAATGAGCCCGAGAATTTTCACAAGGGATGGTTCGAATTCGACTGGAGAAGAAGACACGTTGCTACTAACCGAATCTGGTGGCAGTAGCTCTTGGTTGTTACTCTTCCACTTTTGTAAAGGGAAGCCGCCCGCCATGCAAAGCTGCGTTACCTGATGTGCTATCTCTTTGGCCTCAGAGATTGTATCGGCACCTCCAAAGGTGTCATCGACGTAACGACCCTTCTTGAGGGCTGGAACAGCTTTAGGAAATCGCGCACCTTCATCCACAATGAGCTGTAATATTGCTCGGAGTGCGAGAAATGGGGCACATGTGAGCCTGTAAGTAACAGTGGTGAGTCGATGAGCAGCAGGATGACCTTCTGAGTTTAACCAAAGAATGGATTGTAACGCCCAATCATCTGGGTGAACGGCAATTTGTCGGAACATCTTGACAATGTCTGTAGAGAAGATAAAACGATGTGTGCGAACCCAAAGTAACACGTCGGAGATATCCGTCTGAAGTTTAGCGCCCGAGTGAAGAATATCATTAAGAGAAACGCCGGTGCTGGTACGACTGGAACCGATGAATACTACTCGCAGTTTGGTGGTAAGACTGTCCTCACGAATGACGCCATGATGTGGTAGATAGAAGGTAGGTGTACTGTCTTCAGTGTTAGGAGCTACGACCATATGACCAAGTGTCAGATATTCTCGCAAGAATTCTTCATATCTCTGCTTCAACAGCGGATCTGTCGAGAATCGTTTTTTCAAACCTAATAGATATCTAAGTGCAATGGCTCGAGAATTTCCCAAGGAAGAGAAAGGTGATTTCAATGGCAGGCGAACGATATAACGACCATGCTGATCTCGTGAGTGCGTGTTCACGAAATGTTGTTCACATGCCAGTTCATCTGGCGTAAGTATTGGAGCCGGTAAGGAGATCGATTCTTCTTGTTTCCAAAATCTAGTTAGCAACTCTTGAAGTTCATCAGAAAAATGCGGTATGATAATCTTCGGCAATGAATGATGACGTCTGTTCGAGCGGGACAGCTCACCAGAATCTGACGACGGACGGCATGAACTAGACGGCTCACGAGTATCCAGAGCCGCCGTTGGCGTGGCAGAATGAGAGCTCTCCAATTCATCCCGTTGAGAGCGAAGCTTCGACTTGGCTAAAATATAAAAGTTCTGACAACGCTCGAACATCTTCTCTTTGATGTATCGAAGATCTTTTAACCGTCTATCTCCCGAGCGGCACAAATCCGCGTGTTCATCTCGAAAGTAATGCCAGTTTTCATCGAGCAATTCCAAACGTGCGTTAATGTATTGAAGCGTTGCAGGAAACGCCTCATCTTCTTGATCGTGATCCTCCGCTGCCCGCTGTATTAATTTGAATCGACTGCGTTGCAGCGAAATCCTTGACTCGATATTAGACATGATGTTTAGGCGCAACAGTATCCGGCTCGAAGGACCAAAAAATGTTATGTAATGACAATCTGATTCGTGTTGCGCCGAGGTCAAGCACGTAATTCGCAAGATGACAGGAACGTAGAACTCAAGGATGACAGGAACGTAGATCGCAAGGATGTATGGCGCGCAGATCAAGAAGTCTAGCGCGCAGGACGCAGGAAGCAGGAACGTAGAACGCAAGATGAATGGCGCGCAGATCAAGAAGTCTAGCGCGCAGGACGCAGGAAGCAGGAACGTAGAACGCAAGATGAATGGCGCGCAGATCAAGAAGTCTAGCGCGCAGGACGCAGGAAGCAGGAACGTAGAACGCAGGATGAATGGCGCGCAGATCAAGATGTCTAGCGCGCAGGACGCAGGAAGCAGGAACGTAGAACGCAGGATGAATGGCGCGCAGATCAAGATGTCTAGCGCGCAGGACGCAGGAAGCAGGAACGTAGAACGCAAGATGAATGGCGCGCAGATCAAGAATGTCTAGCGCGCAGATGATCTCGTTGAGCTGAGCGGTTATCATGGGATAGCGGTAATCTCAGTCGCGGTGTATCTCATTTCAGTTATAGCAGTAATCTCAGTCGCGGTGTATCTCATTTCAGTCGTAGCGGTAATCTCAGAGTAACGTAAGTCATCAGTCGCGGTTATATCAAAAACAGTCCTCTCCGGCAGCCGTGTGCCACGCGGTAAACTCGGGCAGCCGTGTGCCCCGGCAACCGTGTGCCAAGCGGTAAACTCGGGCAGCCGTGTGCCCCGGCAGCCGTGTGCCATGCGGTAAACTCGGGCAGCCGTGTGCCCCGGCAGCCGTGTGCCAAGTGGTAAACTCGGGCAGCCGTGTGCCCCGGCAGCCGTGTGCCAAGCGGTAAACTCGCAACATCGTGTTGCCCATCTCCACAACATCGTGCTCGATCGTTATAATCATTCGCATATTAAAATACTCGTATTTTTTAGTGTACTTTACGTAACGGATAAATAATCGGAATCGCTCGTTTAGGAACAATGTCGAAAAGAAACAATGCACGTACGCATTAAGGAAAATACCGGGTCAATCAACACGAACTTGTACATAGCAATGCGGATATCGTATCAAGAGTTAAAGCAATGTCGAACATATCACGTGGGCGCGTAACGATAAAATGGAGAATGATTGTTTAAGCAATGCACGTAATACCGCGGAGAATAAACCGAGAACAATGTCACAACCGGCTACGAACACACGCATTAGAAAGATATCGAAAGTGCCCGCACACGAAATGCACATATAACGCGGATGTCAAACCGAACTTTACGTAGTCGCGCGGTAAGATAATGGCAAGAATAGCCACAATGCGTTTCATGAAAACACCACGGCAATCGGATCGGGTAATCAAACCTGAGGCCTCTCTCGAGGTAGAAGCGACGACGTTCAAACTTTCGGGCGTCTCGTTATCGTATCACTAGGGAGTGGATAAGGAGGATGTTGAGAAGGAAGAACGGTGGCGTAAGGATGTCCTGTCCGGCCTCGTCGTGGTCCGCCGCGACTCCGTCGAAAACTCCGCTCCAAATCTCGGTGTCACATGCAATCGGGACTCGAACCGCACCACTTCCGTAGAAGTTTTCCTTGCTTCGTTACACGCACTGAGTCCGTCTCGCCGACTCTTACTCTCGGTGACGTTACACAAAATCTCGAGAACGAAAAAAACGATCGATTGATTCAAGAAGAAGATGGCAAATTAACGATCAAACAACCGTTGCTAAGGCCGGTGCTTCTCCGTTGCTGCGCTCGCTGACCGTACGCTCGCTGACCGTCGCGCTGTCTCCGATCACGCTTGCGATACGACGCATTTCGAAATCGATGATTTCGAAACATTAACATATTCTTTAATATGCGATTTAAGAGCTTTAATCTGTTAAACAAACGAAACATAGGAGAATGTAACTTCGTTATTTTTTTAATCTTTAACCAAGATTAATGGTTAACCTTTTCTTTCGTTCATATATATTGCATATATATATATATACATATCTCATGTTATGAAATATTTTTTTTGTCAAGGAAGATCTATATAAATGCATTGGCGATGCATTGGCAATTTTTTACTTTATGGTCCGTTTTTTCATTTTTGTTTTCATTTTCTTTATTTGCTTCTGCTTGTTCATGTATCTCATGTATATCATCCTCATTTTCATCTTTATCTAATACTATACTCATTTCTTCGTCTGTTCGTTTTTCTTTATCTTTTTCTCTTTCCTCGCGTCTCCTTATACGCTCTCGTTCCTCGTTCTCTTTCCTAAATCATTTATATTTATTACTAAAGAAAATCAATAATAGACAAAATTACATAAATTGTGTTGCCACAACTATATAGGTTGATTCAAGACCTGTGCAACAAATTCTGAGGAACGATAAACGACGCGTCAGAGAACATATGAGTTGCTTGACAAGAAAATTATTTTTTTTGCAAGACTTATCGTTTTTCACAGTTTATTGCAGAGGTCACCCTGCATATATAATTTTATAATCTAAAAATAAAGCAATATACTAACTTCTCCTGTTTTTTAATTGAATTAGTAAATATTTTTTTTATTATTATAGATAGAGTTTGTTTTAAGTTTAAAGCATACATATTTTTTTCTCAATAATTTAAGATTTAATAAATGATAAATTTGGCGATATATCGCGCAGGATATTGAGCAATCGATCATTTCTAAAAAAACATTTTTTTCCCTCAGACTCCACGTCGTTTGCAGAATAGAACTTCCTTTTACTCTTGCTCCCTTCGTCACGAGCCGAAATTGCGTGCGGCCCGAGAAATTCGCTGGAAAAAGGAACGATCTGTAGCTGTCGAGTGCGATCCATTACACTTCATTTTATCCCCTCGGCTCCATCGGCGCTCTCTCTTTTCCGCGCGCGCCTTCTTTTGATCTTTCGAGTGAGGCATGTCGGCAGAATAAACGATCGTCATTGTGCACAGTATAACGTAGTTTCTGGTTTCCCCAGTAATAATGCGTCACTCTTTTTGTACTAATTGTCGTGGCGAGCTTTAAGTGTACCGGCATCCCTTTTCCTCCGGAATTTTTTAATATTTGAAAAATGTCATATAGTATTCTAAATATAATTATGTGAAACCTTTAAGAGTGCATTTTATACATGATAGAACTTTTTATACAATTATTTGTTGCACCTATAAAATCTCTGATTAATTTTTGATTTTGACATATTTTGTGAATCTAGACAATTCAAGCTTTAGAGTGCTAAAACTCAAGAATCCTTGAATTGTAAGAATATTGCTTTGCAAGTCTTATGGTATAAAATTTTTGATACTCTCTACTCCTTTTCTATATTACTCCTTAAATCAACAATTCTATAGTTAAATTAGAGTAATCATAAATCTTATTTCTTATGAAGTTTAGAAGTTCAATTTTCTGTATTCTAGAGTTCTAAATTTTTTTAATAATTATTGTGAAAATTATTATATTTTCAATATATGTATTTTTCTATATCTGCATTTCTGTAGTAATTTTTTCAGTTACAGTTTCTTGCATTACAATTAAAAAATTTGAGTTTATATCCGATAATGTAAAAGTATAAACTTTTACAATAAAGCTAAATAATATTACGGCCGATATTCCGAGCAATATTAGGATGTTGATAAAAAACTATATATAAAATTTAAATTTTAATTATGAAACCAACGTTTCGACCTTATTTGGTCTTCTTCAGGGCATAAAGTGGTATTACATTCAAAGTAATAATAATAATAATAACATAATAATAAAAGTAAAATACATAAAAATAAAAATAATAATAACTGTTGGAGTTTACATTAGAAACATTGAAAAATATAGTCATCGCCGGTGAACAATACGACACGCAATAGAAACAAGGTCAAAGTCAAATTCGAATTAAACGTTGTCACGGGGCACATAATTGCAATAAAATTGTTACCGATTACAATAAATAACGATCTGAGTCGCAGTTGACGGAAATGCTAATTCGGTGCATTTTCTGTACATTCTAAACAGCGGTTTTCTGTATAGGATTTGATTGTATCCTGGTATTTTTACAATATACAAATAACTGCACGAAATATTTTCCTGTCAATCGCAATGGTTTCCTTTAAAGATACCATTGTCTCGCTCAATTCTTTCCATTATCGAGTTCTTGCTTGAGCTCACACGTCACTATCTGTCGCACCTGCAGGTTTCGTCCTGCTTGAACGGAAGATATACGTCGTGGATGAAACCAGCGGAAAATGCTGACGTACGCGACGAATTGCGGAATATGTAGTAGTCGGCATAAAAAGATGAGGTAATATTTGGAAATGTCGGTTGAAAATATTTCGCATATGAAAAGTTATTGAGGCACAAGGAGGGCTCGTCAGTGGGGAGCAAATTCGTAAGGAATATCTTGAATCATTTATTCTTTTTTTAGACGAATACCATCAAATTGACCGAAAATAACGTAGATCCTGTGAATATTTGTACTTTTATTCAAGAAATATATACGTCACTATGCGAATGGCAAATACGATTTAAATTTACCTTTTATACTGGGTGAATAATAATTCTTTTGCGAATATCATTTTTCATTTCTATTCGATTTCGACAAATATTTCGAATTATGATATAAATTTTTATGATTCAATTATCTCAATAGTAAAATTAGTTGATAAAAAGAAGCAATGTAGATTCTAAAAAACATTTCTTATCACCTTATCGTCAATTTTAACGGGACGCAAATATGTTCAAGCGCGTCGTCACGAAAGAAAATTGAACAAATATCCGCGCATTTTGCACGGTTGCGTATTTGCGCCACTCGATATACAGTAAATATGTAAAGAGGCTAGACTGGAAAACCTTGCGGGAAATGATCGACCACGTAGCGAGCCACGTGTAGCCAAGAAAAAGTTTTACGGACGGACATTCGCGCGACTGGGAAACGAGGACGAGCGTATCCTTTACGGCTGAATTCTTCAAGCACTCGGTGAATTATCCACGCTCTCCCATTTCCCTCGCCACGATGTGTGCTCCCGCGGGCGACGATGTCGGGGGAATGCATAATTCCATCGTGTCTTCTGAACATTTGGCCGGATCGTTTGTCTAAGCTGCTATACTGTTTTGTGTCGCCGACAATGCTCATAACAATGTTTCGCGAATGAATGTCCGTCGCGCGAGGCGCGACATTCGCCTGGAATTATTATGCGGTATCTCGAAATGAATGTGATCCGACGAGTTTGGAAATCTTTGAACTGTGAAATATATTGGATTGTAGAATATGCAAATTCTGGGATTCATGAATCTTGGGGTTTAAGCATTCAATAGAAACGGTGACTATCGGAATCCCTGACTTCTAATATGCATGTTTAAATTGGAAACCATAACATTGTTGCATTTTGAAATTGTATATTTTAAAGTTTTATTAGAATTTTACGAATTTTTTTTTATTTTTTACAAAATTTTATAGTCCATAATATAGTTGTACTAAAGTTTAGAATGTATAAAGAATTGTTTATGTTCGAGAATTTATCATGATCCTTATGGAATTTGAGGAGAATTTATAAATTATTACATGGCTGTAACTCGAGATATTCGATTATTCCATGTTTGTTAAATATATTTAATTTTCTAAATGTTTTGATAATCACAAAGAAAGATACATTGTGAAGGGGATAAATGATAAAAATTTGGTATTTTTGGTGTTTAGCACTGCTAAATTAGCAGTAATTTTTACTTTATGAGATTTATGGAATGACATCTCGTATTGAGTGCTGCACGATCATTGGTTTGGCATATCTTGTCTATAATACTAATTGCGCTGTGAATTGCTTCCACATCATCAGGAATTTTTTCTTCGAAGATAGTATAAACGTCCGGCTTCCATGTTGATAGTCTAAACAGGTTAATTATAGTGATCATTTCTGTTACTTTTTTTATAATTGTCCGTGAATAATTAAAAAATTGCGGGGAAGACAGCATGTGATTTTATTATCAAAATATTGTATTTTAAGGTAGTACGTCCGTAAACTCATTTTCTTAGGAATCTTGTAAAATTTGGGCAGCATATCAATGTAAACACGCTTTACACACATGTGCAATTAGGAAAAGATTGAGGAAAGTCAATTAGCACTTGTACGGTCATGGAATTGTTGCTTTAACAGATATTTTTCTGCTTGTTTCAGCTACGGTGACATGGTTCCGAAAACGATTGCGGGAAAAGTCGTCGGGGGCGTATGCTCCTTGAGCGGTGTCCTAGTGATCGCTTTACCGGTACCTGTAATCGTCAGTAACTTCAGCAGAATATATCATCAAAACCAACGTGCTGATAAGCGGAAGGCGCAAAGGGTGAGTGCAAGATACTTCAAAAATATATGGTTAAGTTTAAACAAACCCCCTCCCCCCCCTCGGGAGGGGGGGGAGTGATAGCCTATATTGTAGCGCTTGACGAGAGGAGTTGAGTGGTGGTAGTCTCCCTTGTTAACTCCCACCCGTTGGACCCCTAGAGGGGAAAATGTAAAATAATTTAAAAAAGGCTATAGCAGCTATTTTGAGTATTGGAAAGCATAAACGACTAATATTACGTTTTTTTTTTAAAGCAGAGAATACTTTATTTCGCGAGAAAGTCGCTGCTTTACCAAAACACAACATTTAAAGCAGTAAATTGTTGATAAATTAAAGTCTTTTTGTTAATGCAGTGAATGGCACAAACACGATAACTAGGGCCCCTTGATTTGACTGTGGTTTCTGGTAGTATTTTTTACGCTGAACAAAAAATTATATAGGTCTTATAGGGCTAACTGCTTTAGTTTTCGAGATATGCAGTATTAAAGCTCAAAATAAATATAATATGAATTTAAATAATACTTCAATTGTGTGTGTATAAACAGTACACACGTAAGCCGGGGAGAGGCTACCGCATCTCTCCCGAAAGCAGGGGGGAGGTGGGGGTGAACCTCGGTTCGCGTAAAAAGTGTATGCATGAACTTTTCATGCGTGGAAAGTTAATATAAATTTTTAAATAATACTTCAATTGTGTGTGCATAAACAGTACACACGTAAGCGAGGAAGCTACCGCACCTCCCCCGAAAGCAGGGGGGAGGTGGGGGTGAACCTCGGTTCGCGTGAAAAGTGTATGCGTGAACTATTTCGACATATACATTAGTCATTTATGTCTTCCAATACTCAAAATAGCTGCTATAGCCTTTTTTAAATTATTTTACATTTTCCCCTCTAGGGGTCCAACGGGTGGGAGTTAACAAGGGAGACTACCACCACTCAACTCCTTTCGTCAAGCGCTACAATATAGGCTATCACTCCCCCCTCCCCTCCCGAGGGAGGGGGTTTGCTTAACCCTAACCGTCAGAACGTGACAGAAGTCAGTATCACACGATCCTGTAATAATTTAACATGTCTTTTGCGTTTGGTTATTAAATCTTATATTGATATGTATCCATTACAATTTTATGTAGGATGTCTCTTGAAATGTGTGCCTCTTTTTCACGTGTACGATGCGCATCCACAAATAGCCTCGTCACTATTCGCGCGGTCGAGTGTACATTTTATTCTGGTACAATGGATATCGATACTTCTGGATGCTGTCTTCGGACTAGAAAACTCGCTTCGCTAGCTCAAGGCCGTTCTCGTAACAAAGTCGCGAGCGAGGCAGAGCAACTGAGCTTTTCTCCCGTTGTTTTATTATGTCGCGTGACTGCTACTGTAATAAGAAAAAATCGCGGAATATATTATTAATAAAAATTGCTTTCTAGAATACGAGACGCCCTGAAATAATGCCGACGCGCGACAATATATCGCGCGGAGAGGAAGAAATAATGTTAAGAAATATCTCTTTAATTTAAATTCTATTTAAATTTTGTTGCCTGCAATGCGTAATGATGTGTACCAAGTAGCGAGATTTATATTCCTAAATCTTTTCGTAAAACGGAGAGATAAAACGATCTTAAATCGTAGGAATTTGCAAGTCACTGCGAGTTGATTTTTATGCAACAATATCAAGGATGACGTGGCTACGATCGCGGAACGTATTTTCGCAGTCGCATTCTCATATAAAAGGTGAGGAACTCTCTCGTCGCCATTTTCGTATCCTTCCAATATCGACGTTTCGAAAGATATTTCTTCCATTATAGGGAGGAAGTGGTGGTCCCCAGTCGGGTTGCAGTCGATGACACGTTAGCTCGTTTCGCGTCGTCGTTTCCAGAAGTCGGACGATTTATTCTCACCCACGTGTAGCTTGTAACTTCGTCCCCGTGGCACAGTTTACGACCATTTAACCGAGCATCTCACAAACTGATGTCATCAAGAAAGGAAAACAAGTTATCCCTTCCGATGAAGACGTTAAAACTTTCTTTATTCTCTTTACCTTTATTATTATATTATTTTCTCAAGCTTTATAATTTCCAAAAAGTAAGAGGTTAATTAAAGTATGCATTCTTGATTAAAAATTAATATAACAATTTGTTAATAATATTAAAATGGTATAGTATATAAAAAATTGTTTTTAACAATAATAATTTTTTAAACAATACTTGATTTAAAATAAATTAAATAGATTTTTGAAAATTAGACTTTCATAATAAAATTAATACTATCACGTTAGATATCATTAATTATTATCTAAATAATTTAATTCTTTTTTATAAATATCGTAAAGAGAAGAGGCATCTTTTTCCGAGCTTCTTAAAAGTCTCTCTTATAGTATCACGATGAAATAAGGACAGTCATTCTCGCACACTCGTTTTCCTCCTGTGACACGATTACCATTTTTAGCGTCGACATTTCGGCGGCGCATCGATCGATCCGTAAAAAGAATTCTGGCCGAATTCGTCTCGAAAAATAGAGAGAAGAAATGGCAAAATCATCGCCTCGAATATCTTCCCGCGAGACGCCACGTCTAGCTCTTGTATCCTCTCACGCAGAATATCATCCACTGGCGCGCGATATTTTTACAAGAACTCGCGGGCGTGTGTGTGTACGCGCGCGCGCGCGCGCGCAAGATTTATTTCGAAAGACGAGATCTTTTAAATCTCTCCCGCGCGAATGGACGATTTATTCCCGCACGTGTACGCTTATGCGTCTACTTTGCTCACGCCCGGCACACTTGCAACGATTTAAGGAGACATCGACGACTCGTCCGGATCGATCTCCAGAAGAGGGATGGAGTCACGCTCAGCTCAAGGAAGAAGTCAGCCGCGCGCTGCCTTAAATCTTCCCTGTACGCTCGATTTCGCGAAAATGTACCATGTTGCGAGTAAAAAGGATTTACGTTGCAGTTATAAATCGAACGATATAATTCACTGTAACTCGCAAAATTGTACCGTCGAGCGAAACTTTTTCAGGGCGCAATTTCCTGAGAACTAAGAAATTAACCAGATGTTGCAGAAAGATTAGTAGATTTCCAGATATTGTCATTTGCGCTATCTAAACATTAACCCTCCATTCTGCTATTTATTAAAAACTTAGTCGCGATTTTTTAGATATATTTAATGTAAAGAATATAAATTTAAAAAGTAATGTTTTATTAATTTATAGTCTTTTTATTTGTCAATAAAAATTATGGACTGTAGAAGCATTTACTTTTTTAGGAAACTGTCAATGAGATAGAAACGCTACGTGATACGATAACGTTATAAACAATATAAACGAAGCAATTAAGCAATTAAGCAATTATTTTATAATTCAAAGAACTTTATAGAAGATTAATATCTTTGTTTTATCTATTATAATTTGATTCTCTTTCTTTCTTCTTTCTTTTCTCTTTTTCTCTTTTTCTGTCTGTCTATCTATCTATCTCTTGTTTTCTGCTTTTAATTTTAGTTTATTATGTAATTTTTTGAATTGGTTCGAATACGGAATTGCGAAGTCTCGGATCACTCGGTTTCACTCGAAGGTCGACTCGCCGATGCCGCGCAGATCTGCATTGCAGATGCAGTCGCATCTACATATGCATGGACACGTTTGTTCTGATTCTCGTTCTTGAACAGCGACGGATTTTTCGTCAACCGGCTTCTTTCCTGCGCCTCGTCGACGTTTGAACTTTTGCGCTGTGAGTTCTCGTGACACTCTCTTGGAATCGCGCGACGCGACGCGTCGTATATCTAGAATTTTAAGTGCTCTGGTGAACGGTGCTTTTTAGTGTTAGCACGAATAACATTTTGAAAACGGAACCTTTATAAAATTTGATACAGTTCTCTTCTTTGAAAGATTTTTCGTTACAGAAATTTTGAAGATTTTTGAACTGTCAAAATAGGAATCGTGAGCTTCATGTTAAAAAATTAATAAAATCTGAGAACGATTCTAGATTATTCTGAGAGACTGAAGGAATAAGCGCGGCTAAAGGAACGGCGGAAAGATAACTGTCCACATGAATATCTGGCAGTATTCTGCTTATTTCCATGATTCATGCTGATTCAAGGCGCTTTACAATCGTTCATTACGTATTCCATACGCTGCGATTTCCAGTCTGCGCGACTCCTATATATGTATATGAAGTAGCGGTAATGAACCGACGGCGACAGTCGATAATACGTCACGTTATACTCGTAGATCTCGCGTGAAAATCTACTGAGCTAATTTGAAAATCTGAAACGGAAATAGAAACAGTCGTCGTTAACTTTGCGCGAGTGTCCTGTGCATCTCCATTGGACAATATCATTTAATTTGCGGCAATGTGCCGTGGCAAGAATGTTAGGTCAAATGCCGCGCGAGCGTGTGATAATATCGAATTTTGGACGTCAAGAAATTGTGTCACGCGTCGTTGGAAGTTCTCACCGCAAAAAGGGAGTCCTCGACCTCACGTCATTGTTGCCCGGGTTAATATAAAGCCATTCACGCGGTTACTATCTCCCCGCATATTACACGCCCGGCGATCGAACATGGACTGCCGTAATAGCTGTGTGATTTACGGGCGGCATGGCCGTCATCGATATATCTACATTGTCAGTAAACGCCACTGTGAACTTTGCATCTGCATTTAATGTTACGTCCGGCGTTAACGGGCAAACAGGGGTCCGGATCGATTTCCCCTGACCGTCGGCGCAAACAGCGACACGAATCCCCGTTTAACGTCGGTTACTTTACTGTCCGTCGCATCGATTCTTCTGTACTATGTTTGGTCAGGAGGTATACATATATTATATCGCGTGATAATCACGGCATCATTTTTTTGTGGAACAAAATAACTTGGACGAACCGTTGACCTTAAGAGAAAAAAAAATTTTAAAGAATAACTTGGTGCTTATTGAAAAAATATCTATACTACATTTAATATAGAAGAGAATCAAACAACCTGTGTAAGTATGTGTTTGATAGAGAAAAATAAAATGGAACTCGCTCAAAATCTGATCCTATTTGGGAACATTTTGTTGAGTTCAAGAGTATAACGTGCAAACTTATAACTTTAATAAAAGGCTATGATTCTTTATGGCAACACAGTCACATGGAAATCAAAATCAGTAAGTATACGTTGAAGTTTTTATTGAAGTATTAATATAATATAATATAATATAAAATAGAACATAATCTTTATGGCAACACAATCACATGGAAATCAAAATCAGTAAGTATACGTTGAAGTTTTTATTGAAGTATTAATATAATATAGTATAATATAATATAGAACATAATACAGAAAATAGAATATAATATATGTAATAGAATATAGAATATAATATAGATAAATAATATTTTCCATTATATTGCAGATATCACCATTTGTCGAGTACCTCTGGAATGGAACCATTTTTTTCACGTATTCTAAGAGGAGGCCTCTCTTCGTCATTATACGTTCGACGAAAATTTTTAAATTTATAGATCGTAAAGTCGCACTCCGCAAAGGATTTATTTTGACACCTAAGTGCTGTACATCAGGTACATTCTGAGATATTTTTCGACCGAGAGGCTGAGCGAATCGACGATGCGTTACAGCCCTCGATAATTCAGACATAATTTTGCTGAAACGATAAAGTAAAAAAAGAATTTTTTGTGCTGAAATTTTTCTTCTTCTCAACATTTCTACTAAATCAAACGGATTTTTCTGGTCTTGATTTAGAACAAATGCAATTTTCAACTTTGACACATTTGTGAAATTCGTGAAATTTATTTTATTTGTAACATTTATTAAATATTAAGTTATTGCATACATAAAAAGTAATTATTCTCAGTTTTGTAAATATAAAATAATGATTTGACAATGTATTGTATAAACTTATTAAACTGATTGTTTTATATGCAAGATTTAATTCTATGTTCAATTGATCACGATCTCGTGTTTATTTAAGCCCTAAGGTACATTGAATTTGTTGATTGCTGATAAATTTGCCATATTTATCATGATAACAGATGATTACATTTTAATCTAATTAAATAATCTCGTGCGTTTTCGTGCGTTGTCAAATATCAAAATTCAACAAATTGATTAAATTGTTCTGTAACTATAGAATTCAATAAAGCTTTCAGAGCTATCAGAAGTGTGAATATTTGTAACTTTTATTTGATCAAATATATTTCTAAAATTTTTAAATTTTGTGATGTTAAATTTAGTGAAAATTTTACAATATTAAATTATAAAATGAATAAAATTGGTTAATTATAACAATTAATTAGAGAGCCATTAAGATTGCTTTTATCAAAGTAGACAGATATATCATTTATTAAATAAAATTAATCGACAAAATTTTATGAAAAAAGAATGATTTTAAGTAAAGATTATTTTATGATCGGTTTGCATTACTGTTACATACTTAGGTCTGTATTCTCAGTTCACTTTTATCGATAAAAGCGCACTTTTATTGATTCTGAAATACTATAATTCTCGTTACATACACTATAGCATTTCAGAAATAAAAGTGCTCTATTATTGATAAAAGTGAATTGAGAATACATTATTTAGAGTTTAACTTGTAAGGATTATAATGAAGTCGACCGAGCTCATTGGCAGCCAGAGTTTGTTTATTATTATAAAAAGCTCGCGATGAAGCAGCTTAGTTATATAAATACACTTTCAAACAGTCGTTTACCTTTAACTTTACACGCTTAGGATTGATTTCGACAGTTGATGCCTGAAACGAAAAACCATGGAAACTCGTAAAGCTCATTTCAACTTTCACACGCGGTTTTCAATAAATCTCGTCAGTTAACGGAAACTTTGTGAATTATCTTAAGGTGAATAATGAGTTGAAAACTGCGGAGTTGTTGAATAGATCCCGTCGAAAATTCATTCTGTATTATGCTTTCACATGTATGTTTATGTAGTAAAAAGTTTTACGTTTCTATTCATTTTAATTTAACCTAGTTTTTCTAATTTTATTTATTGTGAGAATTTTTCAATTAATTTAATTTTTTCTTAAAATACATTTTTTTGCCGTTTAAACGTTGATCGACAGTTCTACGTTTTTTACATAATTTTTCTTTTTTTTTTTAAATTTAATATAGAAATATATTTTATTTTACGTATTTTTTTTAACTCCTTTTTTAATCTTACTTGCAATTGTAATGTATTCTTCATTATTTTTATGTTTTGTTCCGTGTGTTTAATTGATGAAATAATCTCGTCTCGCGTAATTATACGTTTCCTCTTTACCGATGGCATATGCATTTATACCTTCCGTATTTGCATACTATTCTTTTTATCTCTCGCGTATTCAAACCGTCAGTAAATTGGCTTCACTCTCGTCGACGACGCGGGTTAATTGTCTGTTTGTAAGCTATATATAGCGTGAGTATCTGTCTATTATCTCTCGTTAGATGCCTTTTTCCTTAAAACGAGCACCGACTCACGGCCCGCCGTTCTCCTGTTCTCTATTCTCTTGTTTCCCAAGGGCAGATGTGTAGCTAGAGGGGACCGCGGAAAGAAAACAGGAGCATCAAACGTGCTAAGGGTTTGCTCCAGGAATAAACGAGGAGGATGAAGGAGACCCGCGAAAATCTTGACGAAGCATAGTCAGCAAAGCGGGATTCATTAGCGGCGACACGTCAATTTTTTAGACCGTGATTCAGCGTCGGCTAGAAACGCTCGTGAATAGAAAAAGATGAAAATACCTTTCTTAAACTTTCAATATTTTTTTATTGTAAGCGTAACATTTTGGTCAGAAACTTTTTTATTTTACGATAGCTTTATATGTCATTAGTATAAGAGTGAATAGTTTCTATACAAATACACAATATAAATTTTATCAAAATGTGTGTGATGTGTGAGATGGAGATTTTAATTAATTGATTACAAATTTTAACACATTTTAATTTAATATCTATAGTACATTTGAGATTTTTATCGAACATACCTACTCGTGTTATGACAATATATCATCGACGATGTATGCATCGGAATTAATAGGAGGCGGTTTGAGATTTAGACCCCTGACCTACATTTGAGTGAATGACTTCAGTTTGAAATTTCACTAGGGAATATTTTCCTAAGGGAAATATTTTCCATCTCTATTTCTAGCTATGTAATCTAATAGCGTAAACGCCGTAAACCATTCCTTAATACATACGGTAATCAAGCAAATCAAGTAATAGAGTGCTTATCTATATTATAAAATGAGAGTAACAAATAAAAGAACTTTTTATGTGCATTATTTCTCTCTAAAATAAATTTTGCATTTTAAGTTTGTATTATTTTATAATTTTATTTGTCAAATTTACAAGAGTGATTCTTTTTCGTTCGAGTCAATCGTGAGTAAATAAAAATAATCGCATCTCATTGTCAGTCAGACAAGTAGCTATTGTAGTTCCAGAATATACTTTATGTCTTTTCTCGGCAAAGAGAGAGACTTTCTGTCGATTACTGATTCTTTTAACTCTTCCTGTGACGCGCGATCAAATCGTTGACGTCATTGGCCGACTGTCGAAGTTTATTACGCCGCTTTTCCACTAAACAAACAGTCGCGCGCGGCTGCAGCAACGGCGCAATGTGCTCGCGTTTATTTATTCTGAACACTGCAAACAGTTCCGAATGATTTGATCGTGTGTGGGCGCGTTAATCAAGATCATCATCGAGGAATGTAATGCTCATTTATCGAGCCCCTTTTTTGGTCAAAATTGAAAATGTCTTCCCATCTTTGTTAATCAGCAAATAATTGCATAGGGATTAAAGTCAAATATTTGCTTGCCAAATATGGATATTGAGAAAGAAAAATTTAAATTTGTTGAAATTTTTTACAGAGAAAATTTTTATTGTTGATCTATTACGAATGCCGTACCAAAATTTCAAGTGCAAGTTACGACTTTTTTTATTTAAAAATCTGGATAAAATATTCAAGAAATTATTTTTGGTAAAGAAAAAATAGCTTCAAAAACAGTCAATTTTGAATAACAAAATTAATATTAAAGAAAGAAGCTTAGTAGTTAAAATATGCAAAAATCGATCAAATTTCAAAGTTAAATATTAAGGATTAATGGGTTTTTTGAGAACATCACAAGGAAACACGCAACGTCAGTTTGGTCAAAGAATACTGCTGATTAAATATTAAGCTATAACATCATGAATGATATTTTTTTAAATCTTAAATTAACTTAGGTTTGAAAGAAATCGAAGAAAGATAATAATTTAATAACTAGACTTTATTCTATAATAAAAGAAATTCCAACCATTTTTCAGTTCTGTAAATAGACACATTTTCTCTATCATTATTATTTGATATATTGTAAATAATGGAAGAAAAACAAATATGTTATAAATATGCAAAAATTAATTTTAAGTTTTGTAGCATAACGTATTAGTAATATCAAATATGTATACTGTTAATTATACTTACATTTTAGGGTCACTTGGGAAACTAAAAAAGAATGTTCCTTGTCGTCCTTATTATTTCTTTTACAATTCTTAACACAACATCTTACTACCATGTTTATATTTTAAAAATAACAATGCACAAAAATATATATGTAGTTTTTGTGCTGCGATAGATAATAGAAAGTTTTACAATAGGTGCCATGCGTGTAAGTGCAGATAAAAGATAAAATTCATATCGTACTTTATTTGTAACTCATGCAAATAAAAATACATTTATGCTAAGGTAGATAAAATGGTGCAAGTAGAAACTTGCACATTGCTTCCTCATAGAGGAAGAATTTTCCGGGGAGTGCTATAGAGTGTGTATTTTTTCGTTACCGATTTTCTGGAAACCGATTTTTTTAATTTTTTTACCCGTAAGATTAGAAAAATTAAAAAAATCGGTTTCCAGAAAATCGGTAACGAAAAAATACACACTCTATAGCACTCCCCGGAAAATTCTTCCTCTATGAGGAAGCAATGTGCAAGTTTCTACTTGCACCATTTTATCTACCTTAGCATAAATGTATTTTATTTGCATGAGTTACAAATAAAGTACGGTATGCATTTTAGGAAGCACGCAAAAATCGTAAAAATGGTTTGCCATTGCTGCATTTTTTATTGATCTTTGTTTTAACCTTGCAAAATGATGCTTTCCTCTTGTTCTACTTTTCCACTACCTACTCATGATATGACTTTAAATCATCGCCGATTATATAATTTTAGATGATTTTTCTTGCTTTTTGCGTCCCGATGATGAGTCGTCATAGATTTTAATTATAGATATTAATTGTTATAGATTTGCGGATGCCGATTAATTTCAATGATCACGTTTTATTAAAGGCACTTTATATCTATGGCATAGCCAAGACTGTAGAACATTGTTGCGCTCCTGGAAAATCCAATATTAATTTTTTGCGAATGGCAGTGGCGCTGAGAATAGTTACGACGCCAACGTGGTATGCTGGTTTTTGCAAAAAATACGTTATCATGGGCAGGCAAAATCGCGATAGATCGATGGAAGTGCGCCGATCGGCAAACAATATTACTGTAATTCTCAAATGAAAGGCCGAAGTTGATTAAAGTCATATATCGTTCAATTTTGCCTACTTATTGTCCATTAAAATGCACGAAAGAGCGCTTCTCGGTAGCGTATATGACTCAACGAATAAATCTGTGTTAACTCGCCTACTCATGGTCTGCTCGAACATGTAGGCGTTCTAACGAACATGTGAAAAACATCGAATCCCAGAATAAAATTACCGCTCTGATCTTTTATTTTCAGTAATTGCGTATGCATATCCAAAGTGCATAAAGTTTATTTTGTAATAACATTAACAACTTTTTTGCTAGTTGTTTTTACGCGATATACATATACTTTTAATTTAAAATAAAAAAATTACAGAATATTTCAAAAATGTGATACTTTTTATATATTTAACGATTTACGTTAAAAATATTTGCATTTCGTTGATTTTAATCCAGAGATATAAAACAGCTTTTATTAATATTTGTTACAGTCAAATTATTCTAGTAATTTTGCTTCCTCATAGAGGAAGCTTTGTTTTCGTGAAAAAAATTTTTTTTAGCTGCTTTTGCCAATGTGTTTAAAATGTTTGAAAACGTCGAAAAATCACTTTTGTACAAAATCTCCGTGTGTATGTGTGTATGTATGTGTGTGTGTGTGTGTATGTATGTAACGCTTCTGTTGTCCGTTAATGCTCTAACTTCCGTAATTTTTTAGATATCGGGTTGTTTTTTTTTTTTAATCGATAGAGTATCATTCAAGGAAGGTTGGTATTGAATTTGGCGATGATCGGTAAAAGAGTTCTTTTTTAAAAAATTTTTGAATTTTTTTAGAAATGTCCGTATGTGCTCTAACTTCCGTAATTTTTGAGATATCGGGTTGTTTTTTTTTTAATCGATAGAGTATCATTCAAGGAAGGTTGGTATTGAATTTGGCGATGATTGGTAAAAAAGTTCTTTTTTAAAAAAATTTCAATTTTTTTAGAAATGTCCGTGGTTGCTCAAATTTCCGCAAATATTGAGATATCGGGCTAAATCTTTTTTTTAATTAATAGAGTATCATTTAAGGAAAGTTGGTATTAAATTTGGCGATAATCGGTAAAGGGGTTTTTTTTTTAATTTTGAATTTTTTTAGAAATGTTCGTAAACCACTTAAGAAAAAAAAAACGCGTCAACAATAGTACCTCATGGGTGACGAGAAAATCTATTATCGTGATTTTCATTTTTATTATTATTATTGTGTATATATATATATATATATATTAATATTAAATAAAAATATTTAAAACAAAGCTTCCTCTATGAGGAAGCAAAATGCTTATATATATATAAGTATCAAAGATTATAAACGTCTTGTTTTAAATTTATCCGATCGCTTGCTTTCTTTTGTTGTAATTTGTAATTTTAAGTGAAAAGTTATTTTTCATTTTTTTTACCAGAGGTATTGATGCAAATTGTTTATCACAAATAATATTTCTATTACTTTTATATATTGGCTCTGATAATTTGCGAACATAAAAAGAAAGTTCAGATTCATCGGGGTCTGTAGCGACTTCTCCAACTTTAATAATAGCATTTATTAGATAAGATGTTCGGGAATCGTTCAGTGTTATAATTTGAAATCCTTGTTTTATTGGCTGCAACGATACTCTTCAATAATTTTTTTATTTTTTACTTTTTATTGTTAAATTTTTATTTATACTCAAGAATTAATTTTTTATTAGCCAAATTAAATATGCGACACGAAATAAGTATACTATACTATAAGATATACTTTACTTTGAATGATATCTACATTATGTGCACATATTATTGTAAATATTCGGTATGACAACCGCGCTGAATAAAATTTAAATTAATTTTTTCGTCGGAGAAAAGTTCATTGATTTTATTTACTCGGTAACCGGAGTTTTTTTTAATATTATCTATGCGCAACAGTTACGGGCACGCTCGATATTCATAACGAAATTATAGCAGTAGGAGCTATTTGATCGTAGATAAAATCTTTGCGCGATTTTCGTATCGATGTTATTGAACGCGTTGCTTTCACATATACGAGTAGCGCGCGAAAATGGCAGATATTGTGAAATTAATACGTACGAATAAATATGTTGTTATGACGTCATACGTGACTTAAATATAATTTTCGAGCAAATTGCGTAAATTACTCGGAAATAATTAATGAAGTTTCTTTTGCGGCAAATATATACTTCGCGTAATAAGTTACAAAGTACGTATACGTTTGTTAATACTTCACTCTGAAATTTCATCCGTTTATTGTACCCAAACAGATAATATTTCACTGAATTACTAGTAACTAGAGATGTTATAATTACTTCTACAATTATATCGCAGTTGTATTAGCCAAGATTCATGAATGCATTTATTTTTATGATTAAAAACTCATGAGAATAAGATTGAAATAAAAGGTTTTATAATAGAAAATATATTGCGACTTTTGTGCAATTATTATACAGCAACCCAAGCGAGCATTATTATTTCGCGTTCATTACCTCGCAATCGAAGAACAGGAAGCTTCATCGAAAGATGCGTCGTTGCGCTTATGCAATGCCTCTCAACATCTCCAATAATGCAAATGCACCTATTAGCTATTCGTCGTGCGAGTTAATTATAAGCGGCGGTCCAAAACGAAAAGCCTGTGACAAGAAATTTTGGATGGCACTTCCAGCCGGCAGTGTGAATTATCGTCAGGCTTCCGCGTTGTCGCCGCCTCTAATTAATTGCGACTGCTACACACGTAGGCGGTAATTAGAACACACTCTCTGCTACGGATGTTAAACGCAAATAGTAATCACCAATAAATGGGCCGACTAACGGATGTGCGCGAGACGCGATGTAAATAACTGACCTTAATTTTTCGACGCGACGCGACGCGACGCGCAGACATTTTTAATAAATAGAGCCTTGGCCCGAAAGAAGATGGTGCATCTTAAATAAATCGTGTGGCAGTTGAAGCTAGTCAATATTTAGAAATTAGGAAATGCGATAAATCTTTTGGAGGTGTCTTTAACGTACTTCATGATCATGATTTTATATATAAAATCTAACAGTATTTTTCTGTATTCGCGGGAGTTGTTACAAAAGATACTAGTAATATAGTTGTTTACGTAGATTATTGTGTTCCCCAGGTAGATTGTTGTCTAGATTGTCGTTGCATGTGACATTACATGCAACGTTACATGCGACGTTACATGCAGGAGGATTAATCAAGCATATTGATATTTGCAATTCCGTCGTTATATTTGAATCGTTACGTGCTGTTGATTACCTATTACGTTCCCCAATATGATTTGCAGTACTTAGTATTTGAAAGGGCGTTATTCATTCATTAAAATTGTTAATGGATGGAATATCAAAGTGAGGATACAGCGAACGCAGTCTGAAATTTCCAACGCGTACCTATTATTATGCAACTGTCGCGACGATTAATTAATACAGTTTAATTCACATGGTCTGGAAAATCCATTTAATGTTACGCATGCTACGTTACGCAAGAGAACTTGATCATTAATAATTCGAGAAACAGTATATTGATATAAAAATGTATGTGAAGTATTAAGATTAATAAAAGCATATATGTATGTTTCTAGTGTTTACTATAAATTTCAAATATAGAATTTCTGTAGATATTAATAATTAATAATTAATAATTATTAATACTGCTAATTACGGTAATGTAAATTTGAAGATTATAATTTTAATGACGTAATTAAATAAACGGTTTGTTTTTTGATTATTTTTTATGTTAATGAGTCGAGATTAGTCACGAATGTTAGATAACATGATGTAGATCATTACGCAACCAGCGTGTTGACGTAACGTTAATTAATAATTACGTAATTAGTACATGTTTTTGTACGAAACCGCTTCAATTGAACGTTACGTATGAATTCGGACAATACCAGCGTCGATGCTGGAGGCGATTGGTTCACTATATTTGTGAAATATTGGATAGAATTCTTTTATTTTCTTGCTTGTGTGTCGGCGATATCGCGGCTTTTGCCAATGGCGAAATTACAATAGCCTTCGATATTTTCGTAGACGATACCGAAACGTGGGCACTAACGTTTTTATTTCATGCGGATAGACATTTTGCTCTGGGAAAGAGACAATATTTCCGAGAAACATTCTTGGCGTATGCTATCTCAGTAAATGTCATGAGAATTTATCGTGCTACATTGGAATCATTTAGACTTTAGACTGGAATGAAGGAAGCATGTAATATAGGACTTAAACATTTTTGTATTTTCCTTCTTGATTAAATTTAAGTAACATGAGCATGGTTCAAGTAATAATAGCATTTCTCATTCTCATTAACTTTATTGTCTTTACTTTTGTGCTTCCTACTAAAGTTTATTCTTCTTAATGTATCATTCATATTTGCATGTATATAAATATGTACATAGAAGGAAGCCACCATATATAATGAAAAAGATAAAAATATTCTTGATACGGACATACCTATACATACAGGATGCTTTTACTAACTGAACTGGGTTATAATTTTTTTCTAAACCAAGATAGAAAAAATAAAAGAAGGAAATATTTCACTGTTTAGTATGATCTTCCATTGTATGATTATATTTTTTTTTTCCAAACAATATATTTGCATTTTTAAACAATATTTTAAATATTGATGTATTTTTTAAATTATATATTTTCTTTATCATAAATCGATTCTTCTCATTATTCTACATATAAAAGTACTGGAGTAAGATAATTAGAAGATCGATACTTTGCAATATTACATTTTTTATGTCATAAAATTATTTTATTAATAATTATTTTTTGAAGTAAATTCTTATAAATACATTATATTCTTTAAAAACTCTTATAAGAAAAAATTCTGCTGAAAAATATTTTATGCTGATAGTGCATTTTTCGAAAAAAAATATAATTACAAAATGATAAATCACATATATTAATAATTGTATAGTGAAAAAATTTTTTTATTTTGTTTTCTATTTCAATTGAATTCAGTATCGATTTTTCTGACATTGTAAAGCGAATAATGGCATCGATTTTAGAATCTAATAGTTTCAGTTTAATGATTATTGAACCGATATTCGCATAACAATTAGAAATCAGTTTATTGCAAATCCAAGTGTGTTAATTTTTACACGTATGCACGTCTAAAAATTAACACATTAGACTGAAGCTCTTTTTACATGTTTCTTTATGTGTTAAATGTCGTGATTTAACGGCAAGAAATGTATAAGAAGAGCTTCAGCTAAAATATCATAGCATTTTGGGGATAAATATCTCAGAAGACGCTGTTGCTTAGCTGCTTCTTCTTCTTTCAACGGTTCTTCATCCGCAAACGAATATAGGAGTTTTCTTAATTCCGAAGGATCAAATTCTTCTTTGGAGCTTGTTTCGCTGCTTGCTGAATCGTGTATAATAGTTTCAATATTCTCATCGCAACTTGTTACATCCTTAGAAGAAAGCTGGTCAGCTAAAATAAATCCACGTGGATTTGTAGTGTTGTTTCGATGTAACGATTGTGTGAAACAATTATGCGTATCGATTGCGAAATCGATGACTGTTTTACACAGCCCTAACCGGCTCCTTGACGGGAATTTCCGAGTTCGGTTGGGTAATAGAGCGATGTGAGCATACCACGGATACACGCGATGACCCTCGCGTGGCATTCGACGATTAATTCCAGCGGCGTGCCTCGACGATAAGAAAAGAGTATAACGCGATCGGTAACGATCGCGAGCTTTCGCCCGCCGCTTATCCGCCTAAGTTAATTAGGCGAATGCCGCGAAATAACGCGGGTCACGGACGAGAGGTCTAGCCAGTCTGAAGCGGGGTTGTTTTTTTCTTCTTTTTCTCTCTTTAAAGAAAGCCTACTCGCTCTCGCACGTGTATTACGCAAGACCTACTTTTTCAGGTTTTTCTGAAAAGGGTAAAAGTGATCCTTCAGAATTGCGTTTTCTTCTATGAGAGCTTGGGAGACAGACCAAAAAGAGAACTTCTTTGAGATTTTATTGGGAGAGAGAGAGGGAGGGAGGGGGGGGGGAGAGAGAGAGAGAGATTTCGGCGGGCTTCAGTGAGTGCATCATTCAGATCCCGCGAGATAAAATTTTTCCTAAAAGTGAAGCATGCCTGACGTTTATACAAATGTTTGAAAATTTTTCGCGACCGAGTTTGCGAATGCGAATGTTTCTTCAGACAACCTAAAAATTGCAATCTAGACAGACCTTTACAACATTGTCTTCATATTCAGTTGAATTATTTCAACATTTATTTAAGTTATATTTGTTCTCCGAATTATTGGAATTTTTTTTCTTTGTAATTATAAATCATTGGTTTTTTGGAATATTTAATTGGGTTATTCGAACGAAACAGGAGATATATATGTGAATAATTCACATTCGGTGTTAAAGTTTTCGGCGACACAGTTGTCTCGTAATTGCGCGCAGGATCGTCATGCACTTTTTAATCGCTTTGTCTACAGCCGCGTAAATGTACAATATTGTTATCGTCATCGCTTTTGTTTTGCGCACGCGTCTATTTGGCGACTAGCCTGTTCGAATATTCGATTGTGTCCGCCTTGGGCTGTGAAACCGCTGCGAGCTGTAGATACGTTTCAGCCCCAACTTCTACTTTCCCTCGTTTCACAAGCGATACCGTGCCGACGCCGACGGGTTGAATGCATTCACGAATCTATGTAACTTCCGTCGGCGACGCTGCCAGACATTGATAACCCTTTCGTGGTTTCGAAATGTAAAAGCTTCTTCGGAAAGACTCGTTTACAATGTAACGGCGATAAGGAAATTAAGTGATTCTATGTCTCGTTACTGGCAGAACACTTCTTTTTGGATGTTTACCGGTTGCGTGTTACGTTAAGTATTCCAGAGTACTATTTCTCCCATTTTTTTATGTAAATTTGATTAGAAATGATGTTGCTTGATAAAATAATTATGAAAATTTTAATATGCGTTTAAGCATTTTTTTCATCTTATGTTTCTTAATATTTTATATTCAAGGAATAAAAGATAATAATTTATATTTATACGTGTAAGAAAATTATACATATTTAAACACTATTTAATACGACCGAGAATCGATACGCGACATCTGGATACACCAACTGCGGTTTAACTGCGCTTTACTGTCACACGACGATCGAGAGTAGCAGCGTGGCCTGACAAGGCGGAATCGTCGCCTATGATTGAATGTGGCGTTATGAAGCCGCAATGAAAAAGCTGGCGAAATCGAGTTCTCCAGACGCACAGCGTAACGTGATGAAATGCAGAGCAATGGTGTTTGATACTCAACAACTTTTGTATTCAACATTTTTTTCTAAAATGTCTTATTTTCGAGATATCTTGCCGGCCCGGGACTTTTTAAACATTCTCTATATACATTGTGTGTGCGTTGAAACTTTTATTTTAATTTTTTGAAGAAATAATTGCAGACGGCCGTGGGAGAATTGATAACAGGAACCATATGTATTTTGATTTATTTCTTCGATCGGTAACCGATTCTGATTCCTGATTTGTTTGAAATACTTGTTAGATTTTTGTTAGATGACTGTAGAATACCGGATACCGTAATACGAAGGATTTCTTCTCGATGGAGGATAAATTACAAATCGTTCCTTCTTACAATCATCTGACAGAATATTTTTTAAATATAAATTTGTTTCTAACTATAAATTTGTTTCACGTGTAATGGAAACACGCGGAATATTTGGATTCATTAAATGTTATCTCAATGAGAATGAAAATAAAATTGTATTGTTGATGTAATTTCTGCTATATAAATTGCGTAATTAATATACGCCGACATAACGTGTCATCGTGTAATCTCGATAAGAACTGCAGCAAGCCCATATGCAAATTGAGAATGGTCATTATCAAGCGGTTGATTTGTTACACGAACTCTGTCAAGCATGCCATTTGAAATACGCCCGGCACAACATACGTCAGTACGCGTTGTTTGCAGCGCGGCATTTTCAGGTATACAGTGGAAATCACAATTTACATTTGGCCTGTGTTTAGTTACGAGTGCATCATAAGAACGTTAATTAACCCGAATAAACATTTTTGTTAAAGTTAATTTCAACTTTTCGCGTGATGATATTTATAATTAAAAGAAAACATATGTACATAAATACACACCTACATATACATGTAGGGTGATTCTAGGTTCTTTTCTAAGTGTAAGTAAAGATATAAAATAATGGTAAAGGAAAATCTTTTTTCGAATAATGCATTATTAATATAAAATAATCAGAAGAATTTTTTTGTGGAGTTTTTAAAAAATATTTTTCGGTATTTGCAAAAGAATCGAATTCACAAAATAACTTGAAAGAACGAATTACAAATGTGTTCTAATGTAGCTAGTGATCAACTTGGTATGTTATAAACAATATAAAAGCCGTGTTAGAAATTTTTAGAATATCACGATGACACACTCGCCACTTAACGTAATAAAGTAATTAGACATAAAATATGTAATGTGTGGTAAAGTATAATATTGATTTTCTAATTATCTTACTTCAATACTATATGCAGAATAATAAGAAGAATCGATTTAAGAAAGAATCGAAGCTAAAAGAGGTATATGATTCCATTTAAAGAAGAAAGTACAATTGCATCTTGCAAGTACATCAGGGCATTATTCGGAAAAATATAATCACAGAATGGTAATTAAACAGTGAAAGGTTCTCTTCTATTACTTTTTTCTATCTTAATTTAAGAACTAACCGTAATTCAACCTAGTTTATAGAATCGCCTTGTAGATACAAATCGCTGGAAGCATTGAGATAATATTTAATAAATCCAAATATTCCGCGTGTTTTCATTACACGCGAAACACCATTGCTCTGCATTTCACGTTGCGCCGTGCGTCTGGAGAGCTCGATTTCGCCCGCTTTACAGTGTTTTCATTGCGGCTTCATAAGGCCACGTTCAATCACAGCTGGCGACGATTCCACGTTTGTCAGGTCACGCTGCTACTCTCTCGACTCTCTCGATCGTCGTCGTCGCTGTCGTGGTGTTGTGACAGTAAAGCGCAGTTAAGCCGCAGTCGGTGTATCCGGGGGGGGGGGGGGGGGAGTTTTCTGACGTTTCGCAGATGCCTCGATCCATAACGGCGTAAACATCCGCGAGTGCCGAATGAATGCACGTCGCAGAAAAGCGCGGCTGCGATTCTGGCCGAGATTGCACCGCGCGAAAATATACCGAGGCGAAAACGTAAACGGGCCTTCTGTTCGGCGAGCCGACCTTGCGGCTTCTTACCTTGGCTACTACTATGCCCATCGCGAATTCGTGATAAGCGGAGAATTTCCGGCTTATAATCTCGGCGAATTTAGCGCTAAAGCCGGCTGCTTGAAATTTCTGAACGGGCGGCGACGGAATTAGATCTGTATAATTCGCTATTACGCGATTCATTTACCGCAAAATGCGCCCGTCTGTGATACGGATCTTTAGAGATGTTTGCTGAATATTTGAATTAATTTCTATTAATTCAAACTCTGTGTTCTCGCAGAGTTATCGGATTGTCATTGACGATGAGAATACATTTCTTGAAGTTACATGAACTTATGAAACGCTAATTACGCGAAAATTATTTGCGTTTTGCTGACCCAATTATTTTAAAAGTAATAAAAAGCGCACGATTTCTGGTTTTTTTTTATCAACATTTATAATTAACAGTTAAGTTAATGAATACACGTGTCACAACTGCAAATGTGAGACGGGCTATATTGTAATATATTTGCACATCGCGTATGTTTTACTTAGTATACGGTTTTTATTTAAAATTTGTGTTACGAAATAATACACGTGTCCTTGGTTATCTACGTGGAAAATAACTTATTTACAAATCATTTGAAGACCGAGAGCGTAAATTTCTTTGGCAAAGAGAGAGGACTCAATTCCTCGTGATCCACGTTTTTATCGACTAAAGCAAATTCTCCGACCCTCCAGCTGCCATGACGCTTTTACCCCTTCTTTTTAACAAAAATAGAACCGATAGAAACACTGAGCCCTTTCAATCTCTAATCAGCCGATTAATGGTAACTATCGATATCGTTCGCAAAAATATACACTAGCGTTCGGTAAAATCTCACAAAGAACATGTGGCGCATCTTAGCTCGTTATATTTTCATAATCACGCACGGCAGTTGGAGACGTGGACCATTGAATTAGCGCTTATAGCCGTCTGCCGCAATTTCCGCAATTACATAGCGCAAGTTGCGAAAGTTACAAAATTAGCGCGGTCGATACGCGACCGCTCGGACTTCGCCGTTAATCCTCGTTTGCGGCCGGAAAAGAGTCTGTCGAGAGTTTATTCGTTGTAATATCGCGTAAAACCGCAGAAATTCCGATATTATTCCATTATATCAAAACTACGGCCAGAACGTGTACGAAAGAGCGTTCAACGATCAGTTAGTGTTTTCAATCACTACACCATTTTTTATTTTTTCAAAAGTGAAATAATAATAGAAATTATAATGATAATAATATCTTTAACATTCGCGGATTGCTTGACGGATCGTGTGGTAAATAACCAAATTTATTATATAATTTATGTACATATTCAATATAATTTCTCTTTCCTTTGTTTTTATTGAATAAGTTTTTAAGTTTGGTTGGCTTTTGATCTTGTTATTATTTAATATAAATTTTCTTTTTTCTTTAAAAAGGATACACCAAAGTTAAAGCCAAAGAAAAAAGATGATATATTCAGCAGAGATGATAGAATAAATTCTATATAGCGTGTGCGTATACATCCGAGGTTAATTAATTATGCAGTACAAATACATATAGTCGAAGTTTCTGGCGTTATTTTTTTATTAAAAAAATTAAAATTAAAATTTTTTAATTTATATTTTTAATTTAAATTGTATTCTAATTATGATTTTTAAGAATTACAGTTATTTAAAGTTAAACGTTAAAATATGAGCAAAAATAATATCCATTAGAGCTTTTGCTGTGGAAAAATTGAAATATTTTTACTAGATTTCTTTTGAATTTAAAAACAACGTTTTTAAGGGTGAGTTAGAGAGAGAGGTCTAAACATGAAATTAAAGACTTTTTTGTATACATACATATCTCCTTGTATCTCTGTGTGAAGAATTAATTGTAAGAAAAAATCATATAAAGATTAAACAACATTGATTAAGGAAATTATTTGTGTTCGCGCCGGTCGCGCGCAGTTTTCTTGCCGCATAAAATAACGCGATAGTTGTTGCAGGTCGACCGTGAGAAAAAAGAAAAATTAAACACGTGGTTGTATGCGGCGTCAATAAGGTTGCATAAGGTCGTTTATTTATAAAGACACTTAGAAAAATACAGGGCGGAAAGAGCCGCGTTTATTTATAGTTTCTCGCTTGTCCGTGATTATAAATAAATGATTCAAAGTATTTCAACTTGTAATATTGCTTGTCATAACTTAAGATTTACGAACTCTGCAAGTCTTCACTCTTCGCGTTTTGCTTTTATGATTGTATTTTATTGTAGATGAAGAAGCAGCTATAGATGATACACGTCGTATTTCAAGTTATCAATTTTAGAGTGTAGCAATAATGGGATTTGACATTACACGTGTTCCATTTATCTGTAATAAAATTTTAATAATGTTAGAGAACTGTTAAGTTCTGATATATTATGTTACACCGTTATTTATTTTGAAATTGAAACTGATACCTTCAGAATTTAACGGCAGACACTAGATATCTTGTGTTATCTTGTATAACTATAAAACACTTGTAAAGATCGCTTCTCTTTCATTAGAATAGCAAACGTCTTCTCAGTCGTCTAAAGATAAGCGAGAACAATTGCAGAAACTAAAAGATAGATTATATGTACATTATATAAAGTAGAAAAATGATAATGTATTTATTGAGAATAATTCAATTTAGATAAGATTTCCGAATACAGTATCTGCTTGCAAATTATAAAACGATTAGAAAAGTTTTGCTTTAATTTAAGAAAGAACGAAAAAATACCAAGGGAAAATACTAATCGAAAGGAAATTTTCTTGAAGAGGGTTCTTTTTCCAGAGAACAGTACTTTAAAAATTTCCATAAAATATTTACGGCGACGAAATTCAGCCATTTGTCAACCGAAAACTTCTCCGCGCTGCGTAAAATGGGAATTTAAGAAGGCACAATGAAGTCCGGACGTTATACGCCACGACGTCGAGATAAAAATTTATTCTGGCCTTAGTGGGAGTTTATTCCCAGTAAACATCGAAAGACATTTTTACGTATACTTTTATCATAAAGTAATATACAAATGCTTGTATACGTTTCTCTTACGACGGGTTTTATTTATTCCAATCAGAAAGAGCGCATGTTCTTTAACAAATTGAAATCACTTGGCTTATTTTCAAAGCGTATAATGAAATGGTTATGTACTATATATCAGAATTTAGATTTCTCGAAAATGTGGCGGAAGCATAAGTTATTAATGTTATATAATAGAGATAAAAATACTTAAATGTTAGCTTCTACTGATAACTAATAACACACTTATATATTATGCTCGCTCAATAAATTTAAATTTCTCTCAATAGATTATTTAGCGAGAAAAAATTTATTTATATTGGGGGGGGGGGGTTTCTTCGATTTTTATTATTTATTGTATTTCTTCATCGTAGTTTTAAATTAACCGATTTTCTAACTGATTTTAATTTGACGTTTAGATCTTATTAAAAGAATAAAGAACTAACGCGAATTTCTCTCTTTTCCGTGTTGCAGAAGGCCAGATTGGCGCGTATCAGAATCGCGAAGGCGTCGAGCGGCGCCGCCTTCGTGAACAAAAAGAAGGCAGCGGAGGCGCGTTTGGCTGCTCAGGAGAGCGGACTGCACCTGGATGAGTTCTACAAGGAGGAGGATATCTTCGAGCTGCAGCATCATCACCTACTTCGTTGCTTGGAGAAGACCACGGTAACTACTAACGCCCCTGTCTAGTAACAACTGCATGTCCGCTTTTATACGGGAAGATTCTCCTCATCCGTTAAATCGCTTTGAAATCCTTAAAATCCCACCAATAAATTAGCTTTCTTAAATATATAGAGTACTTTATCTTCTATTTCTCGTTCTGATAATAAAAGAACTTAGGCAATGTTCTTTCTTCTCTTAAACACATTTTAAAGTTAACACTGTAAAGAGAGAGATGCGTAAAAAGAAGAGATTACGATTTCTTAATAAAAGAGATTTTTTTTTTAAAGTATACGTTAGTTTTGATAATAACACAAGCATTGAATATGCTATATCTGTCGCGTTGTTTTTTAGTTAGGATTCTATTAGAATAGACGGCTATAATTAATAGACAGAATAGAAATAATGTTGACAAGTTACATAACTATAGCATACCGGTATGCTCATCGGTATACAATGGCAATTTTATGAAAAGAAGAATGACATCGAAGGAGATTATAGAGAAACTTCAAGATAATATAAAGGCTGCTTGCTATCATTACGCAGAGTTTTTCGACGTTCTGCATAAAGACCGGTGCGACGAAGATGGATTAATCAGCGAAATGATAATTAATCATTCATGAATGCAATGGTTCTCTCGCCGTGAACGCGGATGACAAAAAACTCGTACAAAAACGCAAGTCTATCTTTAAGCGTCCTCGTCATTATTTCTGCGCAAAGCGCGCGATAAAGCAACTTGCATCGTCGCGAATGCATCGTCGACACTTCCGTTTTTCGAGCGCCGAGAATTCAATGGGTACTCCGCCTCGCGAAAATCCGGCAGTCTGTTTCGCAGAGTATTGCGCGCCGAGTGGCGCGGAGTAATTTGAATAAACCCTAGTCTCTCCCTCTGTCTCTCCCGGCCGCTCCGTGCTCCGTCTAATTTTAGCCCTGGTGAGAGGTTGGTTGCGCGAGCCGAGGGTTGGTGCCTGCCGCGTATACGGAGTGTATAGTCGTTATCGAGCCCGAATACCAGCGGCCTACCCTCGTTTATGGAACCGCTGTTACAGAAACTGTGCTGTTGTGAAATAGTACATGCGGGGTGTCACAGAGATCCCCGGACTTTTCGTGCAAACGCAGATAAGAAAGCCAAACAGTAAAGTTAGATAATAAATGAGGCAATAAATATAAAAATAATCTTAATATGTTTTTTAAATTAAAAGAGGAAAATTAAGTATAACTACGTTAGATGAGATAAGATAGGAATATAAAATAAATTAAAATTTGTGCGATAACTTTCATTTCGAGTCATTTTTCTTTACTTTCTTTTAAAAATACTGAAATGCAGAATAACGGTCTGCATAATTTCTGTTTATATCACTGAAAATTAAGATTTAATGGGCATAACTCGTAAGAATAAATTATATCTAATTTTATAGATTAAGAATGTATTATGTTTCTATTTTTTTTTATTCCACGACTCTATTGTCATATAATAAAATAAAAATTTTATGAATTACGGAAAACATTAGTAAAAAGAAGATGGAAGCTGTGCAAGAGAATATGAAACTCAAACAAATTTGTTAAAGAAAATTCGATTCAGCGTATTCGTAAAAGGATTTGCAGCTGCGGAAAAGGGCACCACTTTTCCAATATATCCTATTCGGGTTACATGTATGTGTATGTTTCTGCACAGAAATGCATACAGGTTTATGCGATTAAACCAACCGCGACATGCGATTTATACGACGTATGTAGTGACAGTGCTGGGGTTGTACGAAATATGTAATATATACGAAAGGGAGAAATTAGTTTATTACGTTGAAAACGAGAAAAGGAGGTTCATTACGTACAGGATATATGAATAGGCATTGTGTAGGTCCTAATTTTATATAAAATCTGTTAGCATAAAGTGATAGTTAGAAGGCAAAAATTTAAGAAAGAGAATATAGGTAAGCGTTTAGATAACAGTGGATAAAAGACTACGCGGAATTTATACTAATTAATTTTGTTTATTTTAGTAGTTTTATCTGAAATCTAGTTTTCTTATTTGATAATATTTCGGCTATTATTTCGTGTAATTTTAACTCGGCAACATTGAAAAAATTAACTTATGATGTGAGGTTTATATAATACAATTTTATTACAAGATTACTATGTTTATGTGAGCGTTACTTCTGCAGTAACTTACGATAATTCCTCCGCGTAAACGGAGATTTGTGGTAACTTACGATAATTCTCTTCTAAACGAGTGAATTATCGTAAGTTACTACAGAAGTAACGCTCGCGTAAACGTAGTATAAGATACACATAGTTGAAGGAAAATACAAGACAATTCAAAAAGGAAAGAAAAATAAAAGAAATACTAAATTTATCAACTTTTATTTTTTTTATCTTATTGTAAAAATTTAGAATTAAACAAAATATCTTTACAATAAAGTTTTAGGAAGAAATCTTTAGTCGCAATAAAATCTGTGGCGGTCTTCATCAATCATTTTTTCATTAACGCTTTTAAGCATTTCCTAGATAGCTAGTTTTACGCGAAACTTTCTTATAGTCTAAGAGCTGGCTACAAAAATTAAAAATGATAAGGTGCAGTCAAAATTTGTACATGAAAACCCTTCTTACTATCTGAAAAGCACGTAGCACTGCAGCCAGAATTCGCTCCAGGGGAAGGAAGCGTGGGCGGGCGGTCAAACGCGTTTATTTTTAATCAAAATAAAATCTTTAAGTGCAGTTCTAATATTTTGTGAAGTTGTAGTTTTTAACTGTAGAAATTACGGAAAATTATTGTCAGAAGTCTAAGCCGGGGCTAAAACGTTGCCAGAAGTCGGTAAACTTGTAAAAAATTGTTTAAATTTTAATGACAAGATGCAGTTCTGGCGATTTTGTTTTTATATTATTTAAAGTTTAAAAAAATTAGATATTAATTGCCACGACGATTGTAGATCACGTTGCAGACGAACTTCTTGAACTTTATTATTTACAATCACTTTTTTCTTTTCATGACTGCTAGAGAAGTTTAAAATTTTATTCTGTTTTAAAGGGGCTTCAAAACTGTCAATATTTTTAGCACATTTAGTGATAAACTGTTTTCTTTGCAATTTACCAGTTTCTTTAACTTTCAGTAGAAAATCAGCGACACTGTCAGAGGCACAACGCCCTGTACTGATTTTATATAACTTATCATGATTTAGTTTTTTGCTATCAAATAGATTAATATTATTTCTTAACACTTCAAAAAATGCGTTTAACTGTAAATTATCTTTTTTATATGCAATTTATTTTTGCACAATGTGTTTCAAACACTTAACAGTTTTAACAGTTCAGCGCTTACTCGGCATGATTATGGTTTTTTTATGCATTTCCCTCACTTAGCCTTCTGCATATACCGGGTGTCTGAGACCACCCGTCCACTTCTTTTCTTTCAAAAACTAAGCATTTTAGAGAAAAACGTTCTAGACAAAAATTGTATGGTTTTGAGGGAGACATAAGATGGTGTCATTGATTTGACCTTGGGTGGCATCGTTAAGGACAGGTCAAGGACACCTTTAGTTTCTTAAATGGAACCCCCTATTTTTTATTGCATATTCTTATAGCTTATGTCGAGAGCTTACCAAAACACTATAATTAATTATTTTTTCATTAAGTACTTTTTGAGTTATAAGGCTTGAAAGTTACAGTATTGTGACATAATATTTTGTTAAGTATTTATGATTCAAATTCCTTACTTTTTATTTTTGCAAACAATACGAATCAATTAATGTAAAGAAAACACAATTTTCTTAAAGAAAAACTTGTGTAACTGTTTATTGCATATTCATTATTTTCTTAGCTTCTCACGATTCGGAGTGCTTGATTTGCGTGAGTCCCCTTGCCTCTCACGATTCGGGGTGCTTGATTTGCGTGAGTCCCCTTGCCTCTCACGATTCGGGGTGCTTGATTTGCGTGAGTCCCCTTGCCTCTCACGATTCGGGGTGCTTGGTCATTCAGAAGAGAACCCGTATGCGTCTCTTCTTTAGGTCCACCGACACCGATGACACAATGAGTGACACACGATATAACGTGAAACGTGAAACCACGTACAATAGTCGATCAGACTACTACCGATTCAGAGTATAATGATTTTTATCTTGTATCACATGCGAGTGATACTCACAGTCAGGTAGGTCGATACGATAAATTAATTTTTTTAAATAAAAATATTTGTTTTATATAACTAATCAAGCATCCCGAATCGTGAGAAGCTAAGAAAATAATGAATATGCAATAAACAGTTACACAACAAGTTTTTCTTTAAGAAAATTGTATTTTTTTTACATTAATTGATTCGTATTGTTTGCAAAAATAAAAGGATGGAATTTGAAAGGAGGAAAATAATAAGGAATTTGAATTATAAATACTTAATAAAATATTATGTCACAATACTGTAACTTTCAAGCCTTATAACTCAAAAAGTACTTAATGAAAAAATACTTAATTATAGTGTTTGGAAAGCTCTCGATATGAGCTATAAGAGTATGCAATAAAAAATAGGGGGTTCCATTTAAGAAACTGAAGGTGTCCTTGACCTGTCCTTAACGATGCCACCCAAGGTCAAATCGATGACACCATCTTATGTTTCCCTCAAAACCACACAATTTTTGTCTGGAACGTTTTTCTCTAAAATGCTTAGTTTTTGAAAGAAAAGGGGTGGGCGGGTGGTCTTAGACACCCGGTACTATAGTTCACTAACAGTATAAATAATAAAAGACACAAATTGCCCGAACTGCACCTTATTATTTAAATTTTAAAGAATCGTTTTCCGTTTCACCGACTTCTTATGATATTATCATTTTTCACATACTTAGCCATCGTTTTGACTTCTGGCAATTAATATCAAATTTTTTTAAGCCTTAAATAATATAAAAACAAAATCGCCAAAACTGCACCTTGTCATTAAAATTTAAACAATTTTTTTTACAAGTTTATCGACTTCTGGCAACGTTTTAGCCGCGGCTTAGACTTCTGGCAATAATTTTCCGTAATTTCTACAGTTAAAAACTACAACTTCACAAAATATCAGAACTGCACTTAAAGATTTTATTTTGATTAAAAATAAACGCGTTTGACTGCCCGCCCACGCTTCCCTCCCCGGGAGCAACTTCTGGCTGCAGTGCTACGTGCTTTTCAGATAGTAAGGAGGGTTTTCATATACAAATTTTGACTGCACCTTATCATTTTTAATTTTTGTAGTCAGCTCTCCGTCTATTATATTGTCTCGTCCTTTGGTTGAAGATATGGAGCTTCGAATATTGAGCTTTCCCTCATGATGGGTACATGTGATCCGTGTACCTTGATGTTGACAGAACAAAATGATCAAATACATGAGGTAACGTGTAAAGCAGTAGCCGCTACTATAACACAAGTTGCAGGAGTACAAACAACTTTGGAAATACAAATTCAGGAACTGACCAAATAGGTCGCAACACTTACTTCGCGTAGATAAAAATAATATATATTACGCGGAGGGAGCTTGACGGAGGAAAGATTTTTGTTTAAAGAGCAGAACACGTGACAGATAAAGGAAGATAAAAATATTTAATTAATGATTAATTAACCAAAGATATTAAAGTTAACGTGTAACAAGGAAAAATGGGCTTTCCCAATCAAACGGTTAATTGTGCGTGAGTTAATGCTATGTAACATTTAATTAATAATTTAATGCAAATTATAAATCGTATGTTTCGGATCTACTTTGAGCCATCTTTAGCGACGCGGTGATAGATAAATTAAATAATCTCAAGCTTTATTCCGACGAGCATAAGGTGCGTATTTAAAAATTGAATGTACAAAGGTAATGTAATTTTCAAGAGGAAATTCTGCCAGAAAAATTCTGCCAACATTCATAATCTGCAAAATGTTTGGATTAAAAATGCAAATTGGGACCAACCGACAAAGAGAAGTGAAATTCACTCACCAAACCAAGTCCAGATAAACTGAAGTTTTGAGAAAGACGACGGAACATGAGATGATTTTTAAGCGGTGGTGGTTGATGTAATCGAAACAATGATACGATCAGAGAACAAATCTGGTTTCAAATAACACTTGGTTCATTCAGGAGTCAACCATTGACTGAGGTCAAAGACGAAACATAACTTACAATTAGTCTTAGTGCATATGGTAAAAAGCGTCGTAGGTGAAGAGAAAAGAAGAAAAAAGGGGATTTAAATTAATGGCAATAGAGTAATAAGAAATACAGAAATAAAAATTAACCTCCAATATAAATTTAGAAAATAACTAATTTAAATTTTTACAATAGAAGAGTGAACGTAATAGGCAAAAAGTTTATAATTTATTTAAAATTGAGACATATGCATGATGTAGATACTTTGTGTCTACATTGTCGGTTAGCCTTAATTTTTATTTCTAGTTTGAATATTTTGCAGACTATGAATGTTGGCAGAATTTTCTCTTGAAAATTACACTGTCTTTGTACATTTAATTTTTAAATACTCACCTTACACTCGTCGGAGAGCTTGAGATTATTTAATTTATCTATCATCGCATCGCTTAAGATAGCTTGCAGTAGAGCCAAAACGTTTATAATTTGTATTAAATTATTAATTAAATGTTACATAGCACTAATTCACGCATAACTAACCGCGTTTTACTTTCAAAGTCCACTTTTCTTTATTAGCCGTTAATAAAAACATCTGTTATGATCACTGACGATTCAGAACGAAGGCAAAGAAATATTCTAAACCATGTGATTGTCCTCTTGGGTTTTCTATCTTATAAACCCAAGAGGACAATCTTAATTGAGGCGAGCGTTTCGAGTTTTAAGTCTCACCGTCTATTCATGATAGACTATAGTTAGTTTTAAAATGATATTGACAAACTCAGATGTTAGTGTATATTCTAAATTGATGCGAGATTGAAAACGAATGGACTTGTATGGACTGTTGCCAATTACCCCATAATCTCCATAGATGTCATATAACTCTGGTTCTTAAATTGTATAGATTAACAGAATTTTAGTTTATATTTCTGTGATTCTATGGCAATTTCATTAAAATTCAAAATCGTACATCAAGAATATTGAATACTGACAAAATATCTATCTGTTACTCCATCGGGAATAAAAATTAAGATATAAAAGCAATGATAAATTTCAGTAAAATTACAAAGGAAAGCAGATATTCCCCAAGAAGTAATAAAGACTTTTTATCGGCATAGGAAATATCAGAAGAAAAATTTAAGCAACAAATAAAGGTTCAGTTGCCGCGTACCGAATAACAATTTTTTTACGTAGTGCAATTTATGTTTACAGATAAAGATGTTTATGCGTAAATATTTAATTGCTTCCTCATAGAGGAAGCTTTGTTTTCGTGAATTTCGTATATGAACTTTTGATTGCGTATAAAGTTGGGTCTAGTCAATCAAATTTAAAAATATTATATATGAAATAGGGGTAGAAGAAACCAACGAAGAGATTGGTTTTTGAGTTTTTTTTGCCAATATGTTCAGATTGTTGTAAAACGTCAAAATATCGCCTTAAAAAAAAATGTCCGTATGTGTGTGTGTATGTGCAGATTTGATGTTGTGGTTGCTCTAACTTCCGCAAATATTGAGAAATCGGGCTGTTCTTTTTTTTAATCGATAGAGTATCATTTAAGGAAGGTTGGTATTGAATTTGGCGATGATCGGTAAAGGGGTTCTTTTATAAAAAAATTTTCAATTTTTTTAGAAATGTCTGTGGTTGCTCTAACTTCCGCAAATTTGGAGATATCGATCTATTTCTAATTTTATTATATTTTTTAGTTTTTTCTACCTCTATTTTATATATAATTTTTTAAGATTTGGTTGATTAGACCCAGCTTTATACGCGATCAAAGGTCCATAATTTTGATTGCATACAAAGCTAAATCTAATCAACCGAATTTAAAAGAATTATATATGAAATAGGGGTAGAAAAGACCGAAGTGTAAAAATTGTTTTTTGAGTTTTCGAAGCCAATGTGTTGTTTTAAAGAGTATGAAAAAATGTGTGTGCCACATTTACCGAAATTTTTATAACTCTAAAACTAATTAACCAAATCTTAACGAATTATATATGAAATAAGGATAGAAAAAACTGAAGAATATAATAGAATTAATAAAAATTGCTAATAATAAAGGGGTTACTGATTTCTGTTTAAGAAAACAGCCAAATTTACCAAAATTTCTATAACTCAAGAACTGATTAACCAAATTTTAAAGAATTATTATTATATATGAAGTAGGGATAGAAAAAAACTGAAGAATATATTAACAGATTCTTTTCTTTGTCAGTGAAAAATTAACCAGAGATGTATATTTTGACCAAACTGACTTTAAAATCAGAAGAATATAATATAATATAATATAATATAATATAATATAATGAAAAATATAATAGAATTAATAAAAATTGCTAATAATGAAGGGGTTATCGATTTTTATCTAAAAAATCTATATGATTGCCCTAATTTTTGCAATTTTTTTTTAGAAATGTCCGTGCTTGCTCTAACTTTCGCAAATATTGAGATATCGGGCAGAATTTTTTTCAATTGATAGAGTATTATTTAAAGAAGGTTGATATTGAATTTGGCGATGATCGGTAAAGGGGTTCTTTTTAAAAAAATTTTTGAATTTTTTTAGAAATGTCCGTGGTTGCTATAACTTTTGCAAATTTTGAAATATTGGGCTACTTCTAATTTTATTATATTCTTTTCTACCCCTATTTCATATATAATACTTTAAGATTAGGTTGATTATCGGTATATCTAATAATCGGTAAAAGGGTTTTTTCTTTATAAAATTTTGAGTTTTTTGACGATCGGTGAAGGAATGACCGATTTCTGCTTAAAAAGTGTATAAGATGTACATGTAATTTTATATAGAGTATCATTAAAATATAGTTGTTTTGAATTTTGCGAGGGTTGGTAAAAGGGTTATCGATTATTGCTTAAAAAATGTGTAAATTATTTGATAGATAGAATATTATTTAAGGAAGGTATTGAATTTGGCGAAAATAAGTGAAAAGGAGTTACTGATTTCTGCTCAAAAAGTTACATGTATTGAATTTGGCGATAATCGGTAAAAAGGTGTACATGTAATTTTATATAGGGTATTATTAAATATCACCAAAATTAACATCAACTTTTTTTAAATAATATTCTCTTTAAAAAGAATACATCCCACTATCTCAGAAATTATAAAAGAGCAACCAAGAACATTTCTAACAAAATTCAATACTTTCTCTATCTATTCTTTATTAATACTTTTATTAAAATATATGCACCCGGTTCTAAAGTCCAATAGGATGACACCCAGGAGAAAATAAATAATTATTACGATATATGACCAATCGCGCGAAGCAGGTTGTGCTTTTGTTCGGTCGATTTAAACTATTATATGATTTGAAAGTTTTAAAAAATTATAATTTTATTAAGGGTTTGAAACAATCAATAAAGCTTATATCACAATAAAAAAAAGTGTGCAAGTAGAAACTTGCACATTGCTTCCTCATAGTTTTCAAGTGTGCAAGTAGAAACTTGCACATTGCTTCCTCATAGTTTTTAAGTGTGCAAGTAGAAACTTACACATTGGTTCTTCATAGTTTATAAGTGTGCAAGTAGAAATTTGTACATTGCTTTCTTATAGTTTTTAAGTGTGCAAGTAGAAACTTGCACATTGCTTTTTCATAATTTTTAAGTGTGCAAGTAGAAACCTGCACATTGCTTCCTCATAGTTTTTAAGTGTGCAAGTAGAAACCTTTGCTCACAAAGCTTCCTCTATGAGGAAGCCAAAACAAATAAATACTAATAATTATGCATCGAATAAAATAAAAGCTTCCTCATAGAGGAGCTTTGGCACCCTCTTAATCTTAAATGCGTTAAACGCATGCCGCAATTATCAAGAAAGTTTACGAATTCTTTAATATCAAAGATACTTTCAGTAAGGTCTAATTGTTGCAAATATTTACATCTAGGTGTAAAATAACGAAATATATCGCACATATATGTCTGAGATTTAATATATCGTATGTTCAAACGTTTATAGAGTAGAGGATCCCGTGTTAAACAATCAAAACGTCTATTATTTACTTCATTAAGGCGGCATAATGTTACCACATCTAAGTATTTAAATATTATTAATAGTATTTCAGTCTGTAAAGATAGAATATAATTAATATAATACAAAATAAATACTTTAATACTCAAAGTACGAAATGTCATTCCAATAAATATTGTGATGAGAAATAGATGAGAATTCTTAGAATACTTTACAGGAAGTGCAGATAAACTGCAACTGCATGATAGCTCCTCGCACAGCTCGGCAATCCGACACGAAATTTTAATGTTGGGCGCCAGACGCGTAGACTCGCGTCCACTAAGTACTCCAATATCACGGAAACCCGAAGAAACACAAAACGCAATAAATCCGGCGTGCGAGAGATGGGCCAGCTCGACCTAACGGTTATGGGCGGGGTTGATGAAGGGCAGCGCAAGATTTGGCGGGGTGACGCATAAATCACTTACTCACATGTTTAGAAAAATGAATAACAACGTTTAGATAACTCTCAGGTGAACAGTCAGTGCCAGTTCGGCTTTCATTACTGAAGCATAGAAATCAAGCAAATAAATGATAACGCGGACGTCCGGAATCAAACAAACAATAAGGGTAACGCGGACGTCAGAAATGAACGGAATAGATTAGATATTAAGCTATTTTACAGTAAACGCGCAGAAGGCGCTGATACCGCATAAAAAAACAGTAGTAGAAAATTAAACATACGCGTAATATAGAACATCGGGCAAAAGATACGACCGAATACAACATAATTGAAGTAAACGCGAAATAATAGATTAGGAAGTAGGATCGAACGTGAAGTATCGAAATGGTGGTGCATCACGCCGCGCTCGGAGCGCGTGAACGCAACGTCCAAAGCCACGCAGGGATTCTGTCGCAATTAAATTAACTAACGCAAGTAATAATCGTAGCGCAAGCAACGTTTCAACGCAATTATGACCGAACGCAACATGCTATCGCCAACGATATTCTAACGCGAAAAATGATGGGCCGAGGTACTCGGCATAACACGAAATACTATAACAAACGCGAAAATACGGCGTTACCCCGAGTAATAATGGAACGCAAGTACCATTCGAGAACAAATAATAAATCAACGCGAGTAACCTTCTAATAATAAGCCAACGCGAGTAACATTCTAACGCAATTGATGAGTCAACGCGAGTCACATTCTAACGCAAACGGTGAATCCACCTGGTCATCAAGTCGTGGTTTTCATCCATTGCGAGATAAAAGAAAAGGTTTTTCTTTGTTCTTGGTCGTGACGGTAGTTGCGATAGCCTACGAAAATATACTCAAAGCGTGAGTCTTAAAATAACAGAAAAGAAGAACCAATGGGGCGCGAATATTATTCATAATAGGGTTTCAAATCTTTAATGTGAACCTTTCCGATCGGGTGGCCTAACGGGTTCCGCGAGTTCGTATACTACAGGCGACAGAATCCTTTGAACGGTGAAGGGACCGTGGAATTTTGTAGCTAGTTTTGCAGAAACATGCTGCGCGGCGGACGATAAGACGTGCTGTCGTTTTAACACTCGGTCACCTACGGCGAATTGGCGGTCCCGTCTACGTAAATTGTAGTACCGGGTTTGCTTCATCCGCGCGGTCTCTAAGTTTTCGTTAATCCATTCCCGCAACTGTTGGATTCGCTCCATCCGCTCTCTTCAAATGGCGGAATCGGAGTTTTCTCTACCTCGACAGCAGCGTCTTCTCGCCCGCGAAACAGATTGACAGGGTGTGGCTCCCTCCCGAAATTCAGAAACGCAGGCGTCGCTTGCAGCGAAGTATGACGTACGGAATTATACGCGAAACGAAACCCATTAATGTGTGTATCCCATTCGCGGTGATCTCTCTCTAGGAAAGCCGTAATCATGGTTTTAAGTACGTGGTTAACCCGCTCAACGGGGTTCGCTTGTGGGTAATACGGTGGTACCGTTGTATGCTGAAGTCCGTACTGTTCCGCTAACGCTTGCAGTTCACGATTTAGAAATTCTGTGCCGTTGTCAGTTAACAAGACGCGTGGCGCTCTCCAGCGAAAAATAACGAGTTCTTCGATAGCCTCTCGGATCCTTTTACCGGTAGCTTTACGGAGCGGGCAACACTCAATCCACTTTGTGAACAGATCTTGTATCACGAGGAGGTACGCGTGTCCTGATTTACTGGGCGAAAGCGGTCCCATAATATCCGCGGTAACTACCATCTACGGAGCCTCGGTTACTCGCTGACCCATTAATCCCGCGGGAACGTCTTGTTCCACTTTTATTCTCTGACACGTATCGCACCGGCGTACGTACCGGGCGATATCTTTAAACATCCGCGGCCAATAATACCTCGTCGCGACACGGCGCGGTACGTTTTCTCCACACCTAAGTGTTCGGCCTGAGGCGAATCATGATTTTCGCGAATAATTTCCTCGCGCGGCTCCCTTGGCACGACAAGCTTCTACTGATAAATTGTCCACGGTTTTGTTTATAACGGGATGAGGTTGGCGAAAATACAATTTATCTTCGTCTACTTTCCATCCCGGGAATCGACGCGGGCGCTTGATAACCTCGTTTAGTCGCTTCACATACCATTCGTCTTCAACCGCGGCGACCGCGCACAACTCAACGTTTTGCTTGTAAATTCGCGAGAGTGCGTCCGGCACGTGATGCATCGCACCCTTTCTATGCTCGATACTATAGTCGTATTCGAGTAACTCGAGAGCCCATCTCGCTAAACGTCCTGTCGGATTTTTCAAATTATGCAGCCAACGGAGGTTGCTATGGTCCGTTATAACCGTGAATCGATAGCCTTCGAGATAGGGTCTAAACTTTTTTATCGCCCATACGACCGCTAAGCATTCCTGCTCGGTTGTATGATGTATTGAATACTTCTTCTCGGCGTCGGCCAAAGCTCGACTCGCGAAAGTTACCATATGTTCGTTACCCTCAATCTGCTGGGTTAGTACAGCGTCTAAGCCGTCGGAACTGGCGTCGGTCTGCAATACAAAGGGCACGCTAAAATTCGGACACGATAACGTAGGCGGAGAGGTGAGACACGTTTTGATAGTCTCGAACGCAGCCTTTTGATCTTCGCCCCACTCTCACGTCTGATTTTTTTTTTAGTAATCGCGTTAACGGCTCTAGACAAGTGGCACACTGCGGAATGAAACGGCGATACCACGTCGCCATGCCAATGAATCGGCAATTGACGGAGGTTACGCGGCGTGGGGTATTCTCGAATCGCAACGGTCTTATGGGGGTCGACTTTCAAACCCTCCCTCTGGACCAAAAATCCCAGGTATTTAACCTGCGAGCGACAGAATTTACTTGTATCGGAGTTTATCGTTAAGCCCGTTTCGCGGATACGCTTAAAAACTCATCCCAACCACTCTAAATGCTCCTCAAAAGTTTCGGTAGCCACGACGATGTCATCTAAATACGCGAAAGCGTACGGGTCCATCTCCGGTCCAATTAAGCGATCTAATAACCTTTGAAAGGTCTCGGGAGCTCCCGTTAAGCCAAACGGCATTCGCTTAAAATGAAAGAAGCCCTTTCTCGGCACCGTGAGAACAGTGATCTCTCTGTTCTTTTTAGCCAGCGGAATCTGGAAGTAGGCTTGGGTCAAGTCGATGGTCGAAATATACCGAGCTTTTCGCAACTTGTCCAGAATCGCGTTCATATACGGCAACAAGTACGCGTCCTTTTTGGAAACATTATTCACTAGCCAGAAGTCTAAGCAGAAACGATATGTCCCGTTGGGCTTTTTAATCATTACGATCGGCGTTGACTCATTTTGAGATGGCTCGATGATACCGGCTTTTAGTAGACGATCTACTTCTTCGTAAATGGCGTCTTTAATTTTTGGCGAGACGGGGTAACATCGTTGTCTAATAGGAGGATGGTTTCCGACCTCGATATAATGTTCGGTTAACGTCGTGGCTCCGAGCTTTTCCGGATTACCCGTGATTTCTATCTCCAAAAATTCCCGCAAACGCTTTTCTTGGTCTGGCGTTAGCTCGCTCAATCCGCAACAAACGACCCAGATAGCACATGGACGTCCACTGAATGTCCATCAGTTATCCATTTTTTGGCAACGGACGTCGATTTTTTAGTCCAAAAAAGATCCAACGGATGTCTGATGGACGTCCATTCGATGTACATTTTGCACAACTTCGGACGTTCATAGAATGTCCAGAATAAGGCCATTTTCGGACCTATTCTGGGCTTATTTTGGACCTATTATGGAATCTAAAATAAATCCAAAATAGTTCAAAAGTATTACATTACTTTTACAAAAAAAATCAAAAGCCATTTTTCTTAATGAAGAGAAAACGTACATAAATGTTTTAAAATTTTATTTTAGTACTGTTATTTTACGTTTTAATTAATGATGATACTTTAAGAAAAAACTAAGATCTTAATGATTTAATTGCATTGTTTTTTTATATTATCGTCAACGATAATTATTCAACGTTAATTAATTAATCATTGATTTTTGTTTTTTTCTCAAAATAAGCATAAAATAACAGTACTAAAATAAAATTTTATAACATTTATGTACGTGTTTCTTCATCAAATTTCCTTCTCCAACGATGCAATACTTTCGACTGTAAGTGCGAAAATATTTCTGTTTCGGACATTTTACAAATGTGATTTTCAATATGTACATATTTTGACCATATGTCCGAATCTAACAACTTATTTAAATAAAACAATTTATTTTGTACTTAAATATAAACATTTATTAAATGTGACACTAGGAGTATAATAGACAATGCATATATGTATACTAATTATATATATAATGTTCTTTTATATATATATATATATATATATATATATATATATAATATTCTGTCTTTAATTTTAAACAATATTAGTATACGAATTAAAATATATATGTTGTATCAAAATTAACATTAATATTAATATACGTATATATTGAAATAAATCTTAACGATTAGAACTAATTAAATCTTTGAACGCTATTATAATCACATTTTAGTATTACTTGCATCACGTGAAATAATACACACGTATATTAATAAGAATTGAAATAAAAAACAGAAATAAAGAAAAAAGTCCAAAAGAATATAAAATTTATCACTCTTGATCACTTTCTTGGTTATCGTTAAGTTTCTTTTTCTCGGCATTCCACCTTTCCTTGGCTCTCCGCAGTCATTTCTGGATTGCCTCCTCTAAAATCTTTTTAGTATATGTAGAATTAGTCTCTTGACCAGAAACTGTAATAAAAAACAATATTTTGTATTTTGTTATAATTATCAGTCAAACTGCATAAAATAGGATACACTTGACTCCCGGAACTTTTAGACAAAGGTAAACCGTCAATATTTATGATAATTTCGATTATTTATGAATTTTGAAAAGAATACAATGTTTTTACAAGTTTTTCCACGCAATGACTTATGCCAAAATGATACTAACGTCTCGGTTCAACATCATCTGCATTTAATTTCCTCAGAGTGCTTAATAAAGTACGGGCATCTCGAGGGAGTTCTATTTTGATTTCATATGTTCTAACAATTTATTTAGTGCGACATGAGTTACTCGATTTCTAACAGTCCATCCTTGCAAGAATTGTGATGTACTTACAAAATTATTCACAACGTTCAAAATTATTTAAAAAATTGCGATTAACTATACCATCATCATTAATATAGCTATCAATATCATCTTCATCATTAGTACTGTCGTTATCAAGGGTCTCTTCTCTCTCATCATTATTTATTAATTCATAATTATTGTTATCATAATTATCATTATAGTTATCGTAATTATTATTATCATAATTATCATTATCAACGGCACATGTTTGCAATAAATTTTTATCCAAACCATTTGAGTAAGTCGTGTTTAGTTTATCTTTCTGAGGTATTAATGATGATACATTATTAATGCTTGCTACTGAAAATGTATCACAAACAGACTGCACGATAGTTTGGATTTGGATGGAACGTAAGTTTGGATTTTTTAGAAAAATCTATTATGAAGCCTCTTATGTTAGAAGTCAACAAAACTGAAATGAATTCAGATTTTCTCTTTTACTGTTACTACAAAGGTAAAGTGTATACAAATGTCTATAAATTCTTGAAAATAATTTACATAGAAAAATGAGAAGAGTATCCGAATATTCAAGTTTGTCGAGTATATTTTAAAGATGTCTGTTACATATTTTATCGATAAAATATATCCCACAAAAATATAACAGAATTGCACAAACATAACGCTATCAATAGATGCATCAGCTATTTCCTTTGCACGTTTATAATATTTTCTTTTTATTTTAGGCATTTTTAAGAACTATAATACATCATTTATGATACTCACTTGGATTGTAGAACTTGTACAAAATAACCTTTAGCAAAATACGAAACGAAAGATGAGGGCAAGGCGGTTGCCGGCTTTTCGATGAGACGGGACGACGGATAGAGGTAGGCTGAGAGGCAAAAAAAGACAAAAAGGAGAAAATAATTAATAAAACTTCACTGCACCGGATTGTACAATCTGCGTTGTACTTATAAAATAAAGACCTAATTTATAGCTATATAATTCTACTGCGTATTCATAACCCAATTTTCTTTATCATAATTAAAACCATATATTATTCACGTATATAAAATTTTAATAAAGGCTGCTTATAACCGTTTTATTGCAAGTAATAAATGTTAAACTTACAATTGTATATTCAACGAAACGCGAAACGAAGGAGGACAAGGCGGTTGCCGGCTCTAGCCGGCTCTTCGATGAGACCGATGAGACGAAGTGGCGCGTAGAGGTAGGCAGAGAGTCTATTACATTGATCTAAATACATACATACAAAAGATCGATGAGAAAATATAAGTATATATGTATACTTTACTGCACCGGATTGTATCTGCGTTGTAAATATAACCTATAATTCTGCGTATTTATAACCGGCCGATTTTTTTTCATATCAAAGCCATTATTTTCACATATAATATACACTACATACACTACTATATAACATACATATAATAACTTTCAATATTAGGATACTTACAGTTTTACTGCGATGTTGAACTTATAACTATATTCGACAAAACGTGAAGTGAAGAAGGACGAGGCGGTTACCGCCTTTTCGATGAGACGGAGCAGCGCGTAGAGGCCGAGTCAAGAGACAAAAGACGACAAATGCGCGCGAAACATTGAGGTCTACTACCAGACAATATCCATGTCCACATAAAGCGGACATCCTATGGACGTCTAAATGTGGGTTACTGACGAATGTTCAAAATCGAATATCCTATGGACGTCCATTTTATGTCCATAGACGTCCGGACGTAAAATGGACATAAAATGGACGTCCATAGGATATCCTGTGCTATCTGGGGAGGGGCGACGCTTCCGATTTTTGCGTCTTCTCCTTCTCCGATGGGTCGGACTCGAGATTCACACTATCTCCCTTGGTTAACATCACGCGAACGCTCGCGAGAGAACTCGAAGAACCCTTCTCGAAACGGTACTGCCGCGAGGGATTCTCATTACGGAAAAATACGTTAGGAGTTTTCTGTCCTAGACTAGTGAGAAATTGTATCTCGTATGGAATTACTTTTCACTCCACAAATTATTCTTTGTCTGTTAACGGGCAATGATTTTTGCTGTTTTATAAATACCTCATCAATTACTTCGGCGCAGAAAAAGCAACGTTTTTCAAAATCGAATGCCGGTGGATGAAATGCCGGTGGATGGTTCGAAGATTGCGATGACGACGGAGAAGATGGAGGTGATTTTGAGATCGAGACAGCACAGTAGCTCCGACGACGAATAGCCGCTGCAGCCATTCTCTCGTTGATGTATATTTTTCGACAGAGCACGTGTACTGTGATGTTGTTGACGTCTTCTAGCATGCGCGCATGTTCTTTGTCGCCCCTCTTAATAGCAAACGAATGTAAAGTTTGCACACCTCTTTTCTGAACGACAGTAATTTTGCCGTCACTCAGCGCTTTCCCACAAATAAAACACTCGCTTTTTTTGTAAAATTTTACTCTGAAACGCTCGAAATACAGTTTACGACTGACCGAAAATAATACACAATAACACACAATAACACACACAAACAACACACACACAATAACACACTGTACAGTTCGCGGAAAATAGTTTTATAATGTACGACAATTCACAATAAAACTAAACACACTCAACTTTGGCGCTCTCTATCTCTGGTGTTTTTTGAGTTACCGCAAAAAAATATACGAAAATTGTAGAGAATTGTGTTCTCTACAAGTTTTATTTAAACATTTTTTTGATCAAACTAACAGGGGGCGATATAAGTGTCAATAAAAATGTTCATGTAATTGACGGCACTTTTTTGATTGTAACTTTTTTTCCTTGACAGCTATTAAATTTTTTTTCAAACAAAAGTTGTAGCAAATATTTTTCCCTACAAAACTAAAAAAAAAAAATCGACCAATAGGAGCCGAGATATTCAAACTTTGAATATTTACCCCTATTTTCAAGATGGCCGCCGACGCACAGGGAAATTCTGTTTGAACTTTGTGAATTTGGGCATCTTCTATGACCCTCTACTCACCCTCAAAAAATTGGCTTGTTAATCTGTTTTGTAGATATTCGGTGTTTTTCGAGCTAATTTTACTGGCTTATTATTAACAAAAATGTTTGGAAAATATAGCAGTTATTTTGAGTATTGGAAGGCATAAATGACTAATATATATGCCTAAATAGTACATGTATGAACAAAGGAAAGTTTTTTAAAGCAGTGAATGCTTTTTGGAAGTTTATATATTTCAGTTAGTATTATTCAGATGTTTGATATATAGTTGCCATAATATTGAAAGAAGCTTCTATTTGTTCACAATGATTGTAACGTTAGCGAAATAAAAATTCTGCTAAATACCCTACGTATGTATACATAATGTTTTTTTCGAGTTTTATACCGTGAAATATTTGCGCGTGTTTCACGCCAACAACGTTCAATATTTTGCGTGTGTGCACTACTCTCGAGATCTACAAAATTCATTTTATGATTCACAGTTAAATTGTATATAGCCTTCGTTGGTTAGACACTGATAAGATTTCCAACAATCTGATATAATTGTTGTTTCCGGTTTTATCCATTTCTTAATAACACTAAGTAATGTGCTAGTAGATCGATCAGGTACTGGCTTGATAAATAATCGTTTACTTGATCTTTTAATTCCACCAAATATCCATTGCCCTTCTACGATTCGTCCTTTGTTGTGCTTTCTTTTTTCCACTTTAGCCTCATTAATTTCAACTATTTCTCCTTTTTCTCCAATCATTTCTGAATTTGATTCCATCCACTGAATACATAACTATCGAAAAATGCACAAATAGTAACAAAAATTTATAATAATATTAATAATAAAAAAAAGAAATATTAGTAAATTACATCACGACAAAAATTTGACCAGTTTACAATACTGAGTTCAGAAATTTCAAGTTTATCTATGAAAAAAGTGTGACGTTGCGGTCTAATACGAAGAAAGTATGCAATGAATCGACATACTGTTTGTAAATCCAAATGACTTTCTGCGAACCACGTATTATGAAAAATACTAAACTTTATATTACACTTCTTCTTGAATCGTTTTTTTGACAGTTACGAATATACTCTACATTGTAACACCGAAACAATAAAGAGTTGCGATCAAAATCCATTAAATTGTTACATCGAGGACAACACGCAGAACTTGGCAGAATTTTGTTATTTATTAGATATCAATAAGTTTATTTTTATCATCACATATTCCCAAAAACTCGTAAAGCTTTATTTTAAGTCGTATCAGTCTTGCAACGATTGACAAAAGATGACTGATAGACTATGAGCACAGACACGCCAAATAGACCGAATACTACAGAATGTAAATAACCAAGGTCAGTAGTAGTATATGTATAAACGAGCTCGTAAAGCATGCCACGAACCCATGTGACAACTCATCTCGCGTGGAAAGTGTATGCGTGAACTATTTCGACATATCTGAATAATACTAACTGAAATATATAAACCTACTTAGTCCATTGTAATTCTCCATCACTCCCCTGTGATCACATGGGTTCGTGACGTGCTTTACGAGCTCATTTATATGTTTTCTCCAATTATTCTCTGCTTTAACAAAAAGACATATAACAATATAACAATTCACTGCTTTAAATGACTTTTCTTCGTTCATACATGTATTATTTCCACATACATATTAGTCGCTTATGCCTTCCAATACTCAAAATAACTGCTATATTTTTCAAACTTTTTTTGTTAATAATTTTTTAACGAATAACGAGCGACGGCTAAAACCTTCTGAAGGTCACTCGGGGTCATAACCCTTTCAATCATTTTACAAATAATTGGAAAAAAAACTCGAGTTGTTTATATTGGCGTTTTTTATGCATCACAGACATATACTGTAATTCAGAAATTTAAATTGGATAAAAGCGATATGTAGTTCTTATCGGTATTCAACATTAAATACCAATATTTAATAAAATCTATATATAAAAACTCAAATTTACTTATTATATAAATGATTAATAGATAATCAGTAAAAGTTTCTATTAGCCAAGCAAACGTAAAGAAAACGTCTTGATTGGTGAATTTTTCTAAAAGTTACAAGCGATCAAAGATGCGTGGGGTCATAATGATCCCAAGTGCGGTTAGTGTCGTCTGATATTAGGGTGTGGTGTAGTTCTAAGGCTAAACAGGGATATATAAAATATATAACAACAATATGACATCATAATACATGAAAAGTTCATTTTACTTATTTGTTATGCTGTTACAATAGCACAAAATATTAAAAATGTTACAATAGCTGTTATAATAGCACAAAAATATTTGCATGCTATATGAGTAGCACGTTTGTCTATAATCGTTATCGATAATATAGTATCGTTCCGCTTTTACGTTTTGCCTTTTCTCTATGTGTTGGACATATGTATTTCGCGAGAAGACACGAGATATATTACATTTAAGTGACTTATATTGTTGATAACGATTATCAATGGGACTTCACCCTTAGAAGGCGGGGGTTATCTATCGGTGTGCATTTACATTTAATATTAACCGTTGAATTTTGTTTTCTTAAAGCATATAGACCACGTCCATGGAAGTCACACGGTCTTCCTCTGCGCATTCTCGGTGTCGAGATAGTCGAGTCATGAATAACGGTTTTTAAGAACGCTTTCAGTCCATCATGTGCCTCTTCATAAATTGATCTGGTGATACGTTTGACTCCACCACGACGTGTGAGACGACGAATGGCCTTGGTGATGAAGTGTTTACATCGAGTTTTACCCTCTAAACATCTGTAAATAGCAATTAAAACAGCATTTAATTTTTTTATGTCTTAGGCCGCCTATAATATACGTACGAGTTTGTATCGCAAGTCCGGCTCGGCGAGCTTGATTCGCGAGACGGACTCGAACGTTTTTTCACCACACACGAAAGGAAAATGTGCGAATTTGGCTCATCTGACGCCAAGCTCGGCTCGTGACATTCTATCCATGAACGAGTAGAAGCCGAGCCGGACTTGCGAGCCAAATTCGTACGTGTATATTCTCCCTAAAAGCCCTTTAAAGCTTATATAAAATATAAAATATTTACCTTGATTTTACTGCAGATTCCTTAATTACTACCTGCATTACTGCAGGCTCCTCCTGCGGCTCAACAGCCTGCACAAGCGGCTTGTCACTTGCTGTCACTTGCTGTGAGCTTGTCGTAGGTTGAGCTGTATAAAAAAAAAAGTTCTCGATCGCGATAGGCGGAAATCTTGCGCGAGAACTCGATTGATTAAGACGGAAGACGATCGTCTGCCCGACACTCTTCCACGATCACAATAATTACCCAAAATAATTCGGGAGATTAAGTGCAAGATAGCCGTACGAGCATTTAACGATACGAGCGAGATAGGCGAGTTTGTTCGACGTTTACTTCTGCTCTCGTTAAGTTCTACTGAGGAACGAGACTGGTTTGTGCGAAGGCCTCTCCCCTTTTGGGTGAAATTCCGAATGATCACGCGTCTATCCGCTGAAGGGACTATTGATCAGTGTCGCATCGCTATTCGGCGCTCGTCCGACGGAAACGCACGCGTGATCTAGCGTGTCGCTAAATTCCTCGCTCAAGTTTCGTTTGAACTTCGAGCAATATACTTCTTTACACTCTAGGCATTTAAAACCGCGAAACTTCACAATCGAATTTCGCTGAATCATCCAGATATATTTGGACATTGTTATAGCTTCTTAAGTTGGATTAGGACTAATTGATGTAGAAGCTCGAGAGAATGTTTTCTTTTTTATGTTATTTTCAACTTATTGTTAGAAGATTGAAGAGAGAAATACAATTCCTTATTAAGATGTAAATATTATTATTAAAAGAGGTTGGTTGTCGTCACGTTGCGGGGCAGGCGGCGGGGCAGGAAAAAGCCTATTTTTATCCCGAAATAAACAAGTTTTAACAAATGAATATGTGGACTCTGGTGGAAAAATATCTCAGAATTTTTCATATTATTAATCAGAATGTCTATACAAATTTTCAGATTTTCTCAGAATGCTCCAGAATTTTTCAGATTTTTTTATACGAATTGAAACCATTTTCAGAAAAATTCAGACAAAATAAGAATAAAATACTTTTCGCAATATTTTTGTAGAATTCTAGATAAATATGAGAAAATCTGTGCAGTATATGTTTTTGTAATAGCTCAATGCATCGTATTTTGTAATTAGTTACGGTATGTTACACATTATATTAACTATTATATTAAAAATGGAAGTTCTTTATGCTTAGTAAATTAATGAGACCGCGAGAATTCTAACTACTTCTCTAAACTATCGATACGTAACATAAAAATTATTACAAGTTTAACAAATTCAAAGATTTTCGTGAGTAACTAACATTCATAGTAAAATTCTACAATCTATCTTTGCCTGTTTACTTTTAAATAACGCATCGGAGTATATAAAGTATTAAAAGATCTTGAGTGTAATTGAACGCATAGGTGAAATAAATCGGAAACTAGTTTAACTCGACGGTCCTACTTTTTGTTACTGCATCGAAATAGTTGATAAATTTGATGTTTCTCAGAGCGATTCATAACGTAATTCGTTGTCTTTGAAGTTCTTGGTACAGATCTGCATTGGATATGGTTAAAAATAGAAAGGGGAAAGTAATTATTTAAAATATCACGTACAGTTGTAAATTATCATCGTGCGGAGAAGTCAAAATTTAAATAAAATATTATTGCAATATAATCAAAACAAATAGAATTACTCATAAGAGGCGCCTATATCTCCTATTGCTGGTCCATGTGATTGAACGGGCAAAGGACAAGTTGCGGTGAGAATATTGAAACTATTATACACGATTCAGCAAGCAGCGAAACAAGCTCCAAAGAAGAATTTGATTCTTCGGAATTAAGAAAACTCCTATATTCGTTTGCGGATAAAGAACCGTTGAAAGAAGAAGAAGCAGCTAAGCAACAGCGTCTTCTGAGACATTTATCCCCAAAATGCTATGATATTTTAGCTGAAGTTTTTCTTATACATTTCTTGCCGTTAAATCACGACATTTAACACATAAAGAAACATGTAAAAAGAGCTTTAGTCTAATGTGTTAATTTTTAGACGTGCATACGTGTAAAAATTAACACACTTGGATTTGCAATAAACTGATTTCTAATTGTTATGCGAATATCGATTCAATAATCATTAAACTGAAACTATTAGATTCTAAAATTGATGCCATTATTCGCTTTACAATGTCAGAAAAATCGATACTGAATTCAATTGAAATAGAAAACAAAATAAAAAACATTTTTTTACTATACAATTATTATTAATATATGTGATTTATCATTTTGTAATTATATTTTTTTCGAAAAATGCACTATCAGCATAAAATATTTTTCAGCAGAATTTTTTCTTATAAGAGTTTTTAAAGAATATAATGTATTTATAAGAATTTACTTCAAAAAATAATTATTAATAAAATAATTTTATGACATAAAAATGGTTGATAAATTTGATGTTCCTCAGGGCGATTCATAACGTAATCGGACTTCGCATGTATACTGTTTAAATTTCTGTGCTTACATAAACAATATATTAGTAGCTTCAAACTTAAAGAAGAAAATTATCTGAAGAAACTATTTACATGTCTAAACATACCTATACGGTATTCAGCTCAATCCAGCCGAGTGCACCTTTAAGATGAATCAAGTAAAATTCCTCAGCTATTTCGTCTCGGTAGGAAGCACACAACCGCTGGTAGAAAAAGTGGAATTAATACGCGACTTTCTGAGATTAAGCACCGTCAAACATCAGCAATTCCTGGGGACATTTAATTTTTATAAACGTTTTATCTCAGGAACGGCGGTAGACCAAACAAAGCTAAACGACGTACAGAGAGTTCCAGAAACAAAAGGAAAGTGTCAGTAATACTGAAGCAGAATTGGAGCAAACATTCAGCAATTGCAAAAACGATCTTTCTCGCCACTTTCTCGCCACTTTGCTGTGAAACACTCAAATCCAGAAACAGAATTCATTCTTACAATTGTTACCTCAAAGATCGTAAGAACGGTACTGCAACTACAGTCACAAAAGGGATGGCTGCATTCCTGAGAAAAAAAGCTCGCATTTCTGAGAAAAAAGCTTAGTCGAGCGCGGACCAAAATATAAACATACAGCCGAGAATTATTGTTGAATAAGCACTAAAGGCAGTTAAATATTAAAGGCACACAGAGTGGATAGATGGATTTCACAATCTATAACGAATCACAAACCAATCATGTAAGCTTTCAACCAGAATCCACTATGCAGTTCGCTTCGACAGATTCGCCATTTAGAGTATATCGGTTAGTTTATAATTGACATTTGACATGTATTTGGAAAGGATAATATTGTGGCAGACTCTCTCTCTCTCTCTCTCTCTCTCTCTCTCTCTCTCTCTCTCTCTCTCTCTTTCGCTCTCGAATTGAAGCGATCTATATAGTAATAAATTTCGAAGCTAGCCGAATCTCAAGGGAACAATGGCAGAGATAAAGATAACTCTGCAGAACGAAAAAGCATTAAAACTTTCCGAAGGTACAAAAATATACTGGATACCAGGCTATGAAGCTGCCACATTCTATTCTATTCTACCTCTGTTTCAAGCAACTGTATTATTTACTTGCAACTCTATCAATCTTTGTTACCTTTATTTTAGTTTTATGTTTTAGATTTTTACATTAAATTTATGAATTATGTTAGAAAGTGATAATAGCGATTATTTTTAAACAGACGATAATTGACATCAAATGAGGATTATTATTAAATTAAAAATTCCGCGATTTATTCCTACTATTTTATTTTATTTAGAAGTTTTAAAAAACAATTTCGTAAAATAATCAAGAAAGTAACGAAAATAACAAAAAGAAAGAAATGCCGCGGTATATGCTGTCTAGTCGTTCATCTTTTATAAATCAATGTGTCAGTAAGGCAACTTGCTACCTTTACCCTTTACATAGTAAGCTAAGTGCCAAGCATGTAAGCAGGTGGTAACCCCAGCCTGCCTCGTGCTACTTTTGTTCCTTTGGGAATTTGCGCTATATGGCAGATAGGATATTTTGTAGATTAGGTAGAGAAACAAATACAATTACGCGCGATCGTATCACCTGTGCAACATTATCAGTGAATTTACAATTCATACAAACGATAATTCAGCCTAAATTTGGAGAGACCTTTCGGCCTTTTACCGCATTATACATAATTAATTTCTAGATAATCTTTTTATCAGTTTTTCAAGGTTTGCACATGATGCTTTAATACACGTGCCAACAGTTTCTTATTACCTTATATTAAAAATAATATGAAATATTCAGTATTAATAATTATAAAGCTAATTTTATATAAAAATTATATAATCGTGTAATTTAGGAAAAGCTATATTTGTTTTTACCGATTTATTCGTGTGCTTGATAAATTAAACATTTCGTCTACGATATGTTCAGTGAAGTAATTTGAATATCGTGTAATTTTCCGAAAATTCAAATCGACGTTTGAGAGCAGTCGCAAATATTTAACCGTTTACATACGCTAGAATGTTTGCATTTAATCTGACCTGATCTTGACAGACAGATCAACGTTACATATAGTTAATTCCATCATTAAGTGATATTTCCGATGTTGCGATGACAGCAGTCCCTGGATGATGGACGCTTTCCATGTTGTAAATGATGACGTCGCGGGGCGCTTCGAGGTCGCGTTTCTGATCGATTCGTTGCTCACGCTCGTCTACGAAGCTGGCGAATCTTTGACCCCGAGCTCCGGATTTCGCGCACAAATTGTGGTGAATTTCTCCCTAGAGTGCAACGCTCGCGTGACGCTCGACACGAGGATGTTTTCTCGAGAAAATGAAGGTCCTGCTGATCAAAGAACGACGCGGACGAAACCGCTGACCGAGCGTGACGTGAAACTCGAGCAGGAATTTCGTAATTGAACGTGGAACTGTAGTTTGTGTAAACCTAATAATGTGTTTCCGAAGAGTGACAATTAAATTAGGTACAACACAGCTTTATTTTATAGTATAAGTAAGACGATTGTACACGAAAAAAAAATTGTATTAACAGCATCAGTGTAATTGAGATAAAATATGTGCAACATCAATATTAATGAACAAAAAACATTAGATAGTTGTCTTAATAATTTAAATATTTGGTCCAATAATATCCAGTTGAATTAACTATTTGTGGCAGCCTGTGACGTTTAATTGAAGTAACTTCTTTTTTTAAATTGAACAGCATTTTTTTTGTGTATGTAATACTATATTTGATATAATTCTTCTTAGAAAATTTCTTAGAGCTCAGTTTTTGTTTAGATCAAACCTCTAATGTTGAAACTTGAGGAACATACTTAATTACATATGTGTGGTTTTGAACTTGAGAGCAAATTTTCTTAAAATACGTAAAAAAAAAGCTCGATATTTTTATCGAGAGATACATGGTAATGTCTCGCGCCAAGTGTACGCGCTATTTATATATTACATGACATTCTTATAATAAAACACAATAAATTCTTCAATGAGTATTTCGATAAAGATGTAAAACATGGCCACATATTGATATGATGTCAATAATGTCAAAAAGTTTTAAAATTGCAAGTTTTAATTTAAATTAGAGACTAGTCCTTTCTATTTTATATATTGAAACTTACAGAATATCGGCGATGTAAACTCCAGAGCTGCTAGTGAATAACAAATTGCAGCTTTTAATTAATTTAAAAGACGGCTCTTATTTTAATGAAAAATAGATTCGAAACTTAATTAATAACGAGAATACTTAAAATTGAGAAGCGGAACGTTGCAATGATAGAATATGCTTTAATTTTTGCCAAGATTAATTTAAATCGAATCTAGATTTATCAAATATCAAAATATTATTCCTATTATTTACACATTTTCTATGATAATCAATGCATTTATACGGAAAGAAATGGCGTATTATAAAACCAAGTTATTCGAATAAAATTGTATTTTTACATCAAATCAAACACCTATATGAGAAAGTACGGTTTTTTTTTATTATCAACATCAAGACATTTGGATAATTAAATGGAAATTATTATTACTGTTAAATATTTTTTATCGAAGCAAAAGACGAGAGGAGAAGACAAGTGAGAAAGAAGAATTTTTAATGGAACATTTTACGCGAAATATTATAGAAACGTCCGCTTAGGATTGAATATTCCCACCTAGGTTCGCATACAGACGCGTGCGCCATAACTATGTGCTTTCGCAAAATGCATACTAGATGCGCGCCGCTTTACGTCATCGTGCCGCCAGCGTTCGTACAAACGAAGGTATTTCGGGAATCCAACCGGGGGTAGAGTAGCCTCTGTTCTTCGGATATTCCGCCGGAATCCTTGTACTGCTCATGCGAATTTGCATTGTTATACATGAAGAGCGTGCCACGGTTGGGTAAGGCGGTAAGATGTCTGGCCAATTAATATTTCAATTGACAATTTGCAGATCATTCTCTTTGTGAATACCAAATCCACACAGACAGCTATTCGCAGTCAGTGATTTCCACTTTGCGGTTTATCAACGTCATGCTGGATATTTTCACATGATCTTATGAACTTTATAAAAATATTATTACGTGTTAAATCATTATTTTCTCTCTGTACAATCGAGCTTTCATTATATAGACAATTTGATTATTAGCGAGGGGTATCATCGTTACTTTAATGAAGTAGATGTAGAGAATAAGATAATGTGATATGTTAAAAAGCAAGAGGGGAGGTTTTCTACGTTCTATTTTGAAAATTTACATATTATTTAAATTTAAAACTAAAGATGTAGACTTGTGTGCAGTAGCATCGAGTTTCTCCTAGTTTTGATGACTTTTAGATTTATTTGATAGGTTTTACTGAAGATTGCTTCAATTGTTATCACATCCATATTATTCTCATCTCATTTCTATATTTTATTTTATCTTAGTCTCGCCTTACAGACATTTCCCTTCGTCTTCGTCGGATGCGGCCAATCGTAGGCGTCTTCGGGTCGGCGTATTGATTTCTTCCGGGTCGTGGTCGTAGGCACGATCAGATCATAGACGCAGCGTGTAAAACGTCATTATCGTGACTAATTGTAGTCCGTCACGGTGTTGAGGAGATATTCGACATAGCAATCGGTCTGTTCACTTTGAACAATGTAATCGCATAAGCGATTATAGGATGAAAAGCATTGGCGATGTAGGAAAAGTTAAAGAGATGGAACAGTTGTAAAATTTGAAGAGACTGAAGAGAAATTGGAAATGGGAACGGGTTACTTTCGATTTTGCAACTTTGCGAAAGCATCGTGAAGAAAAGGAAAGTTTTGTGGCTTTCTTTGAGCATAATTAATATGCCATGGTGATTTCAATAATTAAATGGTTGGTACACGGTTGGTTCTTTAGATAGAAGGTTGGTTTTTGGTAGAGAGGAGTAAAATTTGCTCGAGGGAGATATAATAATAATCTCGGGTTGAAACGAGCGCGCTCGCAAATCGTGGCTGTTGAATCGAAATCGGCGGGAAGGGGGGGGGGGATTGAATAAATATGTAGCAGGGACTCTTGGGAGAGATCATGTAAATGGAGGAAATTAATAACGGCGTTTATACAAGGAAGTGTATTAATTATTCTGAATGAAATGAAATGGGATGAAAAGAATATTTTCTTACGCGAGGGATTGCAAAGGGGCAGCGACGGGTCAAGTGAAAAATGCATTAGATGAATTAATTCCGCCAAATAATAGCTGAGTATAAATTGTGGTCTTTTATGAAATATTCAAAGCTCAATTGGACGAAGTTGTACAATAAGGAAGGAGCCAAGTCTCACTTTCGTGATTTTTAGTTCTGCATTGCAAAGTGGTCATGAAGGACGGGAGATTTTCTAAAAACGCATACAACAAATGGAATTGCATTTGAGGAAGATAAGATAAATTTTATTGTGCAGTCCGGTCATTATATTTGAGATAACGTTGGCATGAAATTTTATTTCTAATATTTCGCGAAATTTATTTTAGCGGGCAAGGTTTCGGAGTTGGTTCCGCATTGCAGAACTTGCGTCCAATTAATATTCAACACGTTTTGAGGAATCGTTATAGAATGACATTTCCTATCAGGATTTAAAAAAAATGTTATCAAAAAGTCACTGTACGCGTGTATACATGTGTATTTGATTAAATTCTGCAGATAAATTGGTTTATACGAAGAAAATGTTGGTCCCCTGACAATCTGTAAAATTTTGCAACAAGCCAAATGTCATTTTAACTGAAAAAGAGATATATGGTTCAATTAGTATTTGACATTTCGGAAAATTGCTGCGGCAAAATGTTGTCTGGTTGGGTTGGGGAAAAAAATTTCGCGCGTGTTCCGCTCATTAAATCTTTAGAGGGTTTCTCGTCGCGCACGTTCCACGGAATAGCACATCCCTCGTCCAAATGTCTGTCCGAAACTAATCCCCCCCCCCCTCCCCCGAGAAGGGAGGAGGCAGAACACAATGTGGTGGGTTCGCAGTTACGTATGCATTACCGTCGAAAAGGGTGACGCACGTGGGCGCTCCTGAATTTAATATCGGCCAACTGGAAACAAAGCCTTCGGAAAAGGTGGTAGGTTGAGTATACAGATGGAAGGAAGGATATGAGACTGGGGAGTATCAGAACTCGCAGAGTAAAGCGAATAAAACGTATTTGACTGTCGCAGACGTGACCTGACGAAATCTTTTTGGGTCGCTACGTTTCGTGTCAGACGTTGCGATACTTGCGACCGTAAAGAACTTACCACAGCAAATTAAGATCCGCAATATTGCGCGACAATTCGTCACTTACATGTGCGAATTCTGTTTATATTAGCATCATATTGATACATTTTGAACCATTAAATGATCTCTGGAAAATCGGATATCTAAATTTTGTGGAAAAATATGATGAACAATTAAACCATTAACGAAGAAATGATTTCTCTATTTAAATGGCGTTTTGACGTAATAATAAATGAGTGCATTTTATAAAATATATTATTACAATATCCACACAGAAAAAAATAAGTGTTAAATCAAGACTTATATTCTTGTATATAAGCAAGAATATATAATCTTTTTATGAGAACTTCAACTTTTGTTTTAACTTTCTTTTCTTGATTAAACTATATAAGTACTTTCATTGAAACAAGTTTTCTTGGTTAAACGCAATTTATATCTCATTTCTAGATTATAGATTCTTGCTTATACCGGGTGTCTGAGACCACCCGCCCACCCCTTTTCTTTCAAAAACTAAGCATTTTAGAGAAAAACGTTCCAGACAAAAATTGTATGGTTTTGAGGGGAACATAAGATGGTGTCATTGATTTGACCTTGGGTGGCATCGTTAAGGACAGGTCAAGGACACCTTCAGTTTCTTAAATGGAATTCCTTATTTTTTATTGCATATTCTTATAGCTTATGTCGAGAGATTTCCAAAACACTATAATTAAGTATTTTTTTATTAAGTACTTTTTGAGTTATAAGGCTTGAAAGTTACAGTATTGTGACATAATATTTTGTTAAGTATTTATAATTTAAATTCCTTACTTTTTATTTTTGCAAACAATACGAATCAATTAATGTAAAGAAAACACAATTTTCTTAAAGAAAAACTTGTTGTGTAACTGTTTATTGCATATTCATTATTTTCTTAGCTTCTCACGATTCGGGGTGCTTGATTTGCGTGAGTCCCCTTGCCTCTCACGATTCGGGGTGCTTGGTCGTTCAGAAGAGAACCCGTATGCGTCTCTTCCTTAGGTCCACCGACACTGATGACACAATGAGTGACACAAGATATAACGTGAAACGTGAAACCAGGTACAATAGTCGATCAGACTACTACTGATTCAGAGTACAATGATTTTTATCTTGTAGTCAGGTAGGTCGATACGATAAGTTAATTTTTTTAAATAAAAATATTTGTTTTATATAACTAAAAATGTTTTGTTGTTAAAAAACATTAAATATATCAATAACAAAATTTTCGCAATAGTAATAGCAACCAATGGTAATTATAGTAATAGTTAATTTATAATAATTATAATAATTTATTACAAATGTAGGGACAGCGAAGCTGTAAAAAATACACATGTATCTTGAACGAATCCAAATTTGCCGAAGATGATATTCAATCAAGCACCCCGAATCGTGAGAGGCAAGGGGACTCACGCAAATCAAGCACCCCGTATCGTGAGAAGCTAAGAAAATAATGAATATGCAATGAACAGTTACACAACAAGTTTTTCTTTAAGAAAATTGTGTTTTCTTTACATTGATTCGTATTGTTTGCAAAAATAAAAAGTAAGGAATTTGAATTATAAATACTTAACAAAATATTATGTCACAATACTGTAACTTTCAAGCCTTATAACTCAAAAAGTACTTAATGAAAAAATACTTAATTATAGTGTTTTGGTAAGCTCCCGACATAAGTTATAAGAATATGCAATAAAAAATAGGGGGTTCCATTTAAGAAACTGAAGGTGTCCTTGACCTGTCCTTAACCCAAGGTCAAACCAATGACACCATCTTATGTTTCCCTCAAAACCATACAATTTTTGTCTGGAACGTTTTTCTCTAAAATGCTTAGTTTTTGAAAGAAAAGAAGTGGGCGGGTGGTCTTAGACACCCGGTATATACAAGGCTTATATATATATATATAAGTTTAGATTTAACACTTATTTTTTTCTGTGCATCAAAACTATTTTATTATATCACTATTTTTTTAAATCAAATTTTATTGTCGATTATTTTTTCTATGTTTCGGCGAATTTAAAAAAAATTTTTTTTTTTTTGAAACATTAAAATTGTATAGAATTTATTTTATCCTAAATTGTATACAGTTTACCTCTTATAGAATTTCAGTGTTTTCGTCGAGAAATATGAGACTAGAATCCGTAGTTAACATGCTACATACCCGAACGTGTCGCTCTTGATTATCTTGATGAATCTGACAATCGGTCTAGTTCGTCAAACGGCCAATGTCTGATATGTAGTACGTCGGGGTTGCGGCCGACATCGACGTATGTGCAGCGGTCATTCCGTTGATTCCGCAGTCACCATGGTATTTAGACAATGCATGCCCGCAATTCCGTTGCTGTACTTCTGGCAGCGTGTTTATTCTCGATCGCAATTCTGTACCTCGAGGCGGAATGTTGTAAGATATCATGTCGATTAAGGCTCGCTCGTTTGTATCGTCGCAGTTGGGTATACTGTATTAGGTGTTTTTATCCGTTATTACTTTAATTCACAGTTGATTTATTACATATGTTTATATGCGAGTATTTATAACAATTATAATTAAATATTGAATTTTTCATGTTTATTCGTGATAATGCACAATTTATATTGGGTTATAATAAATATAAAAGTAAAATGAAAAGCAGAGAATAACACACACATACACGCACAATATTTAAACACTTTTATGCTGCGACATCCAATTCCAATCATTAACAATTATCTTATTATAACTGGTATATTTCAATTAATTTCTCGTTAATAACTGCCGCGCGCATCGATACGATGCATGCAATGCAATGTTTCCTCATCAGCAAGCCGAAACCAGAACTTACGATCCATATAAAATCCAGAACTTACGTAACATATAAAATCATAAAAATTATTAAATATTTTTGATCCATATGAGTATATAAAGCCGTTATCTGATCCGATAGTCATGTACCGTACTAAGTGCCGATCTTTATAGCCCCTTTTAGACGTACATAGCCATTTTTGTGTTACGATACAACAATCGTATTGTTTCACATAACTTTATAGCGGTAAGTGATTTTACGCACAGACGTGCGAGGGACACATTAGAGCAAATAGCACTCTTTCAAGAAAGTGCAGGTGTCTACGGCGTTATATCCGTTCCCGAAGAAACCTTGCGGGGAACGATACCTTTTATGTGAGCGGATATAAAAGGGACCATTAGTTTATACTCTCTTATGGTATTCAGTGACGCTCTAATACTCTAAAAGCAGCTAAATCTCGCGTACGACAAAGAAATACGCGGCCATAAATATGCATTGTACGATAAATTTGAGCTCGATATAAATAAATGCAGTATATAAATTAAGCTTCGCTCTTACTGCGCTACATGTTTTATAAGATTGTAAAAAATTTTACTTTGAAAGAAGGAAGTTGATAAAAAAAGATTCTTTTTTTTCTTTCTTTTTTTCTTCCTTTTTGAACATCAGGCTTGAGTCTGTCTCATCAATAAGACCGAGGTCATTGCTGATATTGTGAAAATTCATTCGTTTTACCCCGGATATACTGCTAACCTTACTCACAAACCCTCCTTTAAGATTCCGAACATCAAATAGAGGGATTTTCAGGGAAATGGGGGAAGGGTATACATAGCAGTTGCCGACGGAGCTCAACTTTTTCGCACAAGAGTCCCCTCGTTAATTTTTCATGCAGAAGGGTACCGTTTGGAATATTAAAATTCTTGTGGACTCGAGCCGGTTCTTCATGGTTACGAGTGGCGCTTTGCCACTAGATTAGCCTGCCATCTAAAAAAAAAATAAAAGGATTTGTATCTATAGTTTGAAAGAAGCTGGATGATAATCTCCATCTCCACATTTGCATGATGTAATTACACACATTAATAGTTGTTATAAAAAATTATTTAAAAATAATAACTTTAGAGATGCATTGTATGAGATCAATTCTGTAGGAGTCATAACTGTAGCCTTTTACAATTTTCAATACAATGCGAGTGTAGAGAGAATTCAAGGATGCGCAATTTTCCGAGCGATCGTTGAGAGCTACGTGCCGATCTGCCCTTTCGCGAAGCGAGGAATCGCATGAGTATGTCAAAATGTCGCTATGGTCGTAAAATTGCGAAGTATGGTAAGTCACGATACCGCGTTGAGTTATTTACGAGGCAACGTGGCAGTTACTGATTTACGAACACCGATCATGGGTTGTGCCGTGTCGAAAATGTACCTATACCCTTGCCGCGTCTTACAGTTTCTAATCCGTCATTGCTGGATTATGACGTCAGAAGCAAAGAATCGTCCGTAATTTATTATTGCATAGGCGTTTGAAATAAATTTGTTATTTGCGTGTTGTCACTCATACTCGAGCACATTTGTAAAATTTGCTGCTGACTCTCTTTCTCTCTGGTTCGTGAATTAGATAGATAGATAGATAGATATTTATTGTTTTCCTTGGGGGTTACAATCTTTACAAATACAAACTTAACACTAACTTAATTCTATCTTAGTCTACGCCTTATCTCCCTCGTACGCTTCGCAACGTCTATTAAGCTGACACAGCCAATTCACCACAATCGAATAAAACTTATACAGAAATTTAGTGCTCTTTTGTTGCGATTTTTTTGCTCCATCCTTAATCCTTAAAAACCACCCTTAGCTTGTCCTACACCAGCACAACGCCTTAAAGTCATAAATTGAATAGATTTCCGAATTGATTATGTATTCCTGATTTTGTTGCTCGCTATTTTTAACAAATCTGATTTTGTTGCTCCACCCTTAATCCTTAAAAACCACTCTTAGCTTATCCTACACCAGCACAACGCCTTAAAGTCATAAATTGAACAGATTTCCGAATTGAGACCAAGTAGGTCGAAACGTAAATGAATGTTATTGTATACATATATTTTTATTAAATTTAAATTTTAAACTAACATCTAAAAATTTCTTTTGCTTGAATTTTGGCCGTAACCTTTTTTTCAGCATAGTAAGTAAATATAGAAATTAAGTTATATGTATGATTATTTGCATAAATATGATTATATCTTTAAATATTTTGCGCAATTCAAATTGATTAAACGCAAGTAATTGCGCGTGATAAACTTTATGCGTCTACTACCAGATAAGAATTTACGATTTTTTGCTTTCAACGTTACAATTTAACACTATTACTGCAGTGATGAATGAAGATTCTTAAGATTGATTTATGTAAAAAAATCTCGCTTATGGATGAATGCGTTAAAAGTAAAATGACACGCGGAAGAAAATTCGAGGGTGTGCACTCGCTCTATTCGAAAGTCTGAACCTCGAGATACATATTTCACGTTAATTGTTCGTCCATCAGTATCAGGGATCGGCAAAAATTTCGAGGAATCGATCGGTCCGTCGCACTGGCGCATCCGACCCATCCATCTTTCTGCGATACCGTCATTAGCGGGCGCTCCCTTTCGCGCGATATCCGCGCGAACAATGTGATACGTGCAGGAGCGTACTAGCGAGCTCTCTTGAGAAAATAACAGGGGAGATGACGTCTTTTATTGGACCGATATCTCGTCCCCATGAAGGCACCTCGTTTTATCCTTATGCTCGGTTACCCCTCGAGGATGTGGTAAAGACGCGATAAGGACGAGTCTAATCTGGCCTTTACCGAGGGGCAGCAGGGAAGATCTTTGCCGATGGAATATGGGCCGATCTTGTGGATGAATAACTCTCAGGTTGCATCGGATAGAGGCCGAAAGAAGCTATTTAAATCCTTGAATCTCTCAGATTTAGAGAAATCTTGTAGCGAGATGAAGAATTTTCGTTTTATGTATATACACATCAAATGGTGTGATTCCTTTATAATTTGCGCTATCAAGGAGTATAAAATATAGAAGCTGACCTTATGAAATCACTAGCTGGTTACCCGGGCTTTGCCCCGTAGGACATATGTAATAATCAAACAAACAAAATGACAAGAAGTAAAATTAATTAGTAATAGAGAACTTACAATAATGGTCAACGAAACATAATTAAGAAAAATAAATATTTGACTGTTTGCCAATTGGCTTCTTATAACAGTAATTAGACTTAAGACTAATTGAAATTCAATGTTCTTCTTAATTTCTGTATATGCAAATCAATTTTTACTAATTATAGAATATTTTATTTCAAAAATTTTCAGCGAAAAGAAAATTTAAATAATTTAAAATCGAATAAATAATTTACATTGTGAAATTATTTGGAGTAAATTTTGCAGGTCGCCAACGATAATCCCGCGTGTTTCTGTTGTATAAATCACTGCTGATTCTTGCATCGGGATTATAATACGCCTGGCTCAAACGATGAGGGCTTGGCGAGGACAAATCGCGTCCCTCCGGAAGGTCTACGCGTTGAAATACGGACAGTCTCTCGCGAGTAATCCTGTAGTTTTCCAAGATCGAGTTCGCTCGAATGCGAGCCATCTGTAGCATTGAAAGCCGTGCATGGCTCCTTCGGGAATTCTTCGAAAAGCTGACAAAGCCGTTCTATGACGCGATATCTTTTTGCATAACTATGATATCAATACTTTATGTCGACATAATAAGCCAGTAAAAGTTGCTTGCATCTCTCTTTTTTTTCTTTTACATTATATTCTTTTATTATATCAACTATATACAGTTTATTTACTGTTATATAGCACATATATAAATACAGAATTTTCGATCATGTAATCGATATTCCATTTCTCTTTATGTCACTACAACACTATAATGCTTTTTATCTCTTATCAGTTTTACACATAAATATTTTATATACAAAATATATAATTGCCTTACAACGTTAATCTATAGCGAAACTATCTTAATCAACTAATTATGCAAAACGGCAAGGGAATTACAGTTATCGCGATCGCGATCGTCATCTATCGCATGATGAAAAGCTTTTGCCAGTTTACGCGGACCTTGTCGAGTTGCTCAGGTGCGTTTATCGCAAAAGCGATCGAGGCGCTGCTCCATTATGTACGAGCAATATCCCTTCGCGCAGCGCCCAAGAACGCGACGTTCACTCGAGCGACACTGACAATGAGATCACTCGATAACCTCTCGTTTTCCGAGCATCGTCCCCGCAGGATTTTCTCAAGGCATTCCGTTTCTTACGCGGATCACAGAATCCCTCGAGTATATGTATATATATTTGCGCGTACATCTGTCGAAACTTTTCTAATAATTAAACAACCTATTCCTAATAAAGAAACAATGACAGACATCGCATTACGTAAAAAGATAAATTTTAAAAAGTGAAAAATGAAGTTGAAGTGGAAGAGGATGGAAAAGGAATTGGATTGAAAAATGCTGTAAAAGAAGTTCTGAGATATTCAGAACAAAGTACTCTTTTCTTGCAAAGTTTTATTTGCACATTTTCTTCTCTCAAACAGCACAAATTATTTTTTCCATTGCTGTTGTCCTAGTGCCACTTGATGAATAATATGCATGAAAGATTAAATAAATGACATAAAAAAATAAAAATATTGAAATATATTGAAATATGTTTGTAAATGGCATGGATATCGATGGAAAACGAATCATTATTTATGGTAAATCAATTTAATTTACTAAATAAACGTTAGTTATTATTATCTTTTCTCGATATTTCATTGAAGCTTATTCGCGTGATAAGAGCAGTAATATGTGAGCAGATGTAATTAGAGCGTTAGCCAATTGTAATTACGCCCGCGCCGTCTCAAATTAATGCGCGAAATACATACGACGTAATTCAAACGGAAGTTCGTGGAGCCGCGAGCAAAATACAAGTATAAAATGGCTTAACAGCGAGAAACAACGGAAAGGGCGCGCGCTACTTGCTGTCTCGTCTCGGCTTAATTCGGGTTAACCAGCAACTTCGTACATAGATTAAGCCAATACATGGCAGACCGAAACTTGGGTCAGCGACGGCAACGTGTCAAGAAATACCTACAGCTTTGCCGCGTCCTGTCTCGGCGCGAAAGCGACACTGTATGCAAAGTGGATTAATTAATTAAGCTAGCTGTAGCGCGAAATTATTACCCGTCGGGAATTAAAATTTAATGAAAAATACGTCAGAGAAGTTTTATATGAGAGGAAATTTACACTCATCAAGAAAGTGTGAGATGTGATTATGTTGAAAGCCTGCTAATATGCTTATTTTCTGATGCAACGCAGTGCTTTTTACACGCAACGAGACGATTAATCATTTTGTTTTTAAGTGTAATATTCGAAGAAATAATAAATTAGATAATAATGCCATTACAGTTGGTTAAACTTATATGTGATGATAAATTTGGAGATATGTCCCCGTTGTAACTAATGTGCTTCCGCTGTAGATAAATATTGACAAATCAATAACGCTTTTTAATCATTTTTTCGGCGTGTTAAATAATAAACAAAAGCGTTTATCCATGTCTCATCTTGCATCGTTCAACTCAAGCTTTCCATCAATGCGACGTGTCCTAATTAATGTGTTCCACTTGAGAATTGGTGGCATCTTTAGCTTCGCAATTCCTTGCCCTTTTTTGTAAGATGGATAGATTTAGAAGGATCCTGCACGTCGTAGCTTTCTTATTATATTCTCCTATCCAATCCAATTATTCTTTCCGTTCTTCAGCGCTGCTCTACTCCTTGTCAGTTCCACGCGTGAATCTTCTTTTTAGCATCTAAATCAATAAACTTCAATGTTCTTTTTTTAATCCTTATGTATATATATAATATACATACATAAATAAATATATGAATTATATATACGAGAGGATATTCAAAAGTTTCTGGAATTATTAAAAAAAGAAAAATATTTAAAGTGCACTTATAGGTTTGAAACTTCAACTCTCTTTGAAGTACCTACTCTCTATGTGATTGATGCAACAATCTCAGCGCCTTTCCCACTTTAAGAAACCCACAGTCTAAATTCTTTTTCCACAGAAAAATGTTGTTAAGGACTGCCAGCGTTTCTCATTGAACCTCGCCAATGTCAGCAAAATGCCTCTCTTCTCTCTTCGACCTTTGTGAGCAGATTTCGAACGCTTGTCGAGGCGAATTTTGTACCACATTTAGTATCTGACAACCTGTGTATAGAACCGTTATAATGGTACCGAAAGGGAGGCTAATCAGCGAGTTGTGGAATTATTTCGAAAAATTAGAACCTTTGCTCGCAAAGTGCAGGATTTGTGGAGTAGAAATTCGATCATTCACGTTGGGCAATGTTACAAGTTGTTTAAGAACACACTTACTAAAGTTACCCGAGTCGAAATTTTTAACATAGATTAGGTCTGCAAATTTCGCCGAATTTACAGAACCAATTTAGGCTTTCAAGCGCAAAACAATATATGGCTATTACCCTTCTTTGATGCTACGAATTGTCACAATTATTGCCGTTTGTTCCATGTATAGGCTTAAAAAAGTATCTGCTGAGAACTTCTAAAAGGGCTCCAGATTCTGTGCTATAAACATTTCTAGGAAATAATTATTTTGAATTATTTAATATTCTTCATTATCTCATGTACTATACTTGCATTTAATATGCATCTTGATTTCAATAAATAATGTGTTAATTATATAATTTGCTTAACTGTAGATAGACTCAATATGATAAGCAAATAATAAATAATATAATATTTGCTTATCGTATTATATACTCTGCGTATTATTTACTCTGCAGTTAAGTAAAGTACATAATTAATACATTGCTTATTGAAATTAAGAAATGCATTAAATGCAAGTAGAGTAAATATAATAATGGAATAATAAATAATTCAAAATATCAGTTTCTTCGTTGTTCTATAACATAATTATTCCAATAAAATCTAACAGTTACACTTTAATACAGCTACCGTTAATAAGTTGCTGTTTAATACAATTGATTTACACTTAATTTTACTGACAATGAGTATATGTATTACTAATAAAAATATTTTTATATTTCAAAATTAAATAAATATGAAATTGTGCCCAGAAACTATATCACAAAGAAATACATCTTGAGATATAATAGTAAATAAAAAATATTACTAATTCTATGTTAAGTAAGTAAATATTACTTGGAAACTAGTTTAATTTTTAACACAAATGTATTACATTATAAATTATAAGATAATAATAAACTAACAAAGGCAAATGAGAGCCAGTTCGCACGATGGTCGGGCGACAGTAACAAACCAAAATTACAAATAATTATTTAATAAAGCAAACGTTTTGGTCCTTGGTTTGGATCCTCCTCAGTACATACATATGGTCAATGGAATCAATGCAGTGGTCAAGTAATAATAATGCAGTCAAATTTCGCTCTCCAAGATATTGTGAGAGTATGTATCTCGTATCCTCAATGTGACTGTTACCTTAATTCCATAAAAAGAAATGAAATAAATAAATATATGTGGTCATGCATTAAAATTAAATCGCAAGAGTTACCTGACAGTCAAATTGATAAAAATTAAGACACCATCTCTCAGCGTGATTATTATACAAACGTTAGAACGTCCTTATCCGGACGAGCGCAAGAATTACAATGACGAAATATCATGAGGCATCAGGATGACATTAAATAAAACTGTTGTGAGAAAAGAAATCAACAGTGTGGAAGTCCCTCAATAACAAGCGTGTAATTATTACTAAGTCCCGCCGTGTCCTCTTGTAAGTTAATGCCGGCGTTGTTTTGGCGCTCAATATAAAACATCTCCGAAATGCTTCTCCTTAAGTAAGATCTCTCTCGATCCAATATTAAAACATTGTCCCAATCAAACTCGTGCCCCTCCAACCGGTGTTGTGACACAACAGAAAGGTCCCTCGGATTTCTGCTAAGTTAATTACGATGCTCCTTGATGCGGGTCCCCAATTGTCTCTTAGTCTGGCCGACGTATGAAGCATCACAATTCTGACAGCAAATTTTATAGACAACTCCGCTCAAATAGTTATTATGTAGCTTGTCTTTCAAAGGTTTAATAATATAATCCAGCTCAATTTGTTCAAGCCAACAATTGCAGTCCAGAGATTAAATTTTTTTATCAAGTTACACAAATTGTTAGTAATTTTCTTAATATAAGGGACGAGAAAGAAACGATCTTTGACCCCGCTATCAGAAATGTGAGCATCCATCACGTTCTGCCTTTGTTGCTCGTTGATCAATTTAATAATTCTTTTATTGACAATTCTGAACACGAGTTCCAACGGGTATCCGTTAGCCAGCAAAATATCAATCAGCATTTTTATGTTTTTTTGCTGATACCTCGGATGGGATAGCAAAAACGCTCTATCTACCATACTAATGATCGTGCCGATTTTTTGACAATCAGGGTGGTGTGAGAAAAAACTTAAATATTGTCCCGAAAACGCGGGTTTGTGATACCAATCGAACTCAATGATCCCGTTATTAATAATAACGGTGGTATCTAAAAAATTGATCCTATTAAGTCTTATTTCTACAGTAAATTGCAGTCTGTGGTGGAAGGAATTGAACATTTCAAGGACAGTTTTGACCAAGGACCTCGGAATAGACATCAAAATGTCATCGATATATCTATAATAAATCGGCACAATGATAGGCAGGCGCTTAAGCGCTTTGATTTCAAGATTTACAAGCACTAAATCCGCAATCGCAGGAGACAATGGGGAACCCATAGAGGAGCCAAAGGTCTGCTTATAAATAACACCATCGAAAATGAAATAGGTGGAATAAAAAACGAATTGAATTGCTGCTAAAAATTCATCCAAAGGCAGTTTAGTGTTTTGCGAGATAAATTGCCATCTATGTCTAATACTCGTGATTGCCAAATCTGAAGGGATATTTGTGAACAAGGATATTACGTCAAGCGATATCAGATCAAAATGGTCGTCAATGCGTGTACGGGCTGTTAACAATCGACACAATCATTCTGAATGGACAGTCGGCCTTGTGTATCTTTGGCAGGCCGTACGCTCTAGGAATTACACCGTCAGTGCAGTTAAGAAACTCATACTGTTGATGACTAATAAATTCTTTTTTCAACCAAAATTGAAGGAGGTTATTTAAATCCTTAGTAATTTTCCGTGTAGGATCTTTTCTTAAAACAATATAAGTATTCTCGTCACTCAACATCGTATTTATCTTATTGAAGTAGTCGCTGCCATTAAATATCACCGTGACATTACCCTTGTCGGCTCTAATAATCATTAAGTTATCGTTATCTTTGAGAAAACGTGTCTCGTTTAACGTTTGCTTTAATACGTGATCATGGTGTTGAGTGGGCAGATTTCCCGTTGCGACCCTCTCTGTAGTCTGTAAGCAGTGGTTGCGAACGCCTTGACGAAAATTAGGTAGTAAATGTCGAATGTTAGCCTCTATGTACTTAATGAATTCGCAAACAACTTTTTTGCGGCGATCTTTCAGCGGCATACAAAAATTAGGACCTAATTGTAAGAGCCCTTGTACTTTTGGAGGCAGTGAGACCGACGAGAGATTAATCAACCATTTCTCCTGTAAGTTAGGGGGGGGGGGGTGAGCGGGAGTCTCCAAAAAGTCAGTCGAGTTAAGAGTGATCTCAAAAGAATCCACTTTCGGAGCATTATTTACAACGCGCGAGAAGGACACGACGCTTTTATCGTAATTACCGCTAGTATATATTATAGTATGTATTATAGTATGTACTAGCTTTTGAGCCCGCGCGGGCTTAAAAGCTATAAAGCTCTGAAGCTTTTTTTTTTGTAAATTCCTTTATCAATTATCACTCAAATCACCTTTACATTCTGTATTTGTAATTTTTAATCATTTTTATTTATATAAAAACATTAAGATATTAAAATGATGGACTTCCACACCACCCTTGAAGTTCCACCTATTGGCGCGTTAGGTTTTTTATAGTAGACCTTCACCTTAAGCCCTATTATACTACTTCTCATATTATTTTCTCGCATAGCGCAGAATACATTTTGATAGTAATCACTGCGCGTTGCGCAGAATGCATTTTAGCTGCAATTACTGCGCAAATCGCAGAATGCATTTCTGTTTTTCTTTATTTTATTATAAAACTATATATAGATATATATAGATCTGTTGTTATGTATTGATATAATTCAGGCGTGTGTGTGCGCGTAGGTGCGTATGTTTTTTGCGTGGGTGAATGGGGAGAGGGGGGGGGGGGCGTAAAACAAAAAAAAAGCCGCGACATTTTCATCCCCGAAAAATTTGCATTTTGGTATCAAATTCGAGAGACTCTAATACCATTAAAAATTCATAAATAAGTTGTCTAAATAAACTTCCCAAGGAGCGCCAATACATGTATAACGTACTTTTACGCGCGTACTTTTATGCGCGTACAATTACATTGTCCTCCAAATTACATTAATTGCGTGTTCAAAATGCGCTCATTCAAATGCGTAATTAATGCAAATTGAGCATTTGATTTATAAATGACAGGTTTTATAAAATATTTGCGCTCCTTGGGTTGATACAGATATAAAATCTCGAAAACAGCTCCAATTTTTTCACAAATTTTTTACATGTTACCGATGTATATGTTGCAAAGATTTCGTATAATTCATATTACTTTTATATATAGATATAAATATAAATAAAATTTATATAATTTTATCTATATATATAAGTACCGTCGTCTGTATGTATGTATGTATATATGAAAGAGATGGAGAGATGGAAAGAATTTAAGATACATACCTTTTTTCTTTGTCTCTCTCTCTCTCTCTCTCTCTCTCTCTTTTATAATGTTCTCTTTTTGTTTTTTCCTTGCGATTTGTCTTTGATCAATTGCATAAAAAACTGTATCTTTTCTGTATGCTAACTCTTGACACACAAAATATAATCGTTCGTGACAGTCACGAATTGAAGTGACTGGTTTATCAATTGACATATAATATGTGAAAGTAGCAACTTATTCTACATATCTTATCTATATATATTTCATTTAAAACTGATCAACCTATGAACGATATTATTTGTTAAATTTATATTTATTTTTATGAAAAGGATTTATTTATTATTAATTTTATTACATTTATTTACTATTAATTAAAAAATATAAATATTATTGAAAGGAATTTTATTTTACACCCACGAAATATACGTTTTGCAAGATTGAATAAAACTCAATTAATTATTAATTAATATGTATAATTACAATTTTTGTAATCCTCTATTTCCTTCGTCCAATCTTCTGAGATCAAAATATTAATATCGTTAGATATCGCAGTGCGTAGTTAACCCTCACAGGTCACACTGGGTCGATTTTACCCGACGCCAACTCAACACATGCGTATATCTCCAAATAGGGGAGGGGGGGAAAGTTGGTTAGTAGCTGGAAAAATCGCTTTTTGGTAGTTGAAATAAAGGCCCACAAGTGTCGCTCCAGTGCTGGTTTGCCTGTTGAGCAGGAAGCGTCCGAAATCTCCTGTCGGGTAAAAAAGACCCAGTGTGACTTCAGTGTCTCAATTTCGTCATTATAATAAATCCAAAATACAGGTAAGTATTTTATTTGAAGTGAATTAAAGTGTTTTTGTATACGTGTAATGTTTTTTTTTTATAATTGGAGTATTTACAATGTAAATGTGATTGTTTTCCAGCAATATGGAGACACGTGCGCGCGTGAGACGCATAGCAGAGTTGGCTGCTTTTCTCTTTAAATAATCATTATTTGATGATAAAAAAGTTTAAATAATGATTTTTATAATTTTTTTTCAATTTTATTGACAAAAACAAACGTACATGCACGAAAAATACGTTTTAAAAAATACCGATTTTCAATCAAAAAAAAATTGTTTAATTAAAAATTTTTAAAAAAAATGGCTTATACAACCTTAAAGTACATGTCTTCAGCTTTAAAATGACCACCTATAAAGTTTATTTTTTTTAATTTTTAAAGGAGAAACAACAGTTTGAAAAAAATCAGTTTAAAAAAAAAATGTCTTTATATTTTTCAAAATACAAAAAAAAAGGATCAAATTTAGAGCAAAACAAACTAAACAGTCGTATTTCTGAGAATCTGGCGATGAATTTAAAAAAAAAACACGTCCCAAAAGCTTGCTTAGACTTGAAGTTACAACCGTTTCAAAATCGCTCGGGTAAAAAAGACCCAGTGTGACCCCAATGCGCTGTGGCGTAAGTGTGACCTGTGAGGGTTAAGGCTCGTCCAAAATTAATATAATTTTATACACATCATCGAAAACCCCATTTTTGTTAGCAATTTTTCTAATTCTATTACATTCTTTAGTTCTTTCTACCCCTTCAGATTCGGTCAATTATTTCCCGAGAAGTTGGAAAAATTTTGTAACCGGTTTCCAAAAAGATCGGTAACGAAAAATAATACACTTTATAGCACTCCCCAGAAAATTTTACTTCTACTTCATAGAAAAATGGAATCATAGAAAAATTGGAAAATTTTCTGATACCGATTTCCCCAAAGATTGGTAATGAAAAATTATACACTTTATGGCAATCCCCGGGAAATTCTACCCCTACTTCATTTTTTTTTTAAGATTTGGTCAATTAATTTCCGAAAAATTGGAAAAATTTTGTAACCGGTTTCCAAAAAGATCGGTAACGAAAAACTATATACTTTATAGCATTTCCCGGAAAATTCTTTAAGATTCGGTCAATTATTTCCCAAAAAATTGGAAAAATTAAAAAAATCGGTTTCCAGAAAATTGGTAGCGAAATACTATACACTTTATGGCACTTCCCGGGAAATTCTACCCCTATTTCACATACTTTTGGTAAAAATTCGGTCCACTAACGAATGAGTAGTTTGCGGTCAGACATACATACATACATACATACATACATACATACAGACCGAAAAATTGGAAAAATTAAAAAAATCGGTTTCCAGAAAATCGGTAGCGAAATACTATACACTTTATGGCACTCCCCGGGAAATTCTACCCCTATTTCACATACTTTTGGTAAAAATTCGGTCCACTAACGAATGAGTAGTTCGCGGTCAGACATACATACATACAGACGACGGTACTTATATATATAGATGATATATATATGTATATATATATAGTGTAAGTAGCCATAAAGTGTATAGTATTTCGCTACCGATTTTCTGGAAACCGATTTTTTTAATTTTTCCAATTTTTCGGGAAATAATTGACCGAATCTTAAAGAATTTTCCGGGGTAGAATTTTCCGGGGAATGCTATAAAGTATGTAGTTTTTCGTTACCGATCTTTTTGGAAACCGGTTACAAAATTTTTCCAATTTTTCGGAAATTAATTGACCAAATCTTAAAAAAAAATGAAGTAGGGGTATTTTTTATGGCATCCGTTATTTCATATACCTATGTGAATTTTGTCATCGACTATCGACTATCTTGACAGCCATCGCAAATCAATTCTTTTTCATTTCTGAAAAGTAAATATGGGTGTAGCCTATTAATTTATTAATTATTTATAATTTATTAATTAATTAATAATTAGTTTTTGTTTTTGTAACTTTTATTATTTGAAAGTATAATTTAGAACAAAAGATGCTATTTAATTACTTATGTTAGAGAGATTACCTTGTTATGTAAAGATTAAGGTTTATGTATTTTTTTCTGTTTTTGGCGCTTTCTATTTTTTTCTTTCTTTGTTCTATGTTTACGTTTATTTGACGCACACTTATTTATGCACTGTATATATGCTTTCCGAGTTATCGGTCTTCCAGCTTTCTGAGTTGTTCAATCTATAACAAAAATACTACTGATTATCCGTAATAAATTATTAACATAAAAATAAATAATAGCCAAAAATTACGTACTAAATAAAGCTTTAAAAAGTATAGCATTAATTGCAGGTCGAGCGTCTCTTTTTCCAGTGGCAGAATAGTTGGTGATGCTCGCACCGTACACTTCTATGAGAGTTTCTCGCACAAGCCTTTTCCAATCGCATTCCTGATTTTCCGTTGTTGATTTTAATTCGATGTAAGCAATTTTCTTTCGAGATAAATAAAAGCTGCTATTTGGTAATATCTCCATTTGCAATAATTGTTCGAAAATTGGTTAATAAGCTTATGTCAATAAAAATATAATTTTTTAACAATAAATGTTAGCAGCTTTTACTAGGTTGTCCCCAGGTTTCAGCATTTCCGCCGGAATCTGTATCAAAAAAGAAAGAAAGCAAAATAATAAAATGGAAAAATAAAATACATATAATTATATTGAAATATATATAATTATATTGAATTTTTTTAGGGCTCCCCTTTACCTAAAAATTTTTTCTATTCTTTCGGTCGGCTTTTGCTTCAGATTCATATGAATGTCTAAGAGCTACGAGAAGAAATTCTAAAAACTCAATGTCTCATTTGGTAACTAAAATATGAATAAAGGAATATAATTATCGTCATAATTTTAAATATAAAAAAATAAAATTACAATTACGAAGCTACGCAATTAGAAAATTACTCTTAAATGGTATTAGTCCTGCAAATGATCGTGCTGCATTATAGTAGTTTTGCTCTTCACTGGATTGAGAATTATCCGAAGAATCCAGCATCAAAGTTTTGCTGCTACTCTGCATAGAATATTCTTGAGTAGATTCTGAAGTTGCTACTTCATTCGTGGCAATAAAAAAGTCACAAGGGGCGAGGAAGAGTGGAAGAAAAGTGGAAAAGTGGAAAAGTGGTGATTGGTTCCTGCCTCACGACAATGCCCCTATACAGCCTTGAGCGTTCAGCAGATTTTGGCTAAAAATAAAATGGTAACTGCACCCTACCCGCCCTATTCGCTCGACCTCGCCTCTTGTGACTTCTTTTTATTCCCACGAATGAAGCAGCAACTTAAAGGGAGGCGTTTTGCTGACATTGACGAGGTTCAACGAGAATCGCTGGCAACCTTTAACTGCATTTTGAAAGAAGAATTTAGACAGTGTTTCCTGAAGTGGGAAAGACGCTGGGATTGTTGCATTAAGTCACACGGAGAGTACTTCGAAGGAGATTAAAGATTATTCGGAAATTTTTGGGTACTTCTTTGTGTATATGTTACAGTTAAAACCCGAAATTCGTCAAAACCCGAATTTACTGATAAATTCTAGTTTTAACTAAGCCCTTTCGGTAATTCGCGTTCGAACTGAAAGAATTTAGTTAAAACTAGAATTGACCGAATGCTTTAGTACATTCGCATTTTAACTGAAATAATTCAGTTAAAACTAGAATTAACTGACCGCTTTAGTAAATTCGCGGTCTAACGTGTTTCTCTTACAGTCAAAACACATAAATACAAAGTATTTAACTGTTTAAAGCGCGTTACTAACCTACATAGGTTGGATGACGCGCTTTAAACACTTAAATACTTTTAAAGCGCGTCATTAACCTACATAGGTTAGTGACGCGCTTTAAAAGTATTTAAGTGTTTAAAGCGCGTCGGTTAATTCTAGTTTTAACTAAATTTTTTTAGTTAGAACGCGAATATACTAAAGCACTCGGTCAATTCTAGTTTTGACTAAATTATTTCAGTTAAAACGCGAATTGCCGAGCTGGCTTAGTTAAAACTAGAATTTACCAGTAAATTCAGGTTTTGATGGATTTCGGGTTTTAACTGTAACATATACAATATATACGCAGTCATATGTTTGATTTATCTTTTTTTTTTTCATTCTTTATTTTCCCTTATTTTTGTCTCGATCTATCTTAATTCATCGAATATCTGTTTTGTTCTTTAACTTTAGTCCAGTCTTTTTATTACTCCACCTAGTTCATTTCTTTCATTCGTTATCTGAACCTTTCACAGCTCAATGAATATCTTCATTATCATCATTGCGCATGAATGAATCTGCAGCATGGCTCTTTTCTTCAGCGTTTTACAAGCTTAAATTCCGTCAGATTGAGAAAGCCCTCTCGCCTAAAAGCCCCGTTTGTTATTGTTTTTTCCAGGACCGCGAATTCGTGGAGATGGAGGTGCCGTACAACGGCGCTCCGAAGAGGCCGGGCTCGCCATCGCCTCTGACCTCCCCCGCGCACAGCACTGCCTCCAGGGGCGGCCTGCTGCAGTCCTGCTGCGGGCGCTGCTACCCCCAACGTTACCAGGTACGCGGTCGACGTATACTCGCCTCGATTACCTCTATAAACGATACCGCGCCCTCGTCCTCCTCCCATTCTCACCAATCGCAACCCGGTCGTTCGCACTATCAGCCGGCCACGGTCGATCCGACGACCGTGCCAAACGTCGTGTTCAACATGCCGGGCGATACCGATCGGCAGCGTCGTCAGGGCGCGAGCTCGTCCAGCCCGTACAACGAGACGAGGGTGTGAGCCGGGGTAAGGACTTTCGAATACGCGATTCTTAATTATCCAGCGGACGGAATCGATCTTTCGAAATCGATTGCCGGGGGATCTTTTGAAACGCATCGCAGCGCGACCCCCGGTTATTCTCGCCGAATTCTGGGACTGTCGATTGGGATTCTTGTTCTTCGAAGATGCTGTTGGCTATTCCTGTCGAATTCTCAGGTGTTGATAATAATTTTTGGCGAATTTCTCGGATGGGCTTAAGGAAACAAAAATGATGTCGCGAATGAGACATTTGTGCATATTCCAGCCTCGCCTTGAAATTAATCACTTCAACTACGACGAAAGTATTACTTTTTTAAGCGCTCCTCGGCTCGACAAGACGAATCTGACCTTTACTCGCGTGCGAGGGAGAATTAAATCGATACGAGAACGCGACTCGCACGATGCTGGCTCGTACCGATTGTATAGTCACATCGCGAGTAAGGGATCTTAATTAAACGAACGTCTTGCCGAGGAGCGCTTAACTCGGATACAACGCTCTTAATCGTCGCTACTAATGGAAATCAGCTGTTTCCAACCGAGCGAGCAGCTTAACGGTCGCAGCCAGTTGTTTCTCCTCATTCTTGATCTCTCAGGGTCGTTCTAGTCGCTCTCAGTCAAAATTTACGATTAACTAGGGCCTCTGACGACAAAGACTAACTGCAATGCGTATCGCGAACGGAGAACGAGACAGAGGCGCGCCGCATGTACTCTGTCTTTCTTTGCAGGACACCGTAGCTACTCTATCTTCGTTTCTGCTGTCATTAATACAACGTGCAGTTTCTCTTCTCTGGCGAGAATGTTAATTGTCCTTTCGGTACCGTTTGTGTACCGAAACCGTTCTTTAGCGCGGTTAAACTTTCTTGAAGATTAAATCGTAGATCTAAAGAGATTAATGAAATTGATGGAGATATGTCTATTTATTCGGTGAGAAGATTGGATCTTTTGATTTTCAAGACGAAAACAAAGACAAAACAAAATTTCATTAAAGGCAAGAACGGGTTGAGTTACATCTAGCTCGCTTGTAGTCCATGATAGCTGCGCTGAGTAATAAAATCATAGTTTGCGTTCCCATTTAGAAATTCATCAAATTACGTCTTTATTTTTTGCCAAATCAAAATGCTCGTTGATACATTCGTATTATATTTTATTTTTAATTAGAGATCGATAACATAAGGTTTTTATCTTGTTATGTCTATTTGAAATAATGATTATAAAATACACAAGTCTATTTAGATGAATAATTTATTATATTATAATATAGAAAAGAGCTTTAATTTTCTTAAGTAGTATAAAATTTAATATGAGAATTGAATTATTATTTTTGTAATGTATTTTATATAATAACAAAAAGAGAAACGGTTTTTTTTTCTCAAAAGGAGAGTTCAAACTCGAAGAATATAAAAATGGCATAATATATAAGAGAAGTTGAAGATTAGATTGGATACGGTCGAGAAATTAATCCACCTTGTTTACTTTTGATAGATTATCCCGAATTAAAGTCGAGAAAGTTAAGTTAAAGTTGTTCTAGAGCTAAACTTCGATTGTCGAAAGAGATTCATAGATTTGATCTGTATTGTCTATCTCTGTCCAGCACTGCCGTTGAAGGTACGACTTTTGGATTGATATTCTTAAGCTGGTGTTAGACTATGCACTATTCGTGCGATTCGTGATTCGCGAGTCATAGTAATCTATCAGAAATTTATTATTTGCCAACGTGGACCCTCCACTCTTCGCAATTCATACGAATGTACCGATTCGTGGTGATTTGCATCCTTTGAATTCGTTGAGAAACCACTACGCTGGCGAATTAACACGAATCACGAATGCGAATTCGACGAATTTTCTCTCCGCACTATTTGCGAATACTACACATATGGATTGCGAATCACGTGAATTGCGAATACGCGCATAGTCTGGCGCTCGCTTTAGGAATTAGGCGACAATCTCGATTTTAATCTCCATCATGAGGGCGCGGCAATTAATAGGGTCGCCGACGTTTCGTTCGCTCGGTTTCCAGAGAGATTTATCGTTGAAAATGTCCAGATTGGCAGACCAAATGAGGTGTCCAGCATGCGAGCATTCCGTTCCGCTACGTTACTCTATTGACTAATCTGTAGGATGGCTCAGGTACGCGTTGACCGAAGAATTTTATCGCGCACATTTATCGTGACGAACTCAGTATTTTGTCGTCGGTAACTAGGCATCCCCGGAAGAAAAGACATTATCTCATAGTAGTTGCTATCTCTTTATCAAATTCTAAATCGATGTCATATTTATAAAGATAGAGTAATGGCAAGTGCACTGAACTTTTTACTCTGCTCGTAATTTATTCTTCCATTTCTTGATATTATTTATATAAATCGGGCTTTATGTAATATTACTTAAGAAGGAGAAGAAATAAATTAAATTAAATTAGTTTTATATGTCGATATTTTTTCGATAATATTTATTACGTCTGTATTGTATTCTTCTTTATAATTGCTTTAACGTCTTCCTCTTTATACAATTCTTGAATTTACTTAATTTATAACTTAAACAACATTTGTTTTATTGTTTCTTTTTGCTTATTAGTGTTAATTTTTCGTAAGTAAGTATTATTTCCAAAATTTTAATACTTATTCCCAAACATTTGTATCGCTACGTCGTCCTTCAATCTCACACGCAGTCGTCCACCTCGTTTCCCACAATGGCAATTTCTTGGGCACCTTCCTCAACTTCATCATCATTGCCGAATATGATTTATATAGAAAAAAATTTTTTTAAAGGAAATTATCACGGTTCAGGTTTATCACATTGAAGAAAGCACAGTTACATTTTCCGGCGGGTTTCAATTTTTTCAGATATATTTTTGTTTTTATTCTCGGCGAGCTTCGCGATTCTTAAGTCTTGATCGTCTCGAGTATCTGATAAGATGAATAAAACGGCCACGTGTCTGTTTCCCTTCGTTATTCCCTCGACTTTTTCCGACGTTATCTGTTTTCGTTTCATCACTCTGATTGTAAGTGATAGTTTCGAGTGCCGCGCGAAGGAAATAAAGTCATCTCGCTGGATCATATTGGTACTTTGAAGAAAACTCACAGAGTCACGTGCGTTTTTCTGGAACATTTTTTCCGAGAATTGCGGGAAGAGATAATAGCTACTTTAAAATTTCATTACATTGTCTTGTCATCTGCAAAATTTTATCAATATATTTATAGTAATAATACATATTGATAATGTTTATAAATGAAGTATGATTAATTCCCATATTTCTAATAATATATCATGTCATTGGTTGGTATCTACATAAATATATCATTGAGTTGTATAATTATATTGAATATTTACATTGACTATCTTATCGCGGAATTATTGCTATATCTCTCGATAACATAAATGGGATTTCCGAAGGATTGACATATTTTTTCATATTTGAGAAGAAACTTTCGCTTTTCTCTCGCATCGAAGATCAAAGCCGAGACAAATTTTAAAGGTAAAGTCGTATCATTCAACGCATATTGATAGTGACGGTTGACATAAATTTACATACAAATCGATCTTCATATACCTAACCAAGGTCAGTATTAACGAAGAAAAATGAAAACATGAAAAGTGATGAACAGCCATTCATCAACCTGTTCAACCGATAGATCCAGTAAGAAACATCGTTGAAATTCCATTAACAAATGCCTCTGTTACCTTGGCTTTCATTTTTTGCGACCCTACTCGACTGCCGTTTTATCCTTTTCTTCTCATCCTTCTAATCATCGGTTAATCCACACCGTAATTTACGAATAAGTTTTAAATCCTTATTACGCTCGTGAAATATTGCATGATGGCGATTCCGAATGAGAACAATTTTGACAATTAGGCTACTTACAATATTTCATTTCAAGAATTATTAAGACCTAATTTTTATTATATTAATGTGATTTAATTTAGGTTATCTATTTAATTTCAAATTTTTTAAGGTTTATGTTTTTAAAAATTTTCAAGATTTATTTAGGCTTTTTAAAATAACTAGTAATTTTTATGTTTAAAAAGTAGAAACGATTCTTTAATATTGCGACCGTTTCATCACAAATATTCTTTATCGTATTTTTTCCTCTTTTTCTTCTTCTTCCTTAAATCATTACTCCTTTCATATCGATCATATTGTCGGTGGAACAGTATTATCCTTCATCTGAAATATTGTTTTCCATTGAAATCATCTAATTTTCATGGAAGTTTAGTGAAGTACTCTTTTGTTTTCCATACATTGTAGATTCATGAAAGATCTCGATTCATAGGATGCCTTTGCCTTGCATTGATATAGAATTTAAGCGAGTCGCTCTTTTTCTCTCGATCATATCGCAAGTCAATGACACGCAACCTGTACTTTATAATTTCAACAAAAAGACTTTATTAATTTTGTTATTCCTATAATTAAGTTTTTATTGACCTTATATTTAATTGCAACAATTATAACTATTCTTACGTGTATTTTATATTTTAGATGAAGTAATAATATTACAAGTTTCAAATCTGTTAAATTAAACTTTTGTTTGCCTCTTTTTAAAACTACATTTGTTTGTCAATTTTATGAACGATATGATTATTAATTAATAATTATTAATAATTATAATGAAATAGAATTAATAATTATTAGATATATGTAATCAAATTGCAAGCAAATCGAGAAATGAACGAAAGAGGAGCTATAATTACGAGGGTTGCGCGTCGTTGTGCTTGTACAATTAGATTCATAGGGGATCCAGATCCGATAGAATCGACCCGTCTTCCAGCGATACTGTCGACTCCCATTTCTCGCGGGGAGCGTATCTCTCCGCAGCCTCGTGTCCCATGTCTTCCATTTTTAGATTAACTTGACATATATCGCATCGAGTCCCTGCCCCGAGCTCGCGCCCGTCCTGTGCTCTCGTCTGATAATCGCTCGTATTAATAACCCGTAACTCGATCTATCCCCTATTCCATTAAAATCTAACCGAACTCTCCGCCTATCCGCGAGTACGCCGCGCCGCCGAAAGTTCAACCGCAAACCCGACCCGGTGTGGCCGATTCACGAACGAGCAGCCAATCGATATGCCGGAGACAAATCCAGCTCGTATTTTATTATTCATAGAAATCATAATTGCTATTTTTGCGAGCGCGCTAGTGTAACGTATTTCAGCTTAATCGAAACGCGAAGCAAATTCGCTAAGCTGTAAATTATATGTTTAATTAAGACCTAAACAAGAAGGAGCTACGCGCAAAGTGATCTTCGAATCTTCATATTCGTAATTATAAACAATAATTCAGAATTTACATTCGATAATTTTCTAGAAAATTTGCGTACTACATTTACATCTAAATTGGCTTCAACATAGAAATTTAATTAGAAATATATCATGCATTCGTATTAAGGTAAATCGTAATGACAAATTTACAGGCTTTGAGGAAATTAATGTTAAGATCTTTGCATTTTAATAGTTTTTTCGATGTGGACGGTTTATATTTAAATCTTAAGATAAGAATTTCGAAAACAGTTTCGCATTTCGATTTAGAATCTACGTGACGCTAGTGATCGCTGTTAAGAACTGGAAATCGCGAATTGGTGATATCACGAGCAATATTTCAGCAGTGATGTAATTATTGCCGAGATAATCAGCTTAAATTCCGAAAGTGGCGGAAAATCGCGCGAAGAATTCCGAAACTTTTCCTTATCAACGTGGCGATATTCGTCACGAGTAAAGGAACGAAGTTTCGAAATTAAAATCCCCCAGAGGTGGGCAAAAGGATTGATCAATAGTGCGAGATTTTTCTGCCCTAAACTAGCTTTAAGATGAAACGAACTTCCCTTGTTGGCTCGACGATAATAAAGAAGCGTTCGAATTATTACGATTAATTATCGATCGACAGCGATAATGCAACCGGTGACAATGTAGGAGCTCGCACGGTGCGAGAGATGTACATATATATAATAATTCATTAATGCAAGTCGTTTCATGGACTCGTCGAAAACTGGCTTGCGTTGAAGATCAAACGAAAAAAGTTTTTATTTCTACTTTCGTGCGACTTTAATTTCTCTCATTCGCAATTCGTAAACTCCTATTTGCAGCGGGCAAATAGCAATTTGCAAGTTCATAGTTGTAATATCATCCAATTGGAATAACTTTTTTTCCATGTTATTGTCGTATAATTATTGTTTTATTTCACAGCATAAATTAAAAATTATCAACTGTGTTGACAATCTTTCTCGATTGTATCGTTTTAATTTCTTTTTTTCCTTCAAATTTCAATTGATTAAAACGAAAGTAGATAGTAATACATATTGAAATTCTAAACATCTTTAACTGTATTATTTCTTCAAACTGATCATACGGATTGTTGTTATCGTCTTGTTGTAAGGAATTTAATTGTGACGTTATCGATTAATCGGATTATTTGAGTATCTTTTCATTACAAATAGATTTCCGATCGTTTCCCAATCTGGGTGACGCACGCCAGTCTGACATAGTTTTCCCATTGTGATTGGTTCACAGGGAAATACGGTCTCGCGTCCTTTATTTGTTTATTTTTTTTCCACGGAGATCCATATCGACGTCATTCATTCGTCATGCAATCGATTGTACGTGGCGATTAAGGGTTGATCGCGAATCAGCGTGCGATTGTCAGGAGAAAATAAAAATAAGACGTAACATGATTTCCTGGAGAATATACAAATATTTATCTCATCTTGTCGTGTATTTGATTGAAAATATTGTTACATCTAGTATTTCTATTTTCTAAAGTTTCTTTTCGCCAAATGTCGTACTTTGCTATTTTGAGAGTTACATCTTTTTATACCTACGAGATTTTACATTAGATTAAAATTGATTTGCGAGAGAACGGTTTTATTGATAATATTCATGCGCTGTGTCGAAGTTTTCGATCGGCCCTTGTTACATTTTAGCTACGAAATACTTGCCACATTCCAGAAAATGGTCTGTTACTCTCGATAATGTGATTATATTTTTTTCCCCACGTATCGCGGCCTAAGCGTGACATGATGAAATCAAATCAACAAAGAATCAAGGAAATAAAGAAACTGAGATTTTTTAATAAACTCCTTCATTTCTCACATGACTCTTTTTTAGACAAATATAAATAACACATTTTTTTGTATAAAGACTATAATCATCAGAGCCAGAACGAACATGAAAATGTTTACGGCATTGAGAAATATTTTATCACAGTTTTTTTTCAGTAAAGTGCAATATGAAAAAGTGGTGACTTTGTTTCGTTATTTATTTTTAAATATACACACGTTCGTAATGCGTATGAATTATACGTAAAATAAAATACTGTGATATTTATATTTGCATGAGTTTTTTTATGCAAGATATAAAAACTATGACATATTAAAAATATTTTCGCGCGCAATTTGTAACGTTAATATGATTATTATCTATTATTATTACCTATTGACAGCGCTATTTAGATATCAAAGAAAGAGATATTTAATATTAAGAGATATCAATATTTGACGACTGATAGGTGTTATTTTCGTTTCTTTTTTATAAACTTTTTAAACGCAATAAACGATCGTTAATATCATGTATAGCGCGGTAACGGGATATAAGCTAGTTATTGAGTTGGGAAAGGGATAGGAATCGATAGTGCTAATTATAACGGGCAATTATCAATGTGAAAAAAAAATGGTGGAAAATGCTAGTCGGGCAGCGAGCCAAAAATAAACGTTTAACAAGAAAATCGCTGTCCGTATGCGCAAGTTTGCACGAGTTTTTACAAGTCGCTGTATATAACCGCGTGTGTGGTCATCCTTGCACAATTATCGACTTCGAGTTGATACAACGGCCCTGACCTTAGGGTTATGCCACGTGATGTATAACGCTTAGGATAGAGAAAGTAGGTTCGATCGTCCTTCTATATCTTTTCGTAAAGCGGCATTCACATCTAGCAACTATCATCAATACATAAAAATGGGCTAATTGATCTATTATATAAATATATAGATGTGCTCTTTGAAAAACCAATTTTTTGACCAAGTAAATCTGTGTTTTTTACGATCCATGATTAATGATTAACGAAGCAATAATAAATTAATATACATTAAAATGAAGAATTTATATGCTAAATTGTCTACTTAACATACGTTAAAGTTGAAACTCCATGTAATTAACATGAGTAAGGGTGCGGTCACATGGACTGATGTATTTTCCGCGTAACGCGTATCGCGTAACCAATCAGAAACGCGAATATGCATGACCAAAAATGCGAAACGCTTCTAATTGGTTACGCGGTTACGCGTTACGCGGAAAATACATGCCATGTGACTCCAGCTTAATTAGTTGGATTTTAATTACGCGCATTTCAGAATTTACACTCCTTCCGTTATGTCAGTTTATTTGCCATATTTTATGAAGAAAACTTCTTGTCAAGGTAAAGCGGAGAGATCAATTTTCAGTCAGAAAATAGCATCGACTTAGGAAATGAGATGCACTCTAATGCGTATATTTTGCACAAAGGTATCATTCTCCCGATCATACCTTTATTATAGAAATATATTTTTAGTCTTCTCGAATGCGTCACGCGATGCGCGGCGTGTATAATTAGAGATTGAATTTATATGCAAGAATGACGGAGAGTATGCATACCAGGGGGCACGCGAAGCCGAACGAAAACAACGCCGGTTTTAATTCATTGATAATAAAAGCATTCATTAACGTACGACGTGTTATAATTTTCTCTTTCTCTTTTATCATTCATTATCAGCATCACATTACACGCTTGCACACATAGGCGCACGATTCTCGGTTTTCAGCTGTCAATACGGATTCCGAACGCAGAATCGAGCAATTGAAACGTTGGCGGGCAACACATTTTGAGCGTTCGAGGGATTTATCCGCTCTCGATACTTCGGCGAGATTAATACGGCGAACGCGATTATTTATACAGTCCGCAATTGCACACATGCTACGTACAAGTCGCGTGTACGGCTTGGCATATCTGTACGCGGCGTGCAGTTTGTATACACGCTGAATGGCAAGTGGCATACCCATGTTGCAAAACGATGATCGATCGGTTGGTACAAACGCCCGCACGTGACCACCTATACCGTGGGGATACATCGCGAATGCACGTCGTGTCATGAAACGCACGTGTACAACTCTGATTGACAAATTAATTTTAATCGCGGTAATGTCAGGGATAACGATTCAATAGCCGCACGGCGACTAGTTTCGATGTTAAGGAAATTGCTTTACGTGTGATAGCGTTGACGGACAGAGAATGGTCCAATTAATTAATGTTGCGTTCTAATTTAGAATGCAAACAGTATTAGCCTCTTTATCTATTTCCTTTTTTCTGTCGGGTATATAGACAGAGATAACGTTGTAATTTTATACGATGCCCGTGTAAATATAAATGTAACAAATAGACGGTACTTATTTCTTTATCTTTTATACGCATTACTTTAATGAATATATACGAATAGCGCGTTGCGATTCATTTAATTTGTGAGATAGAAAGCTGAAAGAAAAGAAATCTTTTAAGAATTGTGTATCCTAATACTATAAGCTGTAGGTTACTATATCAAAGAGTAATAACTGCTAATCTAGTTGTAGATTAAATCAGCAGGAAGGATCGAAATTAGATTTGCCGGGCAAAGGTTCCAATCGTTTCTTTCAGTGGTCCGATATATATTATATTAATTAAATAACAGAATGTTCGCTCCGTTCCGTCGAGCACCGTCAATTTAATCGCTCGTGAAAAGTCCAGAAGATTCCGGAGGCAGTTTCCGGTCATGCGAGCGCGGCACGTGAATAATTCATCCGTTAGAATCGGCCGAGTGATATTCGTTTTCTTTCGTTCGGACCGCGCCGGCGGCCGCGGTAGCGTTTCAATTAGGGCGAAGCCCTTTCGATCCCTCCGCTAGTTACGAAAACTCTTGTTGATTCTCTGTGTACGTTCGAGGGTGAAAAGAGCGAGATGAAAGGAATGACAGGATAAGGAATACACAAACGACAGACGGCCTTGCTAATTCGTGAACTCATTAAGCTTCGTTTTATTCGAGCTTTTCTCTAATACCAGTCGTTCCATCTTCACGGGCTTTTTGTTCGGCTCGATGTTGATTCTCCGAAAAAATCCGTCGCGCATAAAATCGTCCGATCAAAATCGACACTTGAAACATTTTCATATTTGCATCTTTTCAAATATTGTTAAAATATCAATGTTGCGTTTTCACACATTTTTATTTTTAATGGTGCTTAATTATTATGTATATTATTCTTTCTAATTAATCGAAGCAAGAGATGTATAAAAGAGAAAAGAAATGCAGAACAAAATAATCCATTTGTTAAATATTGCGACTTTTAATTCACCAAGCCAAAAATCTAAATTCGAGATTCTATATGATATACAACGTTCACAATAAAATTTGCTATAAAGAAATTTCTTTTAAATAATTTGTAGCATATGCATTCTTTAGGATAATCTATATAAATATGTCGATCTTGTATTGAAATTGATATCCGGTCTGTGTAAATAATATTTCTTTACAGTAGAATTAGAACGATGTTGAGTATTCTCTGTGTCTATACTCGCGTTTAAAGGCATTAATATAAACTTCTACTGTTCTTCTACTGTTCTGTGTACTTTGAGTCGATTAATCAAGACGGACAGCAATCAGGTTGATAATTATAATTAACCGCATCCGAGTCTATTAACGCCAACAATAAGCAGCCGCATTATGCCTTGGCTGTCCGCTATGAGAAATGCGCTCCGTTGCGTGACGTAAATTATCGATTCCGTAATTCCAACCTGTGTCATTTACATACAGTTTTACGTAATTACGGACAATAACAAATGGTTAGCAACGAAATGCATTCTATATTTTTTTAGTTTACGTGAAGCTTTGATTTTCAGAAGTGTGTATATACATAATTTGATGGTTTTAAGAATAGAAATTATAGTTAAACATTAGTCGTTGCATAATGATAAACTATAATTTTTTTTAACTTTTTTAGTACTTTAAGTTAAAATTTAATTTTTTAAAATTAAAACAGCTGATTGTCGAAACTAATGTGAAGCTGAAGCGAATCCATTTGTTATAGAAAGATTTAAAAAACTAGAAGAAATTATTATTAAAATTCTGATGATTTTCAAAGGTTGGCAGCATACGGGAGAAAAATGTTATTGTATAAAATGTATGAAGAGATACTATATTTAATAGATTTTGAAAACTCGCAGCAACAATTTGTATAAAACTCCATCTTTCAAAAGATACTTTTATTCTTATATCGTTCTTTTATCATCCTATTTTTATTCTCTTATCGTCTTTTTCTGAAAATTAAAAAACATATCTTGAGATCTCAATCTATTACTATATCTCAACTATCTTCTTTTGTAAACAGGATTGATTACTTTTTTGATTTGCCAACAGTTGTAATAAATGTTGGAAGAATTGCATAACATATACATTGGAGTTAAATACACGTCATCCGCAAAACACAATATATGTTGGCTTCAAATAGAGCTGTCTTATTATACAACTAGTACTTGAGAGAAATGTCTTTTGACGTAAAAAGTTTCAGTTATTCTACATCTTTTATGAATGTTGCTGTTTAAAATGCTCAAAGCGCGCTATGATAAATTTAAACTCGGTAGGCGTCATTCAGCATATGAGTATATACATAACGAAGGAGTGTAAGATTCGAAAGACGCGGCCTCGTGTCTTTACACGAGTGCTTTGCAACGCAAATTGGTTTTACACGTGCCACACGAGGCGTTATACATAAGCATGTAGAAAGTTGCATGTGAGTTCATAAATCATTGAGTCACATAAAATGTTGATATGTTGTTACAATCTTAATTTGAAATAGATGTTATTGATACAGTTGAACATTTTTTAAAGCTATTTTTGGGAATTATATTTATGCAATTTTAAAATATTTGAAAATATTCGGGGCTTTATTTAATTATTTTTTCTCTTTAGGTAGTAATGCTATGTATAGAACAAAGTAGAATTTATTAGAAACTCTTATAATTTTCTAAGTGCCAGAAATATCACGTTTAAAAATACAATAAATTTATAATTGTTTTAATTTTTAATGTACGCTTATGTAATTGGCAAAGGATTTGAAACTCTTTGACATATACATTTTTTAAAATCTTTTACATGAAAACTATGATGTTTCGTGGCCTCTCCAAAGCGTAAATAGAGATCATAAAAACATAATAAATACAATATTATTATTAAAAACGTTTATTAATTACGCAATTTTTTGTTTTAATTGTTTAATTAAAATAGTAACATATTATTATCTACTTTTTTGACACTTTATATTGCCATGTAAAAGAGTTTGTAATATTATATGAATGAGTGGAAATAAATTATATATTTTTTTATATAAATTTACATATTTTTTTTAAATGCAATTAATTGAAATATAAACGAGCCTAAAGAGATCAATTTGAAAAAAAAAACTTAAAGAAACTCTGTAGAAAACAAGTTATTTATAATAAAAGAAACTTTTGAAGATTTAAATTTTTAAAACTTTTATACAGTTCAAAAAAGGGGGGGGGGGGAGGGATTTTATCTGAAGCGAATCCAGATCTTCATGAAAATTTCTTGTGTTCGCGGACATGGGAATTCAATTAAGCTTCTTTCGCGAAAGTTCGTCGCGTACAAACACATCACCGGTCTCCTCGGACCGAAAAGTGAAGAAACTCGAGAAAAAGTCGGCAAAAAGTTCGACGCGGCAGATTTGCCGGTCTTCAACGTCAGTGACGTTTTATCGTGACGTTGTAATATCGGTTACGGTATAGTCATCAACGCGTAACGGGTTTTCGATCCTTTAATCCGCGCAATTAATCACGATCAGCCGCGGGGGCGACTTATCGCTTTTTATGAAGACATTCGGAAGTTAATAGATCGTATCACGAGAGGTCCGCGCATTAATATTTATAATTATCCACTTCCGTACCGTCTAAAAAGTCATCAGGACGTCGCGCGCGGACGTCGGCGATGACGTCGCGTCGGATTAACCGGCGCATTATGCACGCTATAATATAACACGAGTTGCTTTTATGAATAATGCATAGCCGAAGGAACAGCGGGAGCCTGTAGTGGAGCACCCACTTCAGATCAGCCAGGCAAGACAAAATTGAATCTTAAGTGTACGTTCTAAAAAGCTCCGTCAATCCACTATTCGTCGTCGACCCAGTAACGAGCACCGCCTTTTTTATCTTCATCCCTCGGCAGACTCTATTGCTATTAATTGTTAACCGTGTGACGAAAGTACTTAGCGCACTCGATTGAGTATTTTTAATTTAATATCGTATTTTACTCGAAAACTTCAACGATTTATCAATTAATAGATTGCATAGATTATTTTAATTTCAAAATTACGTTTCTATATATATATATATATATATATATATATATATATATATATATATATATATTTGTTTTTTTTTAATAATATATGCAACGTGACACATGATACATGTTAAATTGGAAATTTATTGAAAGAGTTCTGTATATTTAGCACCCTAAAAACCTGGGGCTCTAAGTAAATTGACACAGATCGACAAAGACTAATTAGAACAAAATAAAGAGATATAGATGATTGATATCGGTAATGAGAATTAATATGGAATAAATAAAAAGATACAATTAAATGTTAGCTGTTCTTCCAAAAACATTCGTGCTCCGATTTAGGTGAAACTTTGTGAATAGGTTCTTTTTAGATAAAAAAGACATATATCAAAAGGATTTTTTGCGACTCCAAAGTTTAGCAACTTTTTTAACATTTTTAACTTGCTGCCTTCACGCATACACTTTTCACGCGAGGCGAGTTGTCACATGGGTTTACAACTTTCCACGCGTGGAAAGCCCACGCATGTACTTTGAAGGCATACTATGTGTCTAGTTTAACAATAGTGGAGCCCCTCCCCCGCAGGGGGGCGGAACCTACTGCTTCCACGCATACACTTTTTGCGCGAGACGAGTTGTCACATGCTGGGTTTACAACGTTTCTGATTTTCTGAAGTTTCGCCAATGATGTTTATGTTATGACTTTGACGGATATGACTTTATGGTTGTTTACATTACTTGAGAGCTGTTTCGGTTTGTAATATACTGAGTTAGTTTGCTCGTAATATACTGAGTTAATTCAAAAAAATATTTAAAAAGTTGCTAAACTTTGGCGTCGCAAAAAACCTTTTGATAGATGTCTTTTTTATTTAAAAGGAACCTATTTACAAAATTTGACCTAAATCTGAGCACGTACGTTCTCGGAAGTTTCGCCAAATGTTGATTTCATTAGACTTGAGAAATTTAAATTATAATATATTGAAATTTTTAAAATAAAATAATTATGCTCAGGAATTTAGAAAACTGAAAGTGTGAAAAATTATAAATTAAGATACATTAATAATTTCATAAATTAAAGTATAAAGTGTAGGATTAAAATGCTCATTGTTGTAAATTATTTTGGTATTATTAATTAATTTTATAAGCTATATTGACTCATTCTAGTAAGAATGACTTTGTCTTGATTGGCATCTGTCACGAGATTAATTAATTCAAGTACTATCTTATTATTTGAAGCTGCGTCGAAATTATGGGAAGCGCCGTTAGATCCGCTCGGTTGAAAATACTCGCTCGAGCGTGCCGAATTTCTTCCCCAACGTACCAATTACATGTCACTTAATTTATATGCAACACATGTAAAGCGCGTAATGTATGATTACGGTCCCAAATTTACTCATGTTGTCGTGCGAGCAGTCGCTAGCCTGTACATAACATCGTACCAAATATCTCTGGCCGTGTAATTGCATGTCCAATCACAGAATTGTTATTACTTCGCATAAACCGCGTCAAAGATCGTATATTTATATGCGCGTTTTTCGCTCCATTTCTATCTCGAGTATTTCTAGCTACACGTATATTAGAGATTTTATTAGACATGATATACCGGTTATACAGATCGTCGCAAAGTTGCAAATATTTTTAAGAAACATTTTTTCTTTATTACAACGTGTTAATTTTCTTTTTAATTTTGCGCCTCCAATTATTTTTTTATGCGTCAGAAATTTTTCGAACTTAATCATTCACGCACACTAATTTTATACATCTAGAATGTTTTCCATGATACACTATACTTCCCGCAGTTTATTATTTAAACGATTAATTCATCGTAGTCTCGGTTTATTTATTTATTTATTTTTTTGTAAAAATCGACCGCTTTCTCGCTCGGCTAACACAGATTTTGCGACATTCTGTATAATCGCCTTGTGTATATAACTACTGATGTATATGTATATACTCTGTATCGTCTATATCAACCGCTTCTTTCCGGTTCGAAATCTTATCCCGTCACAGTGAGCAAGATTAATTGCGTATTATTCGTTATCCGCGTCGAGCCGCGTCGATTACAGCCGGCCGGGTGATTAATCGATGTGGAAATCGAGCGCTTCCCACTTCGTTAATAACTTGGTAAAGATTCTCCGCCGCGTCTGTCCGAGTTACGATTTTGCCGTCAATTCGCATTGATTAATTGGTGTCCAACAGGTACGCTGATCGGCTAAAGGCTACCGAGAGCACCGCGTTACGATTGTCTCGATTGATCGTCACGGAAAGTTCGCATGACGCAAATTGTCAGCGGTCATCCCGATCATCGTCGCGACGTGAAACTAGTAGAGTCAAAATTTACAAAAAATACACTTGAAATCTTTTTCTAAAAAAAGGCACTGGTGACGTTTGGATAAACACCAACTAAATTGTATCTTCTATTATTCTTTTTTTCTTGTGACCGCAACGGTTTTTTGTTTCTAACAAATGTTTTCCAATGTAAACCTGTTTTTCTGTATGTGCAACATTCATGTTTCCAGTTACTGTTATTGTTACGTTTTGGAAACACTTAATAATTCCATAAATATTGGAAACTATTCTCCTAAAATATGTAATGCATTTCAAAAATAATTGCTAATGTGCATCGTGATTGTTTTCTCCAAGCGCGATTAATTCGCTGAAAGTCAAACCATGTTTGGTGAAGCAGACAACAATTGACATGTGTATATATATTTAATACGATTGTTTGTGTATCTTGTATCATGAACATGTCGATACATTTGTGAAATGTCCTGTAGAGAGTTTCTTCCTATTGTAAGGTAAGAACTAATAATGTACAGATCGTCTCTCTCTTTAATTCCCGACTTCGTTTTATCTATCGTTGGCCGTTTTCGTATTTTCGTCGTTGGTGGCACAAGATATATCGTTCGAAACATGCACTTTTCTGATTTCCAGAGCACTTTATATAAATGTGTGTATTAATTTATATGTGCGTAATTATTAATTAATGTTTCTTATAGTTCTTCCATAGACAATCTCGATTCCGAAGTTTCGCAATAAAATCTAATTTCCCGAAAATTATCCGAGAAAACATATGCGAACGTGTGATCTTATTTTCTCGCGCTTGGGACACTCGTTATCACGGTAACAGTTTGACGGGAAATAATTGCGCCGAAAATTGCATTGCCCGCGGGGGCTTATTAGTTTTCCGCTTTGCCGATTCCCGCGCGCGCAAAACGCGAGCGCGGACGCCGCGCACTCGCTCGAATGCGAAATCGTCGCACGCGCGCCTTCGCGCGTGCATTCGAATTGTTTGATGTTCGAGGGAATGTGACGCATCGACGTTTGTGAGTTAATTCGTTTTTGTCGGTGATGCGCGCAGTATGCGCGTCACTTCGTCAATTTGCAGGCTTTCCCCCCGAGGTTATTGGATCGGTCGAAGCGCTATGAAGCTCATCGGTTTTTACGGTCGGTAGTACGGTATATATTCCTTCGAAAATCGCTGAAATCTGATTTTATTATACGCGCGTTCGAAAGGTTGAGCAAGGAAAACGAGAAGATCGTGAAATATTAAAATATCACTGCTTGCGTATATACTGATGAGTTTATAAAATACGTATATCGTAATTTATTTAAATAAGTATAAGTTAGTTCAATGCAGTTTGTGCTTTGTATTATTACTAGGGAATTGTTAATTAGGAAACAGAAATTAGTACAGGATATATACCTATACCGATAAGTATAGGAGTTAATTTTTCTAATATTATGAGCGAAAGAGGGTTTTCCATCTCAAGTAGAAATAAGTTTTAAATGATATACTTGCAATTATTTGCTGCTAATTAGGAAAACTATATTAAAAATGCATTTTACCAGGAAATAACAATTAAAAATGAACAAATCGAAGGCATCACGTGTAATAGTTTGCGATAACAGTATCATGAATTAATTCAATGTACTAAAGAGTGTCATTGCTTTTTGACTAAATAAAAGTTACTCGTATGAAAGACTAACGAGTAACAATTTCAAAGGCGTAGCGTTGTAGAAAAGAACAATGGCGCGGTAGATCTCTATTAGTGCTTCATTTCCATATCCATCCACACACACACATACATCGATCGCGCGAGTAGTATGGAAGTTTAGGAGGAGGTCCGTAGAAAAGCATTAGCATAGGCGTACCTAGCGTGCAACAATGTAGTGTGTGCTTGTGGTTGTGGATTTCAGCAGGCGTACAGTCAGTACATCCCGGCTACAAGGGCCCAAGTGTCCGGGGCCCAGGGTGGGCAGACGGGGGTCGCCATGGATGGCACTTACCTCGTCGAGGCCTCGTTCTGAAAAAGTCTCCCCTCGCGCACTGTAAAAACGACACCGTAAAAATCGAACCGGACCGAACAAAGAAAACATATACATAGCGAATACAAAAAAAGTAATAAGTGAAAACACGACACCGCTGTGTGTCGCACGACGCATGAGCGATTATAGTAAACTGTCGAGAAGTGCATTAGAGGATGCATGCGTGTCGGCAAAACAGTATAAATATGTGTAAAACGCGCTAGAAATTCGGAGCTTTGCGAACGAGAACTGAAACACGCTCGACGTAAGGCAGATGCAATTTAGAGTTCAACCAAAGTGAAGGTAAAAAAGATTTATGTATATATAAATACATTTTTCTCTCCGACACATAGAGAGAAGGGAGAGAGAACGAGAGAGAAAGGAAGCGGCGGATACGTACGAGCAATCGGGCGAGAAATTGAATAAGAGGGAGAGAAACAGTATAAGAGAGAGATATATATCATATATATAGAGCGAAAATAAAAAATACGTATATATCTGTATCTCTCTCGACCTCGCCGATCGTTCGCGATCTAAGAAAATTAACCGCAAAAAAACCCACAAATAACACAAGCAAAGACACACACAGTCGCGCGAAATCTACAAAGTCAATCAATCAAATTCTTCTATTTCATCATTTCCGTGCCACCACCGACCCCCTACGACGTCGACGACAACGACGACGACGGCGACGACGACAACACGACGACGGATCATGACGCTGCCGTTTGGACCCGTCGACAACGATCCGCGCGCTGCCTCATCATCCTTCATCATCCTCTTCATCATCGTCCTCCGGAACACGGTGGGCGAAACCGCCATCGATGACAACGACGACGACGAAAACTTCGACGATCATGAAAAAAAAACAACCAAAAAAAAAATACGAAATTTGTGGCGACGAATAACGTGATGGATAACGGCATTAATGCCTGATCGATCGATTGAAAAATCATGTCAATCAGAGCCTGTCCTATCAACTTACCTCGAACGAGAGCAAGGACAGAGTGGTGCTCATATACGGCGACCGTATACAGGTGCGGAAAAAGGTAAAGAAACCATGTTTGACCGACAATTGTAAAAAAAAACGATGATAATGATAATGCTGATGACGATGAGGCTGATAAGATATCATACGTATATGTGGTAGAGTTTATATGTGATGTATCAAGTGTCTGGATTCGCGCGCTTCCCTCTGTGCTCTGCCGTGACGTGAAGAACGTATCAGGATCCCCTCAGCTAACCCCATCCCTCGCAGTGCTCGATAATGCTTTTAAGAGTGATCAATCTCTGGATTGGCTTCCTCGGTGTCCGCTTTCACCCTCGAAAAAAAAGAATCCTCTCTGCTCGCTGCGCTTATTTAGGGGTTTTTGCATCCCTTGGAAGCTCATCGATATATATGAGGCTGTGCATATATATACTACTTAGTGTGCAATTTGCTTCTTGTGGTTATGAATGTATGGCTGTCTTGCTTTCAAAGAGATGGTTCGACGCTTTTAGGAATATGCCAGCATTTTAACGATGGCTTTCCTGCGCTAATTTTGTTTCGAATATTTTACTTCATATTTATAGACGACTTTTTATAATTTTCAATATTTTTAGTATTTTCAAATATATATGTGAATAAGAATAAATGTGATGATTTTTTCACATATTTTTATTACTTTTTTGTTATATTTTTAAAATTACAAATGTATAATTTGTATATTTAATTTGTTATCACATATTGATTATATTTTTATTTGACTTTCATTGATTTACAATTTTCTTAATGCATAAATTACGTAAGTTGCAAAACTTTTTGCGTTTAAGAACATTTCCTACTTTAATGTCGTTTTACAGAAGAATGTGTTTAATAAGAAATGTAATGAAAGTGCGAATTAATTATCGTAAATCTTTCGGTTGGTTCTCGAAATAGCTTGCTTAATTAATTTTTTTTACATACTGGCGATTGACGATATTTTTCTTTTCTGTCGTTTTTTTATTAAATTTTTTTTATGCTTGCAAAACTGGCAAAGTTTTTTATGAGATAACATTTATCAGCAAGGAAAATTCAGGAAGAATTTATTTCTCTTCCTCGCCGGTGAAAATAAATCCTACGAAGTACTTTTTTACCTATTGTGCAATTTGCTATGTTTCTAGTTTATTAATTATAGTTTTTTACGAATAGTAAATGCATACAAACCACAGAGTACTGAAATTGTTAATCTAAAATATAAAAAAATGACTTAACTATCTCAAACAAACATATAATTTTATAAATAAAGAATTTATACATTAGGTAATATAAACTGTTATTATTTGTTTAATTTAATCGCTTTCTATAATTTTATTTATATTGTGACAATAATATGTATTTACGATTTAATTCTTGTTTCCGATAAAAAAATCATGTGTCTAACAAGTCATTGTCTTTAAATTAATTATAACAATTTTGTGTTTTGCGATTAAAATCAAATATTTTGTATAATTTAGTATATTTATTTTGTAATTTATTTAGTATAATATCAAACAAGTTTGAGTTGGATTTTTCTGATTATATGCACAAAATATAAACAATTAAAATTATGGATGTAAATACTAAATTCAAACATTGATAAATATATTGCTGGAAATTATTCCAACATACCATTTTTTATGTAATAGATAATAAAAAAATACCTATCCATTTTAAGATTTCCAATTCTCTATCGTATTTTCCACTTTTTGGATCATATAATAATTTAAATCATATGATCCAAAAGTGAAAAATACGATAGAAATTTATCAGAAATGATAGAATAAATATTTTTTTTATTATTGGTTTATATCTGTATGTTATGGATAGAAATCTCTATTTGTTTATGAATAAAACATATTCTGAGTTTATCGAGCCTCCTCAGAATTTTTGAAGTTCCGAGACAAGATTTTGTTTTCTGGGAGTAGGATACTAGCCTACTGCCCAACACCTCTAACTTGGAGGGGTCAGTTTCCTCTCCAAATGCAGAAAGGTTGTCGTGGCGAGATATTCTCGGTGTCTTTAGCCGGATTTGAACTCGGAATTTCGGCTCCCTAGAGCAGCGCACATTCTTCTGCGCTACGATTGCCACGTTTCTTAGTTATAAATAACAAAAATAAAGCTGTATGTAAAAGTTGTTCTGAAGAGTTTTTATATGTAGCATACTTTATATATTTAGAAAAACATATATAATTCTGTCCAGACAAAATAGCGATAGTCCATGAGTGAGTATATATACAAAAATTAACTTATTAATATATTAAGAAATATAAAATAGACATAGCGATAAAACAATTAATTGCTAGAGAAAAATGTAATAGATGCAAGTTTTCATAAAAGCACTTATACATATAATATTTACAATTTCGATCAGAAGTGTTTTCCATCACAAAGTGTTTACCTAATATGTATGTTTCTAAGTCATTAATATCGAAAATGACCTGTCAAAAATTGTATCGAAATATCCGTGATAGGTGTCTAGATCGATTTCCGAAAATAGAAGAGAATGAGACAGAAGAATCATTATATAAAATATTATCATTATATAAAATTCAATTGCTAAAGAACTGCAAAAAAACTTTTTTTAATTGCTCACATGTACTAACTTTTACGCGTTATAAACATATGAAAAAATTAGAGCTTTATTTTAAATGTTTATCTATTTAACATAATTATGACAGAAATTTCTTATTTTCTTCTTGTCTTGTTACTTTGAACTCTTGTTTCTGTGAGCTTTTAATAATACAACTATAATCACACATACATTTACAATGTATCAACCTATAGTTGGCATAAATTAGAACTTCTACATTAATTTGTTTATATAACTCTGTCTATATCCGGAAAGAGTAATCCTAAAAATATGCTGCTGCTGATCATTCTGTTTGTGTTTATTCTAAATCTTGCTTCTCACTAAGAACGCAAAGTTATTTTTGTTTAATATTTATTACAGACATAGATATTGTTTTTTTGAAATATTGCTCTTTTCAACAATTTTACTCATTTTTATATACCATTAAATATATTTATGATTTAATTATTACCATTGACATAATGAGAAATAAATGTAAAAAATATAGTATTTCTTTTACGGTTTTCCTTTTTTAAAGATATTTTTACATTCTTATATTTAATTAAATTAGAGCACGTTACACAATTCACTTTTCACATTATCTCAAATTTTAAAAACAAATTTTAGAAATAATATTTAAATATACCACAATGAGTAAATGAACTGTACATACAAATATTATATATAATTAAATCAGGTATGGCCGAAATAAATAAATAAATAAATATGATAAGCGTGTACGATAAGTGTGTGTCGTGATCAGATCTAAATTAAAAACATTATTTGTTTTAACCAACAAGTTTATTAAATCGACTTAACTGGCGACGAATATAAATCATCGTTCTGACAATTTGACCATTGGTTTTGGTCAGATTAATCGTCAAGACATTTCGACCATGATTTTGGATCCTTTTAAAAAGGACAATTAATTTGACCAAAACCAATGGTCGAATTGTCAGGGACGATTTATATTCATCATCAGTCGATTTAGAATTTGTTGGTTAATCATCACTGGTAATATACAATGTATCTTTATTGTTTATTATTTGTTTTCATTATTTTATTATATTCTGAGATTTAGTAACGTCAAGTTTTTTTGCATTAAATATTTTTTAATTTTAATTGAATATTATATACACAAAATTTAAATATCTTCTATTATCTTGGTGGGTTTAAAATTTTTTAAATTTTTTAAAACGTTTATCATATTTTCTCTTTTTATTTGATGCAATTTCCTGATTTTAACACTTTTTTGGAAAAACATTTAAAAAGTTTTTTAAATTATGAAATGTTGAGTAACACTTATTATTCACCGAAACATTCTTCTTATGGAAATCAATACCATTTATGTTACCATGCACAATTATTTTATATTTTTGATTAGATATATTAAAACAATTTTCAATTGTACAACAGTTTCTCGTATCGGCACGTACACTTGGCGACTTTTTTATACATATTTCTTAAATGTGGTTTTTTAATGATTTTGTATTTTACGTGAAAAGTGCACTCATTGCAGTTATTAATTTAAAGAAATATCAGTGAGCTATCGCATCGTTAGTTTCTGATGGAATGTATATTTCAGCATTGTAATTAGGGCGCTTTACTGTCCTCGTGAAGCGCGCGTCAAATTTCGTTAATCTGATCTTGTTGGTGAATACCAAAATTGACGACAGACATTAGCGCTATGATGCGCCGACTTTGCACTTTTTTTTTCTTTACAGCATAACGCCTCATCACCATGCAATCTCTGCGGTCCCCTGCGATCTACAATATCCTTGTCGCACTTCTCTTTTTGTTTAAACTTCGAGCACAAAATAGGAGTTGCTCGAACGAAAAGGGCCGTAAAAGAAAAATTGCGCTGTTTTTTTTTTTTTTTTTTTTTTTTCGAAATTACCCTCGGATTATATTTTCTGCTTTCAGCCGTTGATTTATTCATTCTTTTTATGAAATTTGTCTGCTTGGATAAGATTTTCCCGTTTACACTTTTTTTAAACAAGAGAAAAATTGAATACCATTAGCGTAAAAATCGCGTGTTACATTCTTTAAAACTGTTTTTCAAACAGTTCCTTACATTTTTGAAAATATGACTTCTTAAGTGTGTAACTTCTTGTAAGCACATACATCAATTTTCTGAAACTGGGGCAACCTTAATCATTTTGTGATTTCGAAGTAGTGCATCACCGCAGTAAGTCATTCTACTATCGTTAATAAACGCTTTTATAACAAGTTCTTTGATGTATGATAAATTGAAATCGATTTTGCTTAATTAAAACTTTATTAATATTTTATGGAAATTAGATAAAGAACAACATTTTGTACTTTTATTTCTTTTATATTCTTTAAGTTATGAAAATTATATTTTTTCATCAAAGAAAGATTAACTTTAAATTGATCAAAAAAATGAAAATAATTGTGCAAAACCTGAAATAATTTTTTATGCAACGCCATGTGTTTTCTATTTGCTTTTAAACTGCAAAATAATGTGATTTCTAGTTTCGAGATACTGATATTTTCTCAGACAGATAAATTTAAATTTGTTTGCATCCTCACTCCCTCGTGAACTTTTCGTATTTTTTTTTTTTTTTTTTTAGCTAAACAGAAATGTGGCAGGCAAAAAATTTAGGAGGAGCGGAAAGTTAAGGTATATAAAGGTTCATAAAGAAAGACATACAACAGCTACGGAATAGGCCGTTAGTTTTTCTTCTGCTTCTCTTCTCTTTCCTTTTCTGCAGTTTCATGACTTACTTCGAGACGATTTAAAGGCATCGGCGATTGTGTGAAATAGAAGTTCCGCGTCTCTTTTGAGATTTTACGGCCTGAAAAATACCTTTGTTTTGTCGAACGCTCACTTTTTTTCCTCTTTTACGTTTCTGCCACACATTTTACACGTGCGACACAAAAATATTTTTTTAAATGTTTCGTAAACGCGATAGAGAACTGTTGTTACGCGACTTGTATCTCTGTTTTGTCTGTTTAATATTTTAGGAATAAATTTATGCTTTACGAATGCGATTGATTCAATGCGACGAATGTTTTGGTGCTGCATATATTTTATAAAACCGTACTTTTAATATTACTTAACAAAAGTGATAATACGTAATTAATTAAGAATTGTATTTAGAAAAGAAAAATGAAATCGTCATAAATTTTACGACTATAACGCACGTAATTTGTTGGATTAAAGTTATATATTATATATTTTAAACGTTACGTAACGAAAGTACAGTTAAACAAACAAGTTTGCCTTACTTGCATCGTTGTTGATTTAATTTAAAATAATTAGAGATTATATGCAAGTGATCAAAGTAGTCAGTGATTATCAAAAACTGCGTATTTTGCTATTCAGGTTGCAAAAATGTTTTTTCAAACGTATGTTATGGAACAAACAACCCATTTGCAATTTTAATTAGATGGTGGCTGACTTGTAATTCTTCTGTAAAACATTCTTCACTGTAAAACAAAAGATAAATAAATCCATTTTGTTTATTTTTCAAAAATAATCGAGACAGCATCGTAGTAAACTTTAGGACAAAAAAGAGATTTTCTACATCACCTATACTTTACAATCTTTGTTTATGCTTTTTATATTTATTTTAAATTTATTATAATTTCTATACTTTACGTTATTTATTTATTATTTTTTAATAATTTATTAATTATTTCCTAAATGCATTTATGTACATCTTTAAATATATATTTTACATTTATTTTATTTAAATATACTTTTATATAGAAATGTATTTAATTATTTAATAATTTTATATAATTTATCACCCCAAAAAAATATTCTATTTATAAGTGGGGACGTCCTCTAAGCATTTTTTCTAAGTAAAAAAATCTTACATGAAACATATTTTTCTTTAAGTAAGACGTATTACTTTATAAAAGAATGGATGCGTGAGTTATAATCAAGAGTAAATTCCTTTATAGCAAGTTCTACTATAATTTAGACTGTTTTACTTGTAGTGACAAAGATGTGTTACACGCGAAGTGTAATTAGATTAGATTACGAAAATGACTATCAGAGGAAAACGCTGCGCATTTATTTCAGTCGGATTTATTATCGCTCGCTCGCAGCCGTGGTACATTAACCGAATCCTCGTAAAAGTCTACTAAATTTCGCATAAACCTGCCGGCGCGTCAATACAGAGAATAAATTTAACCGTAAAAACAGCCTTTACGGCTGTCGTCTAAATCGAATGCATTTAAAGGCGTGACGTAAAGTTTTGCTTTAATGTCCAATGCTTATCTTGCGGATCGACTTGATTAAGTCATTAACCCGTCTTTTATGATTCTCTCTTTCCGGTAAATCGACGACTATTAAATCTCAAATCTCTTGTCCTATATTTTTACTACAGAGACATAAAATATATCCAAGTAAAGTAACTATAATCAAGACTATCGGCAGACTCGAGACTTAATTGAAGCGTATCTAATGCAAATTGAGGAGTTATGCTGCGTGATCTCTCGTCGAATGTTTGCTAAAGCAAAATCGACTTTGAACTCGTCGGAGAATCTCGAGTCGGGACGCGTTCGGCGATACGCCCGCGCCGTATCGACAAGCGTATTCGAGAAGCTACAAAGGCCATCTAAAATACACGATTCCCATACCCGTCCTGTACGCGTTCTCCGTATATTCATTTACGGACGTCAAATAACACTACTCGGGAACAAAGTAACAGGAGTGGGAACAAAAGTGTTTGAAGCCCTCCGACCGAGAGACAAAGCTCTCGGTACTTCGCCTTTTCGAAAACGTATCCGTTTGTGTGTGTACGTGTGTGTGTGGAGACCTACGTCTCCCACCTCCTTCTTTTCTCCCTCATCATTCCCTCGCCGTCGATAGATCTCACTGAGGGAAGTCCTGAATTCTCGCGAGGCTCTCCCGCCGTTGAGCTACTCTCTCGAGAATCCTCGACCGATCGAACGTACTCGAACCACACGGCTTCACTTCGCCTCGCATCGCGACACATCGCATCGCGACGCGGAAAGAACGAAACGGCGCCGTTAGGGGGGTGAGAAAAAAAGTCGCCATCGGCGATGCCATGCTCGACGCCATCTGCTTCCGCGACCGTTGAAGCTCCATTGGAACCGCGCTAGGCTGGAGCGGACCCGTTTCAACGAGCTTATTAGAATTTTTCGTTTGAGATATCCACTTAATTGACGCCAGAGTCGAGGGACGGAACAAAGGGTGGAAGATGGCCGAAGAGGGGCTAGTGGCACGGCGCGAGCGAGGGTGAGCGTGAAGGGGTGCATAGGCGTGGAAGAGGAGAGACGCGGGAAATGGGAGAAATGGAGAGAGCGAGAGAGGGGAGGGACAGAGATGAGAGAAAGAGAGAGAGAGTCGATATGGGATGAGGGATACGAGAGAGGGAGGCGCTCCATTATCGTAATTAATACCATTACAATTAACGCGCCGGAGACGGCGGTGCGCTCGCGGGAATCAGCCTGGATTCCTTTTACGCCGCTTTTATCGCGGCCGAGCTTTTCCGGTTATATAACGACCAGCGGAAACCCGCTCTTCGGGAAATTCTTCGGATTTTCCCGTCGTCGTGCCTGCGTACGTTTGCGCGCGCGCGCCCGCGCGCGTTCAGCCGTTTCGTCTCGTTTCACGGATGTCTACCGGTTTTGTCATCGAGCGTGTCGTGTATCGTGTATATGGCTCGGGCCGCGTACGGTACACACCGCAGGAATACCGATGTTCGCTGTTATTTGCGATAGACAATACGGACTCGTCTGTACGCCGCTCGTTCGTTGTTTCCCATAGCTTTTTGTCCCGGCTTGTTTGCGATTTTTGCGTTGTACCACCGCGTGCTTCCGACCAACAAGTATTCCCGCCATCGCGAATTGATTCTGCACGAGTAACCAGGGAAAATATAAAGAAAATCGCGCGTCGGACTGTGTTTTTCGAACGGCTTTGATTAAGATTAGCCACATACGAATGCACGTGCTTTCTTATTTACTCCTGCCGCAGTAATTGAAACGGAATAGAAATTCAATTAAAACATGCAGAACACACACACGGTACACCCCTAGTACTTATTTTCTCCTGTCGTTGAATTTTTCGCTTAAGAAAGAACGTTTTAATGAGTTTTCGCACGATTAATCGTTAGGTATTTGTTTTATGGAAAACTCCGTGCTGCATATTTTTTAATTCCTTTGTTGTAGCTATCGTTAATAAATGATGCGACACCAGATAATGCCGCTGAATTTTTCATACAGATGAAAAATCCTGCAAGCATTGCTAACCTAATACCTAAACAAAAACTGCAAAAACTGTTTTGCGATAAATACTTTATTAGTTCATTCAAGAGAGGATCAGATAAACAGAATATATTTTCAGCATTCGTTTTTGCCATCAACTATTTCCTTTCATTCGCGGGAAATAGAATTTTTTATCACTATTCAACAGTTAATCCAGATCCGGATTTATCGGAATGATCTCCATACGCCGGTCGTAATTACGACATGAAAAAAAGTGTCCGCCTGCATTTCCTTTTTTTTTTTACATAACGGAATGTCCCGGCGAATCGTAGGAAGGCGTTGAAAGCAGATAGAAGCTTTACGAGAAAGTTAGCTGCCGCGGTACTTTGACATCGTATAGAGACTAGAGACATCTCTAGAAAACCCGGTCACATATCCTCCGGAAAACCTAATTCCCGTCATCCATTCCGCGTTCTTTGCTCTTCACATCGCCGTCTCGCGAGAGACCAAAGCGAGGCGTCGTCGGCACACGTTCGACGAAAAAGAGAAAATGTGTAAATATTTCAATAGCGATACGTTCAATGTTTCTACAGCTTGAAATAATTTTTGCGAAGAAGAGATAATCCTTGAGACTTTAAAGTTTTCCGATAACATTTTAAATCATTTCTGAGAACTTCTTTCTAAAAACTTCTTGAAGTAAGACCTAATTAATATATCAAGACTGTAAGACGAGTACTTTTGTAAAATTAAGATAGATTAAGATCAAAAATAATAAATGTTATCGTATATGGCAGATCGATTAATCGTGTTACTTTAGCTCAAAAACAGTGACTTATATTACTTTGGTTGACTACGCGCTGACTTGTATTACTTCGGCTGACCGCGCACCGACCTGCATTACTTCGGCCGATCACGCGCTGGTTTCTATTACTTCTAACTTGAGCGCGCAGTGATTTAGACTACTGTACAATCACATTATCCCCACTATTGTTCCAATTATATTATTTAATTTGATTAAGATTGATTAAGAAATAGTTATTACATTAGGAATCGTTGAAAATCAACTTTCAATTTCCATGTTTAGTTTTCAATAAGCTAAAAAAGCCTTTAGCGTTAAATTCACCGACAAACTTGTTTATTTCGCGTAATACATTTCGCCTCATGCGGTTTCATAGTGGCGTTTGTTGTGCCATTGGTGTGTCATTAATGCGTTTGATCAAAGCGTAACCGTTCGACACCCGCCATTATTGCACACCCTTTGGTGAAATGTTTAACGTTGTTGCAGAATTATTAGTTGCAGAATTACTTTGAAGGGAGATCGTGACGTAATCGCCTCGATAATGTTACAATTAAGTAACTCAATAATAAAGTTAATTCAAATAATTAAAATGGAAATGGAAATTGATGCGACAGACAATAATGGAAACACTTGTTGCTTCGTCAAATTCTTCCTATTGACTGGTCATGTTACTCGTTTTTTTTTTAAATTCTTTCTATAAAAATAACTTGTGTTATAAGATTTGTATTATCTACAACATACTTATGCTATTTTCAAACCTGATAATTCAACATTTTTTCGCCAGTTGTAGATTTAGAAGCTCCGGCAATCGAGTTTTATCGTATTTGTGCGAATTATCTTGCGAAAATTTCCGGTGGCGAAAGCTTTGCACATCCAGTTTTCCTTCGTCCCTAAAGGATCGAATTAAAGAAGACCGATAATCCACTTTGTCGTACGTACGATCGACTTAATACTTCCGGACCATTTAACGGAGTAATCGCCGATATGCCTTTCGTTCTCGTTTGAGTGCTCTCGCGTAGAAGAGAGAGGAACTGGAGTTCAGAATTATCTTTAAATGTGCATCACCAACTGTTTTATCCCCCCCCCCCCCGGCAAATAATGTCACGAACAATCTTTTCCTATTTCAGAGAATTTTAATTAAGTACTAAGTAAACAAACGTGAAAGTTCATAACTTGCATTCGCGATAATAGCATTAAAATTCACATACCTCTGATTTTATGGAATTTTTTCAATATCATTTCGAATTTTTATTACGACTAATTGTAAAACTCATTTCGCAAGTTCGCCGGATATAATCGAACATCTATCGCTAATTGATATAGCGATAATATCATCAATGTTACATTGCAAATGTCAATAATATTACTAAAATATTTGGAACTGCGTAAACAGACGTGGCTACAATACCGCAATGTATTTTATGGATTCGACCAAGTGGGCGTTCATTGAAAACAAATATCTTTATACATGTAATCATCTCTACAAGATACATACGGTACGGTCATGTATCATAGGCGTGTCATTTCCAGGATTCGCATGTGTGGATAGCAGCCCGTATTACGTAATTCAAACCTCACAAACAGGTCACGTGAGTTACAGTTCCGTGAGTATCGGGTCGGCGTAACCAAACAGCCCGTGCTAATTACAAGGCAAATGCGTGCATAATTAAACTCGCGACATAAGCACTGAGCACGTTCGTTAATGTATTTATGGGCGTTAAGATGGCTTCGACGTGGATATCGTGCACGCATTTATGTGCGACCGTATATTACTGGATGTTGGGAGTTAGTTGATCGTAAATGCTTTACACTCGAAGTATTATCTTCGCAATTTAATATAATATCGACTAGCCTGTATTAGCATGGTTACGACTAATGTAATTCATGTTTAGCAATTGTTATTAACATTTCACTCGAGGAAACGTTCTTTAAACTTCATTTTAAGAATCCTCCCCTTTTTAAGAACTTCAAAATCTTTACATTACTACATCTTTATGCTTGTCGTTTAATGTACGCTAAAAGAGGGCATTCAATATTTTTTTAAATAAATAGTTTTATTTAAGGACAAATGAAAGAAAAGAGATCACGTATTATAGGATTAAGGTTTAGGAAACGAACGTCAATGCCTAGTTCCCTCACTCCTGTATTCAGTATTATCGCTATCAGCATGTCCGCAGCTATCCGCAATGCGTGTGACGCGTCCGCACAGTGAAAGCAGTCGGCTATAATCAGGCGGTTTGTAACGAGATGCACGTGCACGGGAGCGAAACGTTCATAATCATCCGGATTGAAACGAGGTAAGCGTACCGTTAACTCGCTGTCCGTCCGTCGATTCAGATCGGAGCTTGTCGACCACGCGCGACAAACGACGAACGCATAATTCCGTCGGGATGAACATCGGGGCCGCCGGCCGATCCTAGGGGAAGACGTCGAGTCGAATCGAGAGGCAATAATCCTCTGTCGCATGAAATTAACGATTTTAAAGCGCTCAGATAATGCTTATTGTTAGACCGTACATGTAGTTATAAACGATTACGAGCGGAAATTATGGGCAATAAATGTAGTACTGAACTAGAGTTAGTAACATGTCCGAAAGCACCTCTCAACTCTCGATAAGTTCAGTTAATTTTACGACGTGACGACATTAATTTGAAGACAAGTAAAATATATTCGCGGCAGTTTCTAATTTCTCAAGTTATAACTTATTTTGACAAAAATGTTAAGTTAAATACTCTTCAATATGTAAGAAGGTTTCTCTTGATATCAAGCAGATAGTAGTGTTCAACAATAAAGAATTTAATTTTTGAACAGAAGGGAGATACTCTGTAATAATTACTTTAAATATAATTTCGATATTAATTATAATTAATAAAAAATCTGTATTTCTTCGTTAAATGCAGCCAAGTCTTTTATCTTTCAACTTTCGAGTTTTTGACAATTTTTGATAACGTCTTTCTTAATTTATTAACCGTCAAAAGTGTCAGAATCAGTAATGTACGACAAGTCTCGACAAGGCTCTGCCTTTACGATCGCGCGTTATAAAGAAAATCGGCAAGCTTGACCGGCCACGCGAAACAATTCCAGTGGTACTGGAAATAGGATCATGCTTGTCTTGAATACAAATACGAGCCGCCGAGCGCACTTTATTGCCGCACAACGACCGATGTTTTCCTCCGTGCTTTTCTAGCAAGCAGCCCATCCCATTTCACGCCGTAAAACATGTCAATGATACATATAACTTTCCCAGACTTGTAACGCGAGGTAATACGATTTTATAACTTGCGATACGCGAGAGAGATGCGAAAGAGGGTGACGAGAGCGGAAGGCTTGAGAAGAACGGGAAGAAGCAGGATCGATGGGATTGAGAGAGGGACGCGAACGAAAAGACACGAAAAAGCAAAGATCGTGAGATGCGCTTTCCGCGAGTTACATCGATAACAATGACTAATATTTGCAACAGTGAACACTTCAAAATTCTTAATTTGGCCATCGTCGAAAATTTTTCAGTGTTATTCTACGATCCCAGTTGGTATTATTGTGGACAAAAATGCTCGTTCTCTCAATGAGTTTCGCGACGTGAAAATTGTGAGAACGATTTTTGTGCATTCTAAAGTCCAAAAAAAAAAAAAAAATGTTGATCGCAGCTGTTCTGGCCACGACAGTAAATAGCAAGTAATTAGAGTGGAAATTAATGTATGTAATGCGTTTCTCGTAAATTACCTCACTGACGCTATACAACGTGTACGCTATAAGACATCCTAAATACACATCTTTTTCCCAGCTGTGAACTATGCGAAGCTTATACTTATATTTACCCTTCTTATACTTATCCTTATACTTATTCTATCCCTCTTAATCCGAGATAAACAACGGGAGAGAACTCGAAAGGGGCGGACGGAGAGAGAGAGAGAGAGACGAACGATCGAAGATCGTAAGGCGATTATACGTGAGGAATATCGGTAACCGCGACGAGACGACTTTGATCCCAACGGTGGTTGAAAGAAACGAGCCTGGTGGCGCAAGCCACCGCTCGGGGGATTCGCTAACGTATCGCGGCGGCACCGAGCGATTTAGAGAGAGAAACGAGCGAGCGCAGGCTAGGTTAAAAATGTTTCCACAGCGGTGAAAAGCAGTTCGTTTTCAGGAACTGTTGGCTTGGGTTAGAAAGAGCTTTCTACGTGCGTGCGCGTATATCTGTGTGTGTATGCGTGCGTATGAACGAATGTGGGATACCAAGAGACGTTCGAAATCGCGGATCTGTTGGAGGCTTCCGCGTATACAGGGTGCTCTGCTAAAACTCGATTTTACGGTTACTTTAAAGTTACTTGGTTTAAGATTAGGGCGAGAGGACAGTCATATCTGGTCATGTTTGTCAGCGTTGCTTTTTTGTTGGCCGACTGAGCGTATAAATATTCTGATGAACACTTTTCGGAAGATGTATTCGATTGTATTTTAGATTAAAAGCTGATAAAAGCAGCGTATTTATTAAATAAAACTCGCTTTAGACAATTCACGATTTATTTCAGGATAAAATTCTTAACTTAAATTTATACATCTACAATGTAAATTGTTTAAAGAGACAGAAATATACATATATTGTATATAAAATATATATTAAAATACGAACATGTATTAAAATATAAAATTATAAATAAAATTTTATCCCGAAATTCTGACGCAAATTGTAAATCATCCAAAAAGAGCTTTATATGTATGTAGTACGTAGCAATTTTAACTTTAATGAACTTTTGCGACCAATTAGTAGGTCGAATTTTTTACTTATTTCTATGTTTAATACAATATTTTACCTGACATAAATGCATGATGAAATGAAAGGATTTTGATACATATTTACGATTTCAATAACGAAAAGAATCAAAAGTGTAAATGACAAAAATATTGGGGAAAAAAGTAAATCATGAAATGCACGAGTCCCATCGTCTTATATAAGATGAATTATGAACTATCATTTTATATAAGACGAATTATACATAAACCGAGCTCTATGTTTTACGTCAAAAACCATTCATTTATTAAATGAAAACGTGGAATATACAACCGTGTATAGATATACAAGTGTAAACAAAATGTTTTAAATTTCCTTAATTGGCGTTTTCTCTCGTTCTCCATTAACGTAGCACAATGTACCGCCGTTAAAACGGGATATACCACCATTAGGACGATTGCAAAGATGGATTATCTGATAATAACGGGACACCGTACATAGACGCGCGGTGCGGAAGGATGCAGGACCTCCGTGCGAAGCATAAAATCGCCCAGCGTTGCATTTTTACGCTGCCGCTATGATTTCCTGTACGAAGACTGCGGCCATTTATATAGTTGGTCTTTCCTCTTTCGGTTAATAATTGTGTTAACCCACTGAATAGTCTCACATGGGCAACTCTTGTTTAAATTAATTTGCGTTTTATTTTGACCTGCATGTTTCTCATGATGTATAATGAAACTTATCTAAACATAAAAAAGTCGTCCTTTTTTCTCGTTATGAATAAAAAATATTATGCGCATGGCGTACTTATTTTAATTTCGTTCATGAATTGCGATTATTAATAAATATAGTAATGTTCTATGATGTCTTTTTAAAAAGTCTTTTATCGATCTGCTTCTCTTAACACGTTTCTCGTTATTATAACTCATCTGTTCTTAGATTAATACGGCATAGTCGGGCAAAAAAAGGAAAAAATAACGCTACAAACAAATGTTGATTATAACTGTTCTGCCATTTTTAACCTTAAACCATTAATTTTAGGATTAACGTCAAATTTTTAACAAGATGCTCCGTATACGTGGAAATCCTTCCCGAGAAGATCCGCTATTATTAAAGCAAAATCTTTGGTTGCGAGTATCTATGTATGGAACTCAAGAAACGCATTGTTAAACTTGTTACATTCGTACCTAATCTATGTCAATGCTACGAGAGTTGGGAGGGGGAGGGGGATATTCGCTCTTAACAAGCTACTTCCATTACTGTCGTTCATGCGGCAACATTTGCACAAGTTTTCCGTGATTACTTCCTCTCGCATACCGATCTTCCTTCCCGCGAGTGCGAGCTGCGAGCACGGTTGCGCAACTCGAAAATGGATGGTACTTCATTTCAGGCACGATGAGGCCGGGCCAAAAATCTTTGTTACCGGCTACGTCGCTTCTATTGTAAAACGATACAAAGGACGGAGAGTAGACGAAGTAAGAAGACGCACGCAAGTCGAGCGGGACGAAGGCAGGAACAAAGACGGCGACGTACGGTCGAGTGTCGCGTGTCTGTTCAAACGCACTTGACCCTCCCCCTTTCTGTTTGTCGGTGCCACCCTTCTCACTCTCATCCCCTTTTTTTTTCTCGCGCGTATACAAGCACGAGCTCGCGAGTCTTTCGACTCGCGCGCGATACGCAATACACGCAGTATGCCGGATGACAGAAATCATCCAAATGAAAACGCGCGGCAGGCAGGCAGACAGGCAGGCATGTCGTTCTTTGACGCGACAAAAAGGATTATTTGAAAGGATTGTTTTCTCTTTGAGATATGTCATATGACGTTCTTCATTTCTTTACCGATACTAGCAGTACAAAGCCGATAATCAGTAAAGAACTCCGTTTCATAATTTCACTCGTCGAGTTGACAAAGTAATTTTTTCAAAGCTTTTCAAAGCTTTATTAAAACCGAATAAATCACATTTACTTTGCCAGTCAAATAATTAATGGCAATGAAAATTTTAATCGACTCTACTGGCCAGATATAATCGTCATGACAATACGACCATTATTTGGTCCGATTATCGTCAAGACGTTCTTTTAACCAAGAAATTGGTCCTTATAAATTGATGTAATCTTTGATACTTATATGTATATAAGCATCTCATTTAAATAATTAAATTTATTACGAAAAATATTTCATTATTAATCTGTTGTTAATCTAAAAATGCACAATAGGGTATATAAGAGTTTTAAAAATATTTATTTACCTCATTTTTAAATATTTTTATCTTTTTCAAGAAAAGAAGGTAAAGATTTATTCATGACGTCTTAAATACGTGTTAAAATAGAGAATAATAAAATGTAAGAAAAATACTATTGTGAGAATAAGTACTTTATTATTTAATGTGAAGAAATGTATTCTGGAATTTTTTCGAGCTGCGGTGTGCAGTTGGAAGATAAAAGGATAAGCTACATTATCTATTCAATTCATTAGTATTCGTCCGTAATGTGGAAAACGATTCAATTTCCATTATATATCTCCTCCTTTCATTATTGATAATCCTCAGATATTTGTTGCGCCAGACGTTCAATAATCTCGTCAATAACAAGATACCGCCGACAAATATTGACACAAAGTTTCTTTAATATTCCTTCCTATTTCTCTCGCTCTCGGCAACTGTGACTCCATCCTCCTTACTTCTTATATACAAGAGAAGTTTATCATTTGATATAGCTACTACTATTCCACCAACAGAAAGACTCCCCCCTCCCCCCTCCTCCCCTCCACCCTTCGCAAGAAGTTTACAGGGTCGCTCATTTTGTTTCGCGAGAGAGATCGTTCTTCATCGATCGTCCCATGAGCGTTGCGCACCTTGACCATTTTGTTTGACCGCAAATTCGATTCTTCGGAATACAATTTCAGTCGCTGGTATAATCGCATTACGTTCAGCCTGCCGGATGCGCGGTCCCGACTTTGCCCCGCAGCCTGCATTTCTAATTGAATTTTGTTTTTCGCTTACTTCGGCGTCTTCATCCGGTATTGATCCGGCGTCGCGACCGCATCGACGGAACTTCCATTCTACAGAAAAGAAAAATAAAGAACCCACCGCAGCTAATCTGGATTTAGCACCTGTCTTGTATGAATCTTGCATAAATAATTTATGTGAAAAACACCTGGTGTCACGTGTATTACTTGAAATTTATGCCTGCCTAGAATTCTCTGTGAATTCGGAACGTGTACGCAGTTATAAATCTCTGATGTTGAACTTTCCCTTTACAGTTTATTAGAGTAAAAAGCTATTCTATTTTGAAATATGAAAAATTGTTTCTCAAGATTATAGTGTTTAATATTTCAGATCAAATCCGATTCGAGTTAGATTAAAGCTCTCAATTGTCCATCACAAACCTATGCGTATCGAATGCTTAAATCGAATCGTGTATGTATCATTGAATATTGTTCGAATAAAAAAAGAAAGGATATCGCAAAACTCAATATGCGTTTTTATTGCAATGTCAATTTGTTATGCTTTAATTATTTTACGATGCACAATCGCGATCGGGCAGAAAATATTCCGGAATAGGGATAATTTGCAGCGAGCGTGACGAGACTTTATTGAAACGTAGAATATACACTCTCTTTCCCACATACGCTACACTCATTGCTGGGAAAAAAAAAAACACTCCATCGTGTTCCGACTTTAGGGCGACGGAAGGACGCGCTTTAATTGGAGGGACTCGTTGAAAGCGGTACGGAACAATACCTCATTGCTATCTATTACCCTTTGTTGCGCCTATTGTACGTTGCCTATCGCCAAGCTCGTGGTCTGAAATATTCGCGTCGGGATTGCTTTGCAATTGCTTCGAAATGCACCGTCATGCTTTGCGTCGAATAATTTTTTATATCTTAACGTAGATTATAATTAAAGATTGTGCATATATTTTAATATTCTCTGTCACACACACATACACACACACACACACACACACACACACACACACACAAAAGTATTTATTAGAAATATTGATATAGAAAGAAAGAGAGAAAGAAAAACATCTATATTCTGAAATAACAGTGTTTTGTATTATTGTAAAGTTTAAGCAATTGTTCGCTAATTATATAATCAGTAATAATTTTGAAATAGGAACGACCTAATAACTGCCTTTAATAGTCGTTATAAAGTACCCGACTTCTATGATATTTTATGTATTCTATTTTCAATTATCCCGGTGTTCCCTTTCGGGATTCAATCAGCCTTCGTGATGCGGAGTCACGAAGAGGTCGCGATCGTAATTTTGGTCGAGACAAGATCGTGAGAATCCCTTAGGTTGGATCTAATCCGAGCGGGAGGAAGATTAATGGAGGTGACGTTACTTGTAGTTCGCGTTTGCCCGTTTGTTCCTTCGAAGACTAAATGTCGACCTCAAGATAGAAACAAGAATAAGGCGGAAGAGAATCTTGAGAACATTGATGGACTCTTGATTGCTTATATTAATGCCGAAATCTTCAAACATATGTTGGTCCAAGCAATCACGTCTCTTTATCATCAGCAAATAGCGCACAAGAGCGCAAAAGGGAAAATACACTTGAAAGTAATCAAAGTATCAATTTTTAATCTTTTTAAACGTAGATTATTTTAAAAGTAGATTGTTTTTCGTACATTTTGAAACAATTTCTAGATATATCCAATTGTAATTGTTAAAAAAAGAGAAAGAACATATGTAGTTCTTACGTAGATCAGAGTAAGCATTTAAGCAATGCATCTGCGACTACGTGAACGAAAGTTTCCTAATTGTATAATTATTATTAAATACTATTATTTATGCTTCTCCAGTATTCTTTTCTAGTATTTATGTTGAAAAAATATAGTAAAACTTATTAATATTCTATAAGTATAAACTAAACGACACATTATAAGCATAAAACTTAATAAAAATAATAAAATGTTAATAAAATATTAATAAATATTAATAAAAATTTATACAAATAATAAAGCTGCCATTAAAAATCAATAAAATGATCATCATGATTTACTAATTTACTTAATAAAAATCACGATACTTTGTTTATTTTATTTTTCGAATCTTCTACAATCTTTGATATTTTGATTTATTGTGATATCAAATTTTCGATTTATAGAATTGATTAAAAAAAAAAAAAAAAAAGATAAATTGCAAGGGATGTGAGGTAATGACACCAAACAGCATCAAAACTTTTGAAGAGCTCTTCTGTAAAAGTGCTCTCGTGTTTTTTGACCTACTATCTTTTTCATAGGAAGTATCCAACCGATTGAAAAAAAATTTTTAATTAAATAAACTATTTGATTGCCTGGTTCGAAAAAATTATGATTTTATCAAACATTACGAACAATCAAAGTTGCAAAAGAAATTGACTTTATTGAAACTTTTTAATTAAAATTCAGAAAGAGCTTATTTAGAGGGAAAAAAAATAAATGTCATCATGATTTTCAATAAAAATATATCATACGAGAAAAGGACAAAAATCGAATATGTTGATTCAGTAATAAGGAAAAAGGAACATAAACAGAAGTAATTTTGCTTTATGATTTTGCAACTGTATCTTCCCTTTTAAAAGAAAGATATTTGCGAAAAAGATGTTGATAATTCAATTTTGTCGAAAAGTTAAAATTAAGTTAAATAGTAATTGGACTGCTAGGGTATCCCATAGCAATAAATTTCTCATTGATTATTAGCAAACTTTACTGCATCATGATAAATACGTTTTATGAGAGACATTCCACAGAATGTCAAGCGCGTATAGCGCAGTATTTTCGCTGTCGGCGAAATATCGACGTTGAGTTTTACGAAGACGTACTACGGAACGTATGAGCGAATTTGTCACGCGCTGTTTCACGCGGAACTTCATTTTATGTCACGAAAAATGTTCCCCGTCGCTAGCAGATGGGGCCGTCCTCTTTGATTACGTGGTTTACGTTCCGAATGTAATTAAGGTAACGAGTATCGCGCGGGATAGTGCTAGGGGGGAACGTATTTCGTCGTCTCGGCCGGTTTTTGCTCACGCTCGAATGTCGCCTCCTTAACGCGGTAAAGGTCTCCGGGAAGACAGGAGTGTCGGAAGAAGAAAGAGAGACGAACACCAGGAGGAAAAGAGAATCGAAGTTCCCGACAGCACTCTGTGGGGCCCTCGGGGCCGCGCTTAATTGGATCGAATCGAGTCGAAGCAACGACGAGGAAGAGTCACCGCCCGTACGCTCGTTTCACGTCTTAAATTTCAATTATTTCGAGCTGCGATCAGAGACCCTTGGGTCAAAACGTCGGTCTATTTGTCGTTGATAAAACAACGCGGACGCTTCCCGCGACTGGACTGAGATTAATTGGAAAAACTTAAGCGTTTGAGCGTTGGCAAAAAAAACCGAGTGACGTTCGACCTCTTGGAAGAGCATACTCTTGAGAAAGCATCCTTAGTCTAATTCTATCTAGCTATCTTTGAATGCGCGCAACGAAATTTCAAACAAATAAGACTAATTGAACAGATCTGTTTTTAAGACGCTGAAAGGTTAATGTCTGTACAAGTAAGAAAGTATGAAAGATATGCTATAATAATGCCGCATCCAATTGTTTGATATGCCGTTGCTGCTTTTAATGCTGGATATTTTGTCTTTGAATGTCAAAACCAAAGTAAAAATATGTTATATCGTTCGAAACTTAGCTCCACAATATCATTAGATAATTTAGTTATAAATTGGTAGAAACTGTTTAAGTTAAGAAATACTCTGGGGAAAAAGTTAAATTCATATTTGGACCAAGCACAAAATTGTCTGAAATCCGTTTTATAAAAATGCAAGTTTATAAAAAAGAGAAAATGCATATTGTATAACCAAAGTTAGACGCGAAGCAATTAATATATTACTCGTAATTTATATTATTATATGTTTTGTCTATATTAATCATAATCTACATTATTAATAAATGTCCAGTAATTTCATGAAATGAGATTTTGAGATCGTTTGTAATTCCATAAATATTTTACATTGTTTACGAACAGACCAGGAGAGATATAAATCAACACATAATTGCAGTTCGTAAAGTGCTTTATAGCCGGTAACGCATCTTTGATTCATCACAAACACTTTCATAAAAAATAGCATCAACTATAATAACTTACCTACATGAATCTTGCGAATGTTCTTGTAAGAATTTTATGAACATCGCGACAGAAGAAAAGGAAAGAGAGAGAGAGGAGGAGGAGAGAAAGAGAAAGAGAAATGCTTGCGATCACTTCAGAGTAATTTCGAACCTGTAGGGTAAGGATGTTATTATTTTTTGATTGCTCGTAATTAATCGGGAACAACTATTTCAGGCGACTGTTTCATCGTGTCTTATCGTTTCTTATTACGAAAAAGAAGGTTTACGAGCGTTTTGCGACGAGTTTTAAGCCGCGCGCATAAAACACCTCTAAATGGAAGGTAACAAAGCTCTCACTTTACGCTCGCGGTAAAATGAAATTGATACAGTGTTCTTCTGCGCGTTGTTCAAGGTACAAAGAATCTATGAGACATTATTTGTAATATTAATAAATTCATTACGTTAGGTTAAAATAAAAACAGATACGGTGCGTAGCGGCAGACTTGCAATATATTATGTGATCTATAAAATACATCCAGAATTATAGTAATGTTTACAATAATTATATTTATTATAATTGCCTTTTTATTTATTCATCTATTTAATTATCCCAAAAAGTAATTTTCACGCGCATTAAATTCTTTATTCGTTTTACAACGAAATATTTAGCAAAAAAGATATTTAACAAAAAAATTATATAAATCTCTCTCTCTCTCTCTCTCTCTCTCTCTCTCTCTCTCTCTCTCTCTCTGTTTTTTCTCTTTTTTCCAATTCTTGCATATAAATTATTCAAATAAAAAAATCTAACTAAACGCGAATAAAAAATTAATTCCACAAGTAGTGATAATTAAATAAATAATGAATATGCTTACCTTATCTTTCCGCGAGTGCTCTGCCATCACCTGATGCTTCCCAAGGCCTTCCCTTTTCTCTCTCTCGTTCCTTCTCGTTCCGCTGTGCTTGTTTCGTGGCACTCGCATGATACTCACTCGCGAAAATGCAGTTAATTAATGAACAAAATCAATTTTGTTCATTAAAACAAAACGTGTTTAATTAATATATGATCGCGTGGCACTTTACATTGCACTTGTGAAATTAATCGTATGCGACTGCGCATTTCGTTTACACATTACTAGGAATAACGCAAGAGAAGCGTGATCTCACAAATCCGCTCAACACTCGTGACGTCTCGTAAACGGCTAAAGGAAATTCGAAGATCGCACAGTCAATTTCACCGCGATGTTGCACCTAATTATTTTTATTATTTCTGAAAACTTTCGCGTACTATTCACACCATGACTAAAGAATAATAGCGTATATTTATACGTTTTCGGGCGATTGTTAGGTAATCTCGTAATACAAATAAATACATATACAAGTTAAATTAAAATATCTGCAATACGTAATATTCAAGGATATGATAAATCCTTCACTTTGCTTAATTAAAATTGATTTTAATCAAATAAATCTCGCAAAATACGCGTTTTAACTTAACGCTACCAACGTACGAACGTCAAATTTATGTTTTATACTTGTCTGATATTAAGATACGCGATTGTTTAATATTAAATACGGGATTAATAACGAAAATGCTTACTAATTGAATGTACTGCGATGCCGTCGGAGTCGATCCGTTCCGCGATCGTGACATGCTAACGACCGAATATCTCGGGAATAGCACCAGGAACTTCACCTCGGTACCGCGCGATGCAATTTGATTCGTGAAACAAAGTTAATAGCTAATTAAAATGATTAAGAGACCGTCTGAAAATATACGATCGATATTTAGTGTGTCGCATGTATAATAAATCTGGCAAAGTACATATCAAGAGACACGGTAGTGTCTCGCGCCAAGTACGCGCGGAGCGAGACCGACCGTGACTCTTTTACGCGACGCGACGAGTTGTGAGTACCCAAGATTTTGAGATCTCGATAACTAGTGAACGGATCAGGTTTTAATCAGTCTTAATGAATAGCTTGGATTAAATTTATATAATAAAAGTGTTTTTATATTATACACGGACGATATATCACGGACTTCTATCACTTGTATTCCCTCTTTTCCCTCTTTTGTGTATTATTTCGAGCTCTCGATACAAAAATAGCGGGTAAATCGCATTTTACACTGGTGAAAAAATCAATACGCGACGCGAGAAAATAAAAAGAAGTGCAAAGAAATAACTAATGCCTTAAATGTAGCGATAATTTATGATTCTTTGTCGTTGCGATCTACATTTCGAATGAGCAAATCACGTGCGAGATGTTCGCTTCGATGAATATTTGTCGTCTCAATACGTTCACGAGATTTATTGATTGTGAAAGTTAATCGGATTGCTAATTTCTTGTATGTTATTTTTTCATGGTGACGTAATTTCAAAGAATAATAACGCGACGAGACGCGCTGCTACGTTCCCGTTCGAGCGTCGTCGTGTGAATGATAGCGTGGCGACCTTGCGTAAACATGCGGCGAAAATAAATACCAAAGTCGTGTAACGACTGATCAACTACGGAATATTGTTCAACGTACTGTAAGGTAAAGACATAAATTCTGAACATTTCGTTCCTAGCGACGCAATGATAATTTACTGCAACTCCGCTGTATGATATTTCGATTCTTCTATCTATCTTTTTATACATTATATCTTTCAAATGAATAAATTACGTGAAATATCTGCCTCTATATTTATGAATCGTTAATCGCGAAAGTCAATTAATCGCTCGAGTTTGATAATATAATTGTTAATTCTTTATAGGGAATAATCGCGTTTCGAAAAGTAATAAAATCCACATCGAATATTGCGTACTATTTAATACTTGTTATCGCACATTTCGCGCGTTGTTTAGCCCGTTATTTTTAGATAAGAACGATATTTAAGCATAAATTGTATATTACAAGATTAATTACAAGAATTGGATTAAAGGGTCTAAAATTGCCATAAGATTCATTTATCAAACCGCAATCTAGAACTTCGTCTCAACTCGAAATCTTCAACGATTACGCGATTATAAATACAGATCTTAAGCTTAAGTTCATTATATTAACATCATCATTTTCTTACGAATCGCAATTGATTTAGCGGTCTCGGTTCTTTATACATTTTCGTTCTAAAGCAAAGGGATAATAAACTTAAAAGGCGATTTGATGTTGCTTCGGCCGATAGATCCCGCGGATAAGTCTAACCGATCGTTACTTTTTGGCCTCTTTGCATACGTAATTGCCCTCCGCTGAGAGAGGTACGAAGTGGTAAGGGGTGAGACGAAAGAAATGGCGTCTCGTATTACGAAGGGCGTAGCGCGAAACAGGGGAAAGCAAAAAAAATTGGATCGCAACCCGCCCTCGCGCTTACGGGCTGCTGCGATATAAACGAGGGTCGTTAAATCCTCTCGCCTAGTCACGCAGGATTTTCTCCAATGGTCTTTACAGCGTCCGATAGATCGATATCTCGGTGCAAGAGAATTGCACCTCAAAAAAAAATAGATTACTTTTAAGTTATCCTCTTCGGAATATATCATGTTCTTAAAATTGTGTGTGCCAAGAGCATAACACGCAAAACAATTAAAAAAACAATATAATCTTCATGTACCTTCAGACGAGGATGTTACAATTTAAAAAACAATCCGTTCGTGGACTTGAGAATATTAAGATATTAAAATTAACGTACAGTAGAACTTTAATTATTCATCAGAGTAACCGAAATCACGGAACCGAAATCACGATGAATATTCAAATACATGGATATAATAAAATATGTACATTACAAATATTAAAAATCATACGTACAATAAACCGTCAAATGTATAATTTTATTACATAACATAGTAAAATTTAATTAAACTAAAATTATTACTTATTTTTTACCGGGGCAGTGAATTGTAAGCAAAGACTGAATGACACAAAGCGTCAATATCAGAATGCATTACCGCGTAGCGAGATTAAGTCAGTGAGATTAACGAAGACTGACGGTAAATAGGATGACAGATAATCGAAGTTCCGTATCTAAAATTCGATGAATTTTTTAATACTAGAATTACCAAATTAATGTATATATACCTGTCCATCAAAGGCCGCCAACTGAAGAGAATCTCAGAGATTCAAAACCAGTTTTAGAATTTGCAATCAATTATAAATATAATTATTTCTACTATAAAATTTGATTAGTTGCATGCACAATCGCCAGATTGTACTGATTCAGACTTGTACTGACCATCAATTTGTAACTACAGTTACACTATATGTATATTTAAAAAAAAGGAATAAAGGGGAAAAGTAAATTAATCAATTAAGTCATTTACATATTGCAACGAAAGTTACGAGAAATCTCAGAAAATTTATCGTTATGAATTTAATAAAAAATTACAAATCAGTCATTTTGACTGCTTTGGCAGTTTTAGTACAAATTACAGTTTAAGATTTGTAAATATATTGAACAGAATACACGAGATTCGTCACGTGTACATATCGAGCTGAGTAATGCGTAAACGTGCAAGTATCGTTAAGATTGTATATTGACACGATTGCACTACCGCTACATGTATCCGGGCGAGTGTAAACTTGCATTACCGCTCGAGTGTGAGGAAAGTAGTACGGAAAGACGTAAATACAAGTTACCTCGGTTACGTTTTCGTACGAGGTACATCCGAAGAATTGAATTCGAGGGAGGATAGACTCGGTAATTCGATGGAAATCGATTTGAGATACGTATACGTGCACAAGAAGTTACTCATTTATGGCGACTCGTAGTGGGCTACGCTATTATAGGTCGCTTTTAATGAAACTTTGTTGATTCTAGGGGGGGAGTTCAAGATACTTTATTAGATGCCGTTTATTAGATCCGGCGAGCTTTACGAGATGTAATACTCGATTCTAAGTTTTCGGACAATAGCCTGCTTGTAGCGATTAGCGAGGGAACTTTGGGAATTGTTAGCTAAAGAACAACGTAAGATTATTAATAATTCACAGTAATTTCTTTGATCCCCAACTCATTTCGAATAAAATAAATTCAAAAAGTCGATATTTAAGAGAGGAGAAAGTTCGAAATTCGCCGAAAATAGTGCGAAAAAATTAATAACAATACACGTATGTTCGCAGCACAATAATTGAAGAAAAACTCAATCAGCTAATTATAATATTAGCTCTTGCTACTGTGTGCATCCAGTAAACATTTCTATACTTTACTGTAATTTACAGGACGATGCAAACGGTGATCTTGTTTACGCGCGCGGATCACTCAAACGAGAGTAAAAATAAAAAATAAATATCCCGAGTAATCCTTCACTAAGAATCACAAAACGACGCGCGCGAAACTGCCTAACTACGCGTACTCCGCTCATATTTCTTTACGTTACTCACTTAATCGGGTTTAACAAGCGTAAAAGGTATGAGCAAAGAGAGCCGGGAAAGTACCGCCAGGTTCATCGACGTTCGCGATTGCCGCTCGGTAACCAGCACCGGGATAATTGCGATCGCGGTTTAAAAGAAGGTATATACGCGGGAGTGCCGGGGAAGGACGGCGTCGGCGTAAGGCGCGGGCTTTTTTTTCGTCATTACGCGAGGCTGTCTCCGCGCACTAATTGAAGCACCTTAAATGCAAATGTAATCATGATACTCAAGGAATGGAAATCGGCGATGGTGCCAACAACTCGTCCTGGTCATAGTTTCGCTCTCACGAACGCTCATTAAGCATAAAACAGCGAATTGCTTATAGATATTATTACTGCGACGAGAGAAGATTAAAGTTTGCGTAAAGCTTTTGTGGGAGTCATTACATTCGCAACTTATTTGCTTCGTCATTCTGAGCGATTATTAGGATAGTGGATTTCCATTTGATTCATAAGTACCACTAACTCTTATATATGCTATTAACTTTCACTCTTAATCTAGGTAATCTACTTTTCTAGTGTGCACGTATATATTTTATTGTCGTTGTAATACTCTCCTCTCTGCTTTTTTCGGGCTTAACAATACAATTTCCAGATCAACTCGTTAAGTTTTTGGACGGGTCCGAATGACAGTTAATGGAAATAGAGGTCGTGCACTTTTTATACCCAAGACTCGTTCCCTGACATCACGAGAAATAACTGCAAACTGTCCAAACTTCGGTACAATTATATTCATCGCTGCGGTCTTCCTCAGGCGGGGCATTATAAAGTTATTGAAAATGCCGGCGTAAGAGAGAATCGCGGTCCCGGCAATAGCTGAAAACTTTTAAAAGGCGAACGAGCTCGGCGGTTTGCTTGAAACTGAGCGGACGGTTTACCCGAGTCTGGCGTTTCTATGACTAACGGAAATCGCTTTAACCCCTTGCGGTCTGGTATAAGCGCATATCCGTCCGCAAAACTTGTTTTGGTCGGGCCCTGGGAAGTAGCTTAGTCTCACTATTATCCGCGATACAGATTTCGTTGAAACAAGCGATATCATTGTGCGGAATAAATATATGATGTTCTTGGTCTGTAATTTCATCTGTCGCGAATCGATACGTGTCCGAAAAATTTTGCGATACCGTGCACTTGCTACAGATCTAACGTTAATTCTTATGGACAGTTTGGAAAACGACGCCGAGAATCTTTGATTTTAATCTTAATCCTTCTTTTATGTATTATTGTATTAAAAAAACAATCAACAGAAAGCATCGTTCTGAAAGCATTAACGTGAATAAAATGTATATTACATCGAAGCGATAAGCAAGAGCAAAGTAAAAAGTAAAACGCGAGAAATTACTTTTTGCGAATGTATGTAACGCACGAGATTGAATTTTACGATACGCTGAATACTGGCAGCGCATTGAAATAGATGACAAAATTATGAAAAAGATTTAATTAGAAAACGAATCCCGTGGATCCGTGTTGTCAGACGGGGTGCCCGCCATCTTGGATGACCTTTGTGACAGACAGCTGGAAGCTCAGAGAAACTGGGGGAGACGGCTGTCGTCGTATAAAATTAAATTTTTAACGAGCTCGCCGCTCGTCCTTCCATTTGGTTCTCTCGCTCCTAGGTAGTTTACGAAGTAAATATCTGCACATCGGTAATTAAATTCGATTCGGTAGTTCGTGGTGACTGTAGGATAAGGGAAAATCTCGAGAGGATGAAACGGCGATATATCGGGTGATTCCTTTAGAATTGTACTTGTGACTTTTTGCAGCGTTGTTGCACGCATTTAAGAAATTTCAAAATTCTATACGGTTCAATATATTTTCACTTCAAAAATTAAATATCCAATTTTTTACGCCCGTTGAACAATTTCGCGATGCACAATAACATAAACGATTTCATCACTAGCTGTTTGATAAATTGAAAACATTTCTCCCTGCATTTTTATAGTTATTTCAGAAAGTTGTGTTTCCGACACAAAGCACATATTTCGGACCAGTTATTTAAGCTACGCCGCACACATATCTCTCGCCACGATCAAATTAATTTAACAGAATCTATAAAATGTCAACATGTGTTAGTATAAAATGTAATGGGAAAAATTGAGAAAAAAAGTATTGTAGGCAAGCGGGTCTGAAATTTGTTTGCTCGAGGCAGCGGGGAAGGAATCAGAGAGATCCCGTTCTGCACGTACACGCGCACGCGTAATGATATACTACGAAGAAAAACGTCTACTACCGACGAACACCGCGAGTACATCTTCTAGAAGCGAACTTTCCGCTCGTTATTTACCGCGAAACTATTTTGCAATTTAATGCCGTTGCCTCGCGTCTCCCTCTCGCTCCCCTCCCGCACTTTCGTCACTTCTGCACTCGCTCATTCGCGCGCGGCTCGGCGAACGCGGCAAATGACGTTTGCTTTCGCGTACACACACTCGGAGACCCTAATGTCCCTCTTTTCCGCCGCCGTGAGCAAATTCGAAAAGTAGCGACGTTGTATCTGACTATAGATAACGTCAAAGCGAGGTAAACGGTTGCAATTAATTTGCACGCAGCGTGTATCATTGAGGTACGAGAAAAAAATCGATATCTTTAATTACTAATATTTTACCATAAATAAATGTTTAAATAAATACGTTTTTCTTCTTCCAACCATTTCATCATTCTCTTTTTCTCTTACAATATTCGCGAGTTCTTTCCAAACAACATAATTTTCCGGTGATCAGTGATCTATAGTTAAAGATCTATTAACGCAAATATATCTTTGTGATGCTGATTTTGTAAAGTCTCTTCAAATTTATTCGACTTAAAATAAATTTAAATTACAAAAACGTACGCTAACGCATCTTGAAAAAGATACAAACGTAAAGCGGAATACGATAATCCAATTAAACGTCTGGTCCAAGATGAGTAGCAAAGCTTTCATATCACCATACACGACGACGAAAAGTATTTCGCGATCATTGGAGTAAAAATTCATCCCTCGTATACGCGATGCGCATCGTACCTGCATTATTGATTAGTTCTATTCGTCGATAAAATATAGTGCGTTCTCCGGGGAATGAATTTTTTTTCGAACAGAATTGATCCCAGGTCGCCGCCACACGTCTCCGAAAAAATATTCATTCCAGCGTTGCGAACCATCGGACGTTATTATCGTCAAGCTCGTTACTCGAACCGGAATATTCGAGCTGTGCGCGGATAATAGAACAGTAGTACTTTCCTCGACCATGCCATTCCGATTTTGCTTTTAATATGGTAACTTCTCCGTCCGTGTCTATTTTACAATCTTTCATCTTAATTCTTAACGCGTCGACGTTACGTCAACGAATACCTAATTGTGAATACGTTTCGTTTTACGGTTGTTTTAATAGGAGATATCGATTTAGCGTTTCTCGCACCGAAGTGGAACAGAAAGTAGTCGGGAGGAAAAATATGCTGTTCTCGGATGATCCGTGCGCGTATTTCGCAATGGCGATGTCTCTCCAACGAATGGCATGAGGTATATTTTGATATACCCGAACATCGAGCGAAATTCTTTCAGTGATACCGAATTTTTTTGCCGACACAAATATTCTGGGCTCCATTAGACGCTGGTTTGGCAGGGAAAAAGTACAAAGAGTCGTCGCCCGTAGCGAAATAAGATGGCTGGTGCTGTAAAGCCGTTCTCGGGAGCCGGGATTATTGCTGTGCCGATCGAAATTCTTCTCGCTTTACGTTAGCTTGTGCGAAATCTGTTTCAGACAGCAGAAACGTGACAGAGAATTTCATTAATTTCATAAGTGAAATTAGCACGGTAAAATCTCGGAGTGGCAATTCTTCTTTAATCCGGAAAAACCGGTACATATCAGCTGGTAATGCGAGGATTACATTGTCGGGTTATGTTGATCCAAGATTATATTTCATTTCTTTTAATCGTAAAATGTGTTCTATCCTCGCGAAATCTATTCCACCAGGACATAACATCATAACCGGAAAAAAGTATGACTTGCAAATCCGCAAATCTGAAAGTGGAAAATCTCCGCTCTCTCGACAAGCGAAATTTATTCAACTCGCGAGTTAATCTGAAAGCAAATTAATTTCGATTTGCGCCTATAAATTTCTAGAACAAGCCTCACGTAAAGTATATTCTTTCAACATTATTCGATATTATCATCGATCATCGGTACATCTCCGTTATTTGCAGTGCAGTATTCAATGAAAGTTCAAACTGAGCGCGAAATCAAAGACAAACTAGAAAAGAATATAAATTGCGAGAGTGCCAGTTTCAAATGGGACGAAAATAAAAAGATTCGGGCTCATCCGCGCGATATCGATCTATCTCCCTAGTCGTGACATGCGCAGCGACACAGCCGCTTAGAGCGTGCGCGCGATTTGTAATTCGCTAATCACAAATTATTAAATAAATATGACAATGTATCGGGATACATGGCGTGGTAGCATTGTTAGACAAACACTCGAGAGTGGCAACGACAATTATATCGATGATAAAGAGGGAGAGGGAGAGGGAAAGGGAGAGGGAGAGAGAGAGAGGAGGGAGCGTATGCAGGACGACGACCACGGTATCGCACGCGGTACACCTGGATAATAGATTTTGTACACGAGCGCGCCACCACTGGCGCGAGTAAAATACCGGTTGCGCTACTAATTGTCGTTAATTGCCTACTCTATACGGCCAGTTTTCAAATGAGGTTTCGTCGCCCGCCCTCCCCCCTCCTGCCCCCTCCCCCGCGCGCGCGACGAGTAAAAGTAATTGCGATTCATCGCGTTACCGTCGTGCCTCGTCCCACCACCGGTCGTATCATCCAAATCGAACGTTTTTATACAGTGTCCGCAGTGTCTCTCCGGCAAGAGATACGGTCCCGTGCTCGCTCATTTTTTTTCCCCTCGTCTTTTTCCGCCTGTCGCTTTCACTCGCCGTGTACCTCTGTTTCTCCCCTTTTCCTACTGTGTCTGCCCTCCGTTTCTTTCTTATTATTTTTCCCCGCCGGTTTTACCGGCCGCCTTGTTTGTCTCTTATACTACTATCGCTTTTTGTCAACCTACATTATACTTTACTATCCTTTATCATTGTATGTGTTGTGTCTAAACTGATGTTTCTCCCAATCATCCTGTTTCTGTCTTCATGTTACTTCTGTTACTTTATTTAACCCTTAAGTGCGCAGCTTTGCATATGCAAAGCGACTTTTCGATGCTCTGTGTACCCTCCCTTATGAAGTTCGAACTGAAAACGCGCGGCTTTTGCACATCTGTAAAGATCCTTCTCTAGTCCTTCTGAGCCTCCTTCCCTTCTGGACGAGAAGGTCCTTTTAGAGAATTCCCAGTAAAGGATTCAAATTAGTAAAGAAAATATTTTTAAATATTTGTTTAGAATACTTTAAGCAGTCATTATTTATTTAAAAAAATACTCAGAATGCTACGAAAAATTGGTCATTTAAGGGTTAATTAATTTTTTTTGCTTTTTGGCCGTTGAATGGTTTGCCGTAAGTAACTACGCGCTGAGAGAAAAAGGCCAGGATGACGGGCCAGAGAATCAGACCAGAGAATTTCGTTTCAGTCGCGGCTAGAACGGGTGGAATTTTCGTCGGGTCTGCTAAGCCTCTAAGCGGCTTAGGATTTCGTTGTACGCTTCATGAAAAGAGCGAAAGAGAAACGCGACGTTATAGTAGGACAAAGAAAAAAAGAAAACAATGTAGTTTCGAAACGAGGGAAGAGAGAATTTCTGTTCGCTCCTGCGAACGGCGAAATGTATTACAGGAAGTGTCGGTATTCAGACATAATCACGTGGTTCCGTCTCTGCCCGTCGGCTTCTGCAGTTCCGTTCGCATTTCTAATTTATTTCACTATTTGTGCGATCTTTTATCGCACTCTCTTCTCTTTCTCTCCACCGCCCTGATTTAATCCGATATTATATCTAAAGCTCAACGTGCGCGCGCGCACGTACACACTGACAATCATTTTCTATTGTTATTGTATTAAAAAGCATCGTAAAGTATACAAATTCTTCTTGTTTAATATTTTAACATCCGTAAAGAAGAGAAAATATACATAGTTCAATTGCGATTACTGTTAAAGAACAAGGGGTAACAATATTTCTCGAGATCGATCATTTTGTTTTAATTCTAAATTCGCAATGCATTGTGTTGAAGGGAATTGAAAATTACAACGAAATTGGCACCGTTTAAGGAAAGTTTGTGATTTGCCAGGTATTCAAGTCTTTTACTGTCGTATGAATAATTGTTCATGAGAGTAACATGAATCATCGTACCAGAGGCTATTACAGTCTCGCGATCTAGAATGGACGAAGACTCAAACGTGGGTTGGTCGGATTTAAATCCCAAATGGCATTCCCACGTTTATCTAAATGATATGTACACTGTGGCTTCCCTAGCGGTTTGGTACCCATCTTATAACACTTAACCAACACGAAGGAGAGAGAAGACGCCCATTTTCCGGCCCGCTGTGCCGCGCCGTTGTTCCACAATACACCATATAAATAATTTTGCCCTGAATTTAGTACCAGTCTATCAATTATTAAACGCTTTGTTTAATCACGTGATAAATTATGTAATAAACAAAGTTCTTCAATTGTATTCAATTGTTCCACGTATAGAAATACAATAGGAGGACAATAATAATTACAAAAATTTAGGTAAAGTCATAGAAGGGATAATTTAAAATACGTTACATTAACGTAGCCGAATGTGACGCACGCTAAGAATGTAATTTTGGAATATTTCGCATAATCGGAACAACTGGAACAATGAGAGGATAGAATTATCGTAATGCGCGTAAAATAGCTCCTGTTCCATGTGAGAATCCCCCCAAAAAGTTCTAGCGCACAGAGAAATTGTTAATTAAAATATATCGTGCGCTCGCGGGAGTGAAATCAATATTTCTTTGAAATCGCATGCAGGTTGGTTCGCATCATTTTTTTTCCCAGTGCGTCACGTAACGCGGGCACTTGTGTGACGAGCGTCAGCAGGTAATAACGAGTGCAGCTGGACAATTTCTAGTGCCTTCGCATATGCTCGATGTAGCGTGTATTTGACCATTGGAGAACGTCCATGCCGCAAGATATCTACGATCCGTTCGCGTAACATCGTACGCTCGCACCACGAGCCGTGTGTCACGTGCGACCGATGGCAGGATGCGAGAGCGATACACCAACGTGAGAGAAACAGAGAGAGAGAGAGAGAGGGGGGGGGGAAGAGAGTGGAGAGACCAGTGTCCCCGGATGGTGCAGGATAGTCAGGTGCCCGCGTACACGTATATATGTATACGTATGTATACGTACATACGTACGGGGGCTAATAACGACGAAAGCGAGGTCAAAAGCCGACTAAAGGTCGACGGAACATCCCTATCCGTTCAGTTTCAAGGCGCTCCATCATTATTGCGACAACGTTTGATCTACGTGATGCGTCGTCGCGCCCAGTAGGTTCGCCTCCCCGTCGCCGTAATTATAGCTAATGCGCCAAAGCCGCGCGGTCATGGAACTCGCGAGCCGCCCGGTAATCCCTTCGATACGTTTAGATTTATTGACCGGACGAGCCAGCGCGCGCCTAGGCAGCTACGGTAGTCAGGGAACGACCGGTCACCAGTGAATAATTACGTAATCCGTATTTAGCTCATTAAGGCGACCATCTGATTTCCTTTCGTCAAAACTACATTCCGCTGACTCACGGAATATACTTTTCTGTATAAAATTTCGGCAATTCTTAGAGCATTAGGTTCGGAAGTGTGTCGCGACGCGAGTTGAGTTACTATCCTGACGAGAAAAAACTGTCACGGTTGTGGAAGCTGCTAGATTTTTTCCGATGAGATAATTCTCTTTTTGAATAACTTTTAAAGATTATTTTAATTATATATTTTCGACAAATACAGATATATGTAAATTAAAGGGAAATCGATTATCGAAGGGTGATGATCGTTTATCAATGATTTCACTAGCATCATGGCCATTTTGACTCACCGATAATGCTTTCTATGAGCATCATGCGGGCTCTTCTGATCCATTAGCGCATCGCTGAGCTAATTCGAAAGCGATCTTTCGAATTAGTGTGTTCGCAGCCGCGGTTTCCGCGGCGCGGCAGTGTGCTTCTATGGCACATGGCGCGATCGATGAAACGCGAGCTGATTTCGCGAGGCCGCTTTTGTCTCAACCCCTGAAAAGTCCCCTCAGGTCAAATACTTCGCCATTAATGCTCCGCGCTCGATTCGATTGCGTACACGTGCGTCACGAAAGGCAACCCTTCGCTCGATCGAGCATTGCTCTTAAATTTAGCAGAGAGTGATTATGTGTCGAGGTATTCAAACTTTAGAAAATGGAATTTAAAGCATGTCGCATATATTTACTGTCACGTATGTCATATATCTGCTAGCATCTCCAGCAATAAGCAGCGACAGTACGACAGCCGTGTTACTCTTCTTGACAAATATTCCACGTTCCATCGCTCGTCCGAGAAAGATTTCGGACAAATTCAATGTTATACCAGCGTTTTGATACGGTAGGATAGAATTGTCACTCGCGACGGCCGAAGGATTCGCCTAGAAATATCCTTTATCCGATCATCGGGTTCGTTTTCGGTCTCTATATTCTTTTCGCTCGACGAGTTCCCCCGAGTTGAAGGTCACTCCGTAGTTTATATTCCATCGGCGCCAGCATCTTTATCGGGGATCGGAAAACCCTAATTCCCCTGAGGAATTTCACACTAAGAATTTATGCTACGGAAACAATTTCCGATGCTCGCTCGTCTGTAAGAAACTCCCCGATACCCTCCGTTTTTTAGATGGATTTAGGGCCGATGGAATGCGAACGCGACATATACAAGAAGAGCGCGAACTGCCTTGCGCGGCGCGCATATTAAAACGTTATTTCATTTGAAATTTCATCTGCACGGTCAGATGAGAAATGATTCGCGCAAATTTTATCAAGACTTTCATGCGTTACATAACTTTCGCTGCAAAATCGTCAAATGTTCAAAATCCGATCTCGCTTGCTGTACAATTTCCGAGACATAATTGTAGGACATACTTGAAACTTATAAGACCCTGCATTGTGCAATTACCCTGTGGGCAATTAACAAGCCAAAAACATGCACTATGCAGATTAATTACCATTATAAACTAGTTGTAACAGTCAACACAGTGGCAACTAGCGGCGTGTAATAGGTCGCAGGCCGCTAAAACAGGGCGCGATTGTTACATCGCCAATGTTGTTGGGGAAATATATTTCACATTTTTAACAACGTTCGGCAACACAATAAATTTAACGGCATTAAATCACGACTATGATCACAGGCGTTGCCTGTGTGCTGTTGAAGACGCGGAATATAAAATATCCTCGCCGTGAAATCATTGGAATAACAGAATCGCAATCCCACTCGGACGTACGTCACCAATTTGTCGTGGTGAGTAACGGCAACGTGGGAAATTGATCGATTCAATATTCCGTACTCGCGCGATCAAGATCCCTTACTGTGGGGCGATGGATAACGGAGGCGCGGAGTGCCGTCCGTATTTACTATCTCGGTAAACGGTCGTTTATTACTCCCACATATCACGGCAGTACTCGCGTCGCTATCACTGTTTCAACGGGATTACGGTGTGTACAAAGATAAGCGTCTAAACCTCACCTCTCTCGCCCTATCCCTCCACCCATACGGTAAGCGTGATCGCAACCGCCTCGTGCGCGCGTGGCCTCGACGATTAGCCCCCAGCGATCGCGTTACGTAGCGCAATGTAATATAAACACCTTATGATTGCCCTTGAGGGACCGAGCAGGGTACACCCATCTATTTGTAAGGGTAGCGGTTAGAGGGGTGGAACACGATTTGGAGAATCACGCTCATGACTCGCGTTTAAACGGCCGCGCCGCGGGGGAGGCGCGGGATCGAAAGTATTTCATTGTGCAACGTTTGAGAGCCAATGGCTCGGCAACGCGCTCCGGCGCGGCGTAGCTCTCATATTACGCACGACAAAACGTTTGGCCCTTTGTACTCTTTAGCAGAGCTGAATGGGAATTATTCGGTCTCACGGTCGAACAGCCAACACGCGTCCCCCTCGTACAATCAGCGGTATATCATTTGTCGATTATCGTTAATGCCGTTGGTCTTGCGTCGCATTTCCAACGGGGAAAAGTCACAATGGTGGAGTTTCTACTTCAAGTTGTAAGTTATAATCGCTAATTGTAAGTCTAATTCCAATCGCTTCGTCTAAACAATTTTATTGTTGAATATTAAAGAACAATATCGTCATTCGATAGTGTCAACGATAATTTAACTTAGACGAACCATCGATTCGAATACAGATCTATGCAGACTACATATGTTTGTTCCTTGTACTTTTCATCTTTCTTTTTTCTTCCTTCAGCATCTATAATTGTATATCTAACTTATGTATCACTTTAATTGGAAAAAAATATAATATAACGCAGCTAGAGAAAAGAAGCCTTATATCTTTAATTGGAGGAAATAATTTTGTGACTCGATTATATTTGCATATTACAATTATTACGGGCCGGAATGTTGAACGTAAAAGGAAACATCGCGCGGCATGTAGTGTCGAATATCACAACCGACACGAATATTCGCTATATGGCACTCACAACGCGTTAACATTGTAACAATCGATTAACGCGGTTTCTGCTTAGCGCAATAATATCCCGTTGAATCGCTCTTTGTAAAACGAATGCCCTCGCGCAAACAGAATCGCGTACCGAATGTACCGAAATAACGACGCGAAAAGTTCTCTATCGCGCTATCGATCCTTCAAATACGGATACTCGCATGCAAATGCTTCATCGTTCTCTTTCCTTTTATCTATCCTACTCGCGTATGCGCGCCGTATAGCCGAAATGCATATATAGGTACGAATTCTGCGACTTTCTTCGCCATCACGATGTTCCGCTGCAGTGCGCGCTCGTTACATTCCCGGCGTCTACCGCGAATGTAACTCTGTCTCTCGGCGTAGTCGACAGATCTTCCTCGACATTCACGGGACGAGCGACGATACATCAGCGTCACCTCTAAAGATTTCATCCCCTATGGCTCGGCCATCAGTCCAAATGTCGGGCAACAGCGGCTGCCTGAGATATGAACTTACATTTCGAGATTAGAGTGAAGTTCGGTTAGATTTATCGCATGGAAATGATCGCAATTAATACGGGACCGAGAAGTTAAATATACGTACGTGAACAAATTTATCTCTCCACAATGAAGTAAATCAGAGAAATTGATTATTTGCTTCTCTAGCGAATAGAAATGGAACGTAGAATTGGGTGGTTACGAGAGACAAAGTATAAGCAGGGCAGACGCGTATACAAATATTTATCGCTCGTAGAGACATTTAAATATTTGTTTTTCATTTTCTACCATTATTTGTTTCATCCGCACTCGGCACACATCTGTCATACAATTTTTATAGCAACATTATAATCCGCCCTTATTAGCTTTTAGTATCAAGTTAGATAAAAGTCGAGTTATAACGTTGAAATGTGATATAACGCGGTTCGCGAGAGAGAGAGCGAGCGACTTTTCAAATCTCAATAAACTTGGTGTAACCAAACACCTCTTTTCCTCGGTTAGAAGAGATTGCCGCTAATATGGTGCGTTATATAAGAACTCGGGGTAGGGGGTGCGACATTATCGATTTCTCGCTATCGGGTGATCCGATACCTCGATAACACACGTCCGCCTCGCGCCGTTCGCCGACGAAATGGGAGAACTTTTGACGCGCGATAAAAGTTTCTCGACATGAACTGGCAAAGCCTCCAGAGGCATTTATCTTTCGCAAACAGATCATCGATGCTCGCAGTTTCCGCAAAGGTACGCGCTTCGACGACTTCATCGAATCGCATTTTTATCGCGCTTAATTAAGGGTGTTAATTGTCGCTTGAATTAAAGCGCGGTTATCAAGAAAGTTAGAGCGTACAGATAGCGCCGGCCACGGCGAAACAACCGTGCCAAAGTATGCTGGAAAATGTCAGAATATGGTAGGATAAGTCATGATGAATAAGAGTAAACCTACAGATTACACAAGAGCGTCGGCAGTATAAACTGGATGGGCTCGGAGTTCGTACGATGAAAGCAGAATAAGCTGCGGTACGTCAGACTCTTTTTTTTTCTTCTCTCGTTTTTTTTTGTGTGCCGTGTAAGCGACATCTTTTGCGAGAATTCATCTTTTTCAGTGCGCGCGGTCTGAAAAAAATTAAAAGGGACGGTAAATACGAGCCATTATCTCTCGCAAATCGTAGTCAAAGGATCTTTTCCGCATGCAACTCTGAATAGTAACGCTGAAATTTAAGTGTAATCCAAAAAGATTACGCGAATAATGAAAGTCATTTTCAAATTAACACTTTTGTTTGTAAGATCGTTTGTAAGAATCGCGAAGAGCGAGCTAAAGTGCGATGGGCCAGTAAAATTAAGGCGATCGTCGATCGCGGGAACGGTATTGCCGACCGGATACTTTTCGCTTGCCGGGAACACCCTGAATCTCGCGGATTTCGCGATTCAAGCGTTAGTCCTCGTATTTCAAGATCACGAATTTTTTCAGTCAGTGAGTTAGATAAGGTCGTAACGCGACGCTTCCGGGCGTGGACCCGCCCGCGTATAGTTAAGCGAGGAGAAATCACCGGCTCGGAATACCACCGGCGGCGACGAGAGAGAGAGAGAGAGAGAGAGAGAGAGAGAGAGAGAGAGAGAGAGAGAGAGAGAGACAGACAGAGAGAGAGGGGGGGGAAGGACGGAAAGGGGGTGCTCGGTGCACACTTCCATCGTAATTCAGCGAGAATGGCCACGCCATCAAATGCGACGATACCGCAACGCAACCTCGAATGCCCGTATACATACATATGGGGCGGGCGTGTGCATTCACGGGTCCTATAAAGCGAATTTGCAATATTCCACCGATAGCACGACTCGAGCGGGACTCGATCGAATGGCGTTGTTACGTTTACGCTTAAATATCCGAACGGGACGCCTTTCGTGTCCCTGTCCCGGCCTCGTCTCCACCGCACGAACGCAAATATCCTGACTTAAATATACGGCTCCGTGCGCGACGGTCATGACCCGCGCACCATTTGTTCCTATTCCGGTAATGCAAATAGTTTCTGCCGAGCACACTGACACGATATAATCGAATACCCGCCACACGATTTAGTTACAGAGTTAGCCGGAGGAAATGGTCCGCGGATTAACAAATTAATACTAGCAAAACCAACCAGAGGCTATACTGATATTCAGAAATTCTATTGAGTCACTTGTAATGCCTGTTGGTAATTTTCCATACGGGTGTAATAAGCAAATTGTAATACAAAAATCTTTTGTAAAGAATCTTCACAATATTAAGTAAAAAAAAATTATTCTGGATCATAGACTGATGAAGATCTTTGTTGGTGGAAGTCGAATCTTGATTTCTCGAAGAGGAATCTATCACGTACACCATAAATTAAAGAAAAACTGTTTAAAGTACACTGTCACACACACACGTACATTTGCGTCCGTATGCTCGTATTGGCCTTTAAATTGATAATTGTCTACTAACCAATTATCGAATTTAAAAAACATTTTTTATAAAGAGTTAAACGATAAGTAATTTCTTCCATACCTCTAACAAGAAAACTTCGCAAATCCGAAAATTCTAATTTTGATGAAACTTTATGTAGGGAGGGGGGGAATAGACAAATTTATAAATTTTCAATTGCGGTCTAAAAACGATTCTAAGGAGTGTGTGGTGGTCACGTGTGCCCCTACTAATTGTAAGACGATAGCCCGGCATTACATTCAAACAACCGCGTGCGAGGAAATCGGCGTTTTCTCGCGAACGCCTGCATGGCCGAGCTGAGTTTATGAACAATTCCACCAAATTACTCATCGGCCAATCGACGTCCACACACGTATCTCAAAGATGAAACGAGAATAGCAAAAAGTCGCTCTACATATGAGGGATGGTTTTACCCTTTAGAATCGTTTTCGTTTTTGGACTGCAATTGAACATTTCTAAGTACGTCTATTTATTCTCCTTACATGTATGTAAGGTTTCAAAATCAAAATCAAAATTTTCGAGTTCACGAGATTTCCTTGTAAGTCCACCGAAATTATGTTAAATGGTATCGATTACAACTCGGTCTCGTTAGAAAGCTAATTCGACGGTCTGGTGAGAACTGAGAATAAGGCGTATTAAAAGGGGCATCAAGAGATGTTTCGCATTGGGCCTAGTTGAATGCGCGTTTACGGTCGCCGCGCGGTTCGACAGTCGCGCGCGTCCGTCCGCCTGTCATTAATGCATCGCCACATATACGTACGCTGGTACCGCAGCGGGTGGTACCTCCGGTACACCAACGGTGTGCTGTGCGCGTCGAGCAAACACCGGTTCGCTACACGGTAAACATATCGGTGCTCGCGGTGTAGGCGGACGGGAGGGAGAGCAAAAGCGACGATGGGGGTTGAAAGCGGAGTGAGTGAACGAGCGGGCGAGTTTGCGGGCCCCGAGAGCGCGGGCGCGCGCCACGTCGGTGTGTCGCTAGTAATGAATAGGACATAAATCTGCGGAGGTTCTCTCTCTCTCTGTGCCGGTAACATCCCCGGGATCTCTCTGGTCCTCTTCTACTCTCTCTCTCTCTCTCTCTCTCTCTCTCTCTCTCTCTCTCTCTCTCTCTCTCTCTCTCTCTCGCCAGCACCATTTACGCGTCTATAGACGCGAGCGCGTACCGGCGACGGCGGGGAATTTTCCAGAGCAACGCGAGAGTGGACGTAATGGACGTCCACTTTTACGAATACGCGTTCTTCCGTTTCCGCGACAACGCCGCAGGAAACGATGGAGACGGACGGGTTTTATTCGCCGGTAGGTAAACGATGGCTCCGAACGACGGAACGACGGAAGAAGCGCCTCGGGCAGCACGGCGTTCGCACTTTTTTTTACGGCCGGAAGCTGCATTCGCGAGTATCGGTCACTCCGCGAGTTCAGAACACCGTTCTGGGGTTGTAGAGACGGAATAGAGAGGCGAGCGGAATAGCGAGTTACTTATTCCTTTTCAATGAGAAATGACGTTGTGAACCCAGTGAAGAACCCAACGGGTTGCTTGACAGTCCTAAACGTTACTCGGAATTGTTACTTTAGAATTAATCGAGCAGCAAGAGAGAAAAAAAGAAAGAAAAAAACACGCGGATTTGTTTCTCGCGTATTTGGGCACTTGAACGATAACGAATTATCTCGTGCATCGTCGGCTTTACGTGCTATACGTCTTCGCGAGAATCCAATATATTATTTCAGATCCGCGATAACAGCCACAGCCAGAGAAGCGGCGATGCAAATTTCAGATCTACTTTGACCCGATCACGGGCCAATACCCGCAACGATATTACTTTCTGGTCACTCTCACGGTACATCTCAGAGATCGTTTCCATCTCGCCGGGGCTACGTGGAGGAGTACGTGGAGAGGATCCGTTTCCGCGGCCCGGAAGCGGGATAGAGCGAGAAAGACGGACGGATCGGCCAAGCGGCAGGTTTAATTTCCGGTCGGGTAAATTCTAAAGTGGCGAAAAGCTGATCGCGATTCGATGGAAAATGCCGGGCGAACGCTAGGGGAGAAAATTCATATAAATATCGTAGGCAGTTAAGAAAAACGATATACGCACGCCAGTGAAACAATGATTTAACTTTGTAAATCGTAGTTGTGTGTAACGTGATCTCGTTTCCAAAGATGTTAACGTACGTATGTTCATATTTCTGAAATATTCTCTCCGAGTCGTCAAGATGTGTTTTTTTTATGTTTGTTTTTCTCGGACGACTTTTCCAGTCCTTTTTTGTTTGAGTAAACCGTTTGGAAACGGTCAAACTGAAAGGCTTTCATGTTCATCTACCGTCTATTGACTAACGCGAGTAATTTCAGAAGCAAACTTTTACAAGGTTTTGACTGAGCGAGATTTTCTTAGCGCTCAATATGCTTCAAACATATATAAATATAAATAATATTTAAATTTAACAGAATTACAATTTTCAAAGCGCCAAAATAATTTTGGTAATTTTTCCCTTATTTTAAGGATAACGGACTGTTGACCTGATTCGGATAGCAATCGATAGACGCTGAATGCTTATCAAGTATTTGGCAATTCAACAATTACATATGATGGCCTGTGATGTTCATAATGTTCAGCAGATGCAACGTGACTGAGTAATGCATGGCAAGGCTAGGTAGCCTATCAATATCGCATTAGTAATAAATTTATAATGCTGATTATGAATTCAAGCTGTATATCGAAAGCGCGATTATTACCGTTAAAAATAATAGTAGATTTTAAGAAAGGCTTTTGTGTTAAAACCAATTTTTGTCACAATTTGATTATTTCATTATTGTTTCTTACTACTATTGTTACTTTATAATAACTTGTGCCGCAAAATGCAAATTAAGCAGAAAAGAGACAATTAGATAAATGTAAGAAGAAGTATATAATACGTCGCCAAACTTGAGGAACAAATCTTAATTACAGAATTACTCGATTTTAATTTGGAAGTTAGTTAACACGTATTTTATTTAAATCACTGTAAGAGAGTAAATCACTTTATATTATTATGCAAAATTTTCCTACAATAAATATTTTGTTATTTTAAGATTTAACGATATTGAAACAGGCAATTTAATAACGTAAAATGATAATGAACCATTCAGCCTGACCGACAGCAACAACAGTTTCCGCAATTTGCTGTAGCATAAAATATACTTACTAATTAATGAGTAATTTATTTATGGATTAATATTATAATGGAAGGTATAATTTACGTACGTGTTTACCATTTGATCAGTTGATTCCGATATTATCTGTTCCATTATTAACTACTTACAGTAATAATTTTTATATCAGTTATGTACTGGATAGAAAGACAAAGGATTATATTATCATAAAGAGGATTATATTAACTATAAAGAATTATATTACCAAAAGTCGTAGCTCGTCTCGATAAAAATGTGAAAAATTTAGTTAGCCAAAGATAAAATTAATCAAGATATTTAACATTCGAATTACGAATTTGCGAAACAATTCGTAATTGAAAAGATATACGCATCAATGATTCTGTGGGATAATTTATACATACAGATCGTATGGAACCGACAAAATTCTGCGCGGGATTAAAATGGCAGCACCTCTGACCGTTATATTTCGAAAACATATAACTTTTGATAAAATATTCATAATGTATTTACATGGGAGCAGCTAACGGATCGTAGCCGCGTCATTATTCTTTATACTATCGAGCGACTATAATAGTTCTCTCTAATAGCGGCGGAAATGTCGAATAACTTCATTTAAACTTATTTAAGCTATCGTATTCGGTTAGCTGGTCGGCTAGCCAACTAAATTTGTGGATATTGGCTGTCTGTGTCTCGTTCGAGGATCCTTCAATCCTCTGAGATCCTTCAAAACAGGTTTCAGCGTCGAGACCGACCACGACGTGACGAGAGGGAAACGATGCGGAAAACAATTTCATCGGGTTCGTTGTCGCTAATCAGCACTTTGGCAGCGAGCAAACGCTGATGAAAAATTCTCATTGAGATCTCGGGGACCCTCTTTCTCTCGCAGCTGTCTCTATCGCGCCGCTACTACACCGCTGGTCGAACAATATCCTTTCTTCGCGACGACGTAGAAAATCGAAAAGTCGGCCGGGAGACAGGCGGAAGAAAAGGCCGAACGGGAGAGTTAGAAAGGAGACGTCCCCATTCAGCAGTAGCTTAACGATCTATCCTTTCGGAACGACGGCACATCCTCCAACGTTCTCCCGCAATCCCTTTTACTCTCGCTCGTATCTACCACATCCTCGCGTCACTGTGCCTTATTCTTCGCCGTTTCCTTCTTTTCATTTCGCTATACTCATTCTCCTTTTCCCCACGCTTTCAGCAGCGATATCCAATTATTTGAAAAGATTTAAGTAAGGAAAAAATACAGATATACGTCAAATAATCTTTTTAACCGTATAATAAGCAATTTGAAATAAGTTAATACATCTGAAAAGATGTTTGTACTTGGTGTATTTTAATTATGTAAACATTAAGTCAAATAGAGAGAATATATATAAAATTCACGATATAGATTTTTACGTGACAATATTATAGCGTATGGATTTATATGCAAGTTTAAAATATGAATGAACTGACATCTAAATAATAATCATCTGGCAAGCTAAAGTACGTACGTAATTATCTTCGCGTCTTTTATAGCGTCTTATCTGGTCTCCTTCCTTGGCCTTCTGTTCTATAAAGGATTATATCCAACCGCGACGATTGTTAGTCCAATACCACCCTCTAACGCATAAGAAGGCTGTTAACGAAGGGAGGAGTTAATTGCGCGATGGTGTCTCAGCGGAAAAGCACAGTATTACACACAGAAATACCCTCGTTCTTCGCCCGGAGTCGTTTATGAATTCGCATTGTGGGTGAAACTCATAGCGCAGATTCAAACGCGACGAAAGCTCGAAAGCTCTTTTGATATATTGATGCCTTCTGCGGTATTAAGCGTATTTTCAATGCATAATGAGTGTTTTTATACGTTTGTTACATCCTTTAATGCGCGTTTCGCAGAAAACATCTTCCTTTCTAATATTTCAACGAGCATTAAAGCTTAAAGGCATTAGAATTAATTCGCATTTGTGAGGAAGAATGAAAAGACACATAATGTCCACCCATTCCCTTTTACCGTCAAAGAGTCATTGTCCGGATTATAGATATGTAAATGATCTTTTAAGTCTCTCTATATTCACGTAATACTATACGAGGAATATAATAAAGCCATTTTTAAACTTTTATTCCATTAATTGATTAAGATAGACGACGAAATAGATTGCAAATTTTTTTTATTATAGAATTGCAAAAATTGTTAATAAATATTATATAAAATATTTTTTATAATTTATAAAATATAAAAAATATGTTGTTTTATTTATATTTTAAATGGAAATACAATGTTTCGAAATTGAAAAATTGAAATTCTGTACCTAAAAAAGTACGACACAGCGCCAAAAAATTCATTGCACCGAAATATTATTATTTGAAAATGTCACTTCCAGAGATATTCGAGAACACAGAGGCGTTCCGAAAAATCACAATTTCAAAAAACCGGAAAAACAAACGGTATCCTGGAAAACTATGAGAAAAGAACGATTGACATATATACGATTTTTACTTAATGACTTTTTATGACGGCTCATTCTTGTTCTCTCAACTTTTTGGGAATATATACGTACAAATATGTCGTTTCAAATATCTCGAGAGAGTGATATTTCGGAATGACGATGGTGTTGCCAAAACGAAATTTCCAAAACGCACTTAGCCACTCCGTTTTATTGAGAATAGCAGTATTTCGATTTTCGGTCGACTTTCGTCCCGGAAGATTCGTTGGGATATAACGCGTTCGACCGAACCGCGCTCTGCCGCGTTGCATGAAAACAGAAAGCTTAGCGCGAGATACATCGGGTAGTGATATATCTCGAGCGCAGCGCAGTTTTTCCGTCGCTTTTAATCCCGCGTACCAGCGATGCTATTATTGCCTACAATTCAAGCACACGTTGACAGCCGGCAGTCGATTATTTTCCCCGCGGTGAAACATTTGTGCCGCGGTATCTCGCAACCGTAACCAGCGGCGAGGCTCTCTCTTTCTCGCGTTCGTTAAACACCGTCCGAAATTTATGCTTTATGCGATCTGACAGTGTAACGAGCGTGAGCGAAATTTTATCGGATTACAATCAGAATACCCCCTGCGGCTCCCTTGCTTTCGATTCGATTAAAATCGCCTGGGGCTCCTATTATCAAGACTAGTTGGTCGTTTTTCCTATATTTTTTTTGCGGAAGTCGTAGAGCTTGCTTCAAAGCAGCAAGCGCTTTTATTCGAAGATAGTAAACAATTTTATATTACGCTCATTCGTAAAACTTTAAAGCAATTTTCCTTTTCGGAGCAACGATCTGTGATTCGAGTAGGTAAATTAATAAACAATACTAAGATTCTCTTGGCGAATTTTATTGCTAATAAGTATCGTATATAAAAAATTGCGATTAAACCACGGGAGTCTTTTCGCAATGCACACAATCGTTTGGTGCACCTAACTGCCATACGAATCGTACATTCGTAATCAATCTGGGAGAGTCGAAATCTTCTCAGTTGCCATTGAGAGAACACATTTGATAAATTCTCCGTCGGACAGAGTATACTTGAGATCATTTCCGCATTAACGTGCAAACGTGTCAGGCTGATACTTCGGCGCGGTTTTCGTGATATATGGCGGTGATTGCGCGGTGAGGAATGGCGCGCTGAAATTCCAACGAAGTTTCGTTAACGATGCGCCACGATGGGTCGTCCGACGCGCAAAGAGCGCGAAGTCATTCGAACAATCTCCCTTTACTGTTCTCCACGCCCGCGCGTTCTCGAGAGATGTGATTTCACGATGCCGCATTTTACGACTCATGCAACCGAATTATTGTCTTGTAAATGCGTTATCCGACAAAGTAATAAATGATACGTCGCTTATTTCTGCCACGTACGAATTTCGTAACGCGCTTTGTTCAACGAAGCGCGAAGAATAGGATAAGATGGATATAAGACACTGTCGCGTTGCTGTAATAAAAATTAAATAATAAATAAAGCGTCATAAAAATATTCTCAGGTATGTTTTGTCCGCGAAATAAAAAATTCGAGTTTTTATATTCTTATATTACTATCTTTGTAATACACGTACATGCATACACACATACACACACCCACATTCATACAAATTGCATTTATACGTGTGCCCCGTACAATGTGCAAGCGAGTCACGCAATGGTCGGCCGCACGCGTAACGAGGTAAAGAAAGGGAACGTTTAATTAAAAAATTCCAGGAACAAATTGATTCGTTTCAGTACGGTATTCTCGTAGTTAGACGAAACTATTCGATGCCGCCATCTTTCTAGCGACGCCGATCGAATAGTTATGAACCCATCGCTAAAAATTGTCACATCGCTAAATTATCAGTACGCAATTTATAACGTGCAGCTGAAAGCACAATAGGATCCGGAACGTGTTCCGCGTGAACCTTTTTTTCTGTTTCGATAAACTCGCTGGCGGTACGATGTATGCCAATATTGGACACGCGATAAAGGACATTGCGCCGTTATGAAATAAGCGAGAGGGCAAAAAATGTAGATTTAACCTTCAATTGTTACAATTTCTCCTGGCGCTTCCTCGCTGTAACGCTACCGGACATCTGCCGTGCGTGAAATCGAGGCGAATCGTGAAACGCACTCGAAGAGCGCGAAAACTAACGAAGCTGCGCATTATTAACGAACGTGCGTAAAAAAATAAAAAAAAGAGAGAAAAAACAGGCCCGCCGATGTAGACCCGCGAAATTCGTACACGCGTATACGCGATGTCGCGGTCTGCGGTTCGCAAATGGGGATATGCGAGCTACGTACGCTTAAACGTACATGTTATACTCACGCACAAAACGGCAAATCCGACGCGCGCGGTTTGTGTGCGCGGGTTCGCGTCGGTTCGCGCTCGAGATAAATGAAATTCATAAGACGGGAATGATATCCTTGAGACGGGACTTTCCCGTGCCGGATGGGCGATAGTTTCGCGCAAGACGAAGCGAGAGAGAAGCCTCGACGGGGTTAGTGTGGGGGTCAGGGGGGCTCGTGCAACAAGTGACGTTATTAGGTTGGCGCTCGAGGGTTGCAAGGGAGGGAACGGAGCGAATCATAATGCATAACTCTTGCCCGTCCTTGTCTTACTACTCGCGCGCGCCCGCGCGCCCGCACGGCCATTCAACTTCTGCGGAATTGCTCGTGCCAGCTTAAACCGAATCACCCCCGAAAGACCGAAAATTAGCGAATATTCAGTGAACTAGATGCCACGATTATTTTTGACTCAATAATAAAATTATAACAAAATGTTATTTTGATGTAAATACAAAATTGATATTTTAAAACGCAAAAGTTCTTCAGTACCAGTTACCGCGGATATAACTGGAAATTCATGTGTGTTTTAACTTTTACATGTTCAACATTATCGAGAATTGAAAGCTTTCACGGTCAGTTAAACTGCAGAAATTCCCTTTGTGGAAAGCCGATTCAAAGTACTTTAATTTAGAAATTGAATGGGGATACACAAATGGCGGAGTCCCCCAGGTTTTCGATAAGGATAAGGACTCGCATTTCCCACAGTCACATATCGCCTGCCTTAATCTTTCTGATAAGCTCGGTGCTATTATGATATTCACGGTGAACTTCAAAAGCTCGTTTGTGCTCAGATCGGTGCCAAGTTACGTTGAGCTCATTCGTCCTTGTCGTCCGATACGATAATCGGCCGGTCCGAAGACGTGCTCCGTCCTAGAAAACTAAATTTCCATTCCGTTTCTCGGCGGTGGTGAACCGCGAAAAGAGACCACGTCACCGTAACGGAGAAGACAAAGAGGTTTTATTATACGAGGAGAGCGATGGAAATTGAGAACGGCGAGGGCGGAGATTGGCAAGGATGCCGGGTGTTCCCCTTGGCGTCGAACGGCAAAGACGACTACCTTATATCCGCAGAACTCGGATTATTACCGCTCAAGTCGGTTATTCTTCTTTCTTTTTCATTATAATACAGTTGAAACGCGTTTCCACCCGCTAATCATGCGTCATCGTTTGATTCTCTACGTTTGCCTTGTTGTGTGAACAGAAAAAAGTTTATAATTCGCTCTTCAGTCTTTTATCTTGAAAGAAGGAAAAATCTATTAAAGTGAGATTAAAGTTAATATTTGATGTTTAAGATCATTTTATTCTTCTGATTTCTCCTTTCATTCTTTCATGACTTTAAAGATTTAGCGGCGATAGTGATTAAAGTATAACCCATCTAAACAGCTGAGGCGATGAAAGTATAAAATCTATAACTTATCGATATACCTCTCTCTCTCTCTCTCTCTTTAAGTATCATAAAAATTCGATCTCGCCTGAGCGTACAAAGGAAGCTTTTCAAAGCTGAAAGGAATCTTAAAGGTACCGTATGATCGAGGAGTATTCTACACGTGTAACACGCGGACGCAGCAGCGAGAATGGAAAAGAGAGCGGCGGAAAAAAGGAAGGAAAAAGGGGGAAAAAAGGGGAAAAGGGAAATCCAATGGACGACAGGGACCACCGTCGTGTCGTCAAGCCGGTCGGTCCTTTTTCCGCCTCGCGGCCCCCTCTGTCTCTCGGCACTTGATTTCCGTCTTTCCCATTTTCCTCTTTCGCTCCGTATCTCCCGGAACCCCCCGCTCGTCCCACCCTCGTCTTCACCCCAAGTCCGCCATTTTTGTTTGTATTTCGTGGTGATCGTGGCCCGGAAACGGACGTCCGCGCCGTGAAAAATGGCCGCCGTTGCGCTTCCGGGACAGGAACGTTCTCCTCTTCCCCCCGCCTCCCCCTTCAGCCCGTTATCCCTCCTCGCAGTTCCCTGCCCTGAATTCTACTACTGACGCCCTCGTCCCAGGCGAAACGCGTTTCATCCGACCGACCCCCACGGCGTGTTCTACCTTTCTGCTCTTTACCACTGTCCTGTCCGACTTTGGCCATCGACCGCCGGTGTCCGAACCGTGACCATTTGACGCACCGCGCTACATGTGTTCCTGACGTCGTGCAAACCAAGCGTTTTATCATAGTTCCGTGAGCCGTCTAGTCACATTTGATTGTAGTAATTGTCACTCGACACTTCCGCGAACCGCGCTGATAACACGCGTTGAGAGAATCCCAGTATAATACGGTTGCGATCGTACACATTTGAACGAGTAACAAAGCGATTGTAGTCAAAGTAGAATTCTATTCGTTTTGTAAATACGTACAATAATATTAGTGGATTAGAGCTTTGTTTAACTTTCCTGCAGTTTTGCGCTGTTTAACTGCACTGTTTAACAAAAAAAAAAAAAAAAACAAGAACGAGAATAATAGTTTTTTCGTAGTTTTTTGAACGCTGAATACGATCCCGTATTACTAAATTGTTCTATCACGTTACAATTTTGAGAAATTTGCGATTATAATCTGCCAAAATACACTAAAATAGCCCTTTTTTTCTAACTTGAATTGTAAATTTCTCAAAATTGTGACGTGATAGAGCAATTTGGCAAACGGGATCATGTTTAATGTTCAAAAAACATACTATACTACATAATATACTATAAGAAACGATTAATCTTGTTTTTATGCTCGAAAAGAAGTAATTTTTTGTTGAACAGTGTTATTGATTGATTGATAGATTGACAGAAACTTTGAATTAAAAACTTATTTCTCTAACTTCCTCGCCGTGTACTCTGTTTCAGGAAAGTTTCAAGAATGTGTTGAGCTGATTCTATCCGGTTATACTCAGGGTTTTGGGAATGGATTCGACATTATTGCTGCTCCTACTGACCGGTAAGTTTATAAAATACTGTGCTTCTCGGCAAGTAATATATAGAAGAAGTGTCGGCGTTCTTTGGCTTGACTGTTGGAGTCGTTAACGTAGGATCTACAATTGTAGATGGACTTTCACGCAGAGATTATATCTAAAAGTCCCGGCAAAACTTTGGTAGCAAGTCCCACTTATTATAAACTTCGGTCCGGCAACACTCTCCCTTTGCAACAATGAGTTATTCTGCAATGTTGAGGGAATAAAACGGTTCGCAAAACTGCTACTAGAAATTTTTCTCTTGATCTTATTTTATAGTTAATAAAACCTTCTCATATCCGCGTAAAGAAAATAGAATTGTCTACGGAAGTAGCATCGCGATATCTATAAACACGAATAAAGGCAAGCTCGTTCGTCCGTTCAACAATCATTTCACGAATTGTTCAATGAATTGTTCAATTGTGACAAAACTGTTTCTCATGTTCCGTTTAATAATAGATATAGATGGAAGACAAATGTAATATTTTTATGTCATATCACGAGCAAAAATGGAAACTTCATATTATTTTTCAAAACTTGAATTAAATTTTCGGAAGATACAATATCAATACGATCAGTAGGTCGGTGACGCAAAAACTGGCGATATCATATCTCTGAACGAGCTTCCGAATGGGTCTTCGAATAGACTCGCCGCATTTCTACTCTCCAGGCATACGGGTGTGCAAAGGACAGAATAAAATTCGTGGTCTCCATCGAGGCGAGAACGTTTGGGGAAAGTGACTTCGATTTGACGCTCCGTGAACTTGCAGAATAACCCGGCCCTTGCCTCCGGGCCGCGGCCGTGGAGAGAAAGGCGAAAAAACGCGTCCATTCGCGGGCGAGCATTTACGTGCGCGCCCCACGTAGCCCCACGGTCGATGACCACGTGGAAGGTAGAAGCGAGGACGAATACGAGAGCAGGAGCGGGAAAAACAGAGGAAAAAAGAAAGGAGTACGTTTGGTTTGGCAGTGGGTGGTGGGCGTCGAACTCGGGACATCGCGCGCGGATGACGAGTAATCGATCACGAACACTCTGCCAACACTACGTGGCGAAGAGCACGGCGGTTCTCATTCAACCCGAAGCGGGAGAAGTTTTCTCTCCCTCGGCGAAACGTCGATCTGCCGTTTTCGAAAGTGTGTAGCCGCGTGTTATGAAACCGCGAAAGATGGAGCACGATGAACGCGACGGGAAGGATCTGGGCGATTAGTCTGACACCTCGGAAAAACGTGTGAGAAATCGTCGGAGTGACTTGTCTCGTGCTGTAATACGTCTTCCACCGCCACCATCGATAATAGACGGAGATGCGTCGATCTCCGACACATCGGGAATTAGTTTCGAATGAAATTCGATACCTGTCGGTAGGAGGAACTCGCGAAGGAGAGCCGGCCATCGGAAGCTGTCGTCGCGCAAATCCCCGAGCATAGCTGAGAGCCATGCGCCGGAGATATTTGCGGACGAGTTCGTAATGCTTTCACGAAAAATACAGAAACCCCCGGCTGGCAACCCGTCCCCCCTCGCACCCGGTTACCCCGGCCGTCCCTGTATCGATTTCTGTCCGATGGAGTATCGCGATACTCGCCCTCTCACCACCTCTCGCGCTCCTCTCCATCCCCGATCGCCTCTCTTTGTGACTCGTCCTCTTCGTCCCCCTTCCGCCGTCCTCCATCGGTCCCCCACACTCAGTCCCTCTCTCGCTTCCTCTCGCGTCCGCGTGTCCCTGTATCTGTATCGCGATTTTCAATACCGTGCCGGGTGCCCGCACGGTGAAGCGAAGGTGGACGTCCAGGCGGAGATAGATCATTACTTTGACGAGTTTCTTTTCCGACCTTACACATTTGTGCGAGCTAATAGCGGCTTCTTAATCTTAAACTATACGATTTCGTAATAGAAATTCGTAACGACAAAACGAAAAAAAGAAATGAATAGAAAACACTTAATGTAGACAGCGTAGAAAAATAGTTTAAGTCGAGTCAGTGCGTAAAGCGCTTGTTATTTCAGACAATTTTTATTTGAAAAAATACGAGATATGTGAACGACTGTTGTTCATGGTAATCACACGCAAACGCGAGTTAATCTCGTGCAATCGTTACAGACTAGCTACGCACTGAAATGATAATGTAAAATGGACGCAGCATGACTAAAATCCAGAGAGAGAGAGAGAGAGAGAGAGAGAGACCGAGAGAGATCACGTAAAAGTACGTAACAATACGTGCACGTAAATGTGGAGGACACCTCTCCGCTCACACCTACTCATTTATCACTGCATCCGGAACGCGCGAATCGTTCGCCGGTTGGATGGAATTATTTATCTCGAAATGAAGGCTACGTTCGGTGAGCCGGGCAGGATGGATAGGCAGCATGACATGGATGTCCTGATTTTTGTTTTATCGTTGAAAGATACAACGGTCGCTATAACATCCACCGGCTAACACGTTCACTGCGGGGGTCATCGACGGCCGACCGATATTCCATCGTAATGGATCAAATAAATGGTGATGAATAACAACATAGTTTTGCTTTAGATTGACGTAAAAATGTGTAATATTCTCTTTTCTCTTTTTTTTTTTGTAAATATAGAGAGGTGACTGTTATTGACGGGGCATGTATATCAACGCAAATCAAATACGAAGGTGGATAAAGTGCAAGTGTATAGTAACGTTACAGAATAATTTTGTACAAAAATATATGGAGAGTAAATTTTTTCGTGAGAGAAAATATGATTTTTGGTGAAGTCTTTGGAGAAATTATTGATAATGTCAGCGGAATGTTATTATATCTGTCGGTGGTCGCAGAGATTGAGTGATATTTTTGACACATCACACACAGTTTAAACGCCACTGTAACGGGATTGCGCGATCTACCCCACGTATCCAACGATAACTTTATCGCGGCAGTTTATTCTATCGGCACACGAAAATCGTGCCAATGAATATTCCTGACAAAAAGCTCTTATCCATACGCAGCTCTAATGCTTTCGTTTCTATTATCCTTTGGAATCGCTTCTCTCTTTCATATCTATCTCTTTTTCTTCATTTCGGGACGCGTGCGTTATACGAGTACTCGTTACAAAGCGTTGAAGATTAAATTTATCACGAATGTGGAAATCTGATGAAAGACACCGCGGATTACCGTCGTGAATATTACATTAAATCCATTATGCGAAGAGGGGGTTCCCTCCCCCGGGAGGAGGGACTCGTTTCTCTCTAGTACGTGCTAATATTTTTCATGTTATTTATACAACGCTGCTGTCACGCGAATTGAAAAATCATATATTGGTGTGAAATGTACGCTTCTCTGTGCTTCGCTCGAAAAAAAAAAAAACGAGAAATAACATGTCAAATGGTTTCGACGCATCTAGTTACGCCGTAAAAGCGGACGAACCGGGCTGCATTTTGACCATTCGATTTCGACAAAATCGATTTTGGAACAGCAACGGTCGCGCCATCGGCCACCGTGCCACATACCGCGCTTGTGATGTCGGGATTTTAGCGAACCGTGGGGACCGCACAGGGCGCGTTGCCAGGGGCGCTAAAATATATGCTTAATATTTACTCCAGACCGCACGGCGAAACGTATGGCTGCCAGGCATAATAAATTTCATTATTAAGGACACTGACGACCGAACGGCGTTTTCGGTAGAAACATTGGCAGCGAATATTGGTTACGGTGATCGAAAGCATAAGGCGGATATGCTAACGAATGTGACCGTTTTTATGTTTATTCTTACGCAGTTTCATAGAGTAGCTTATAATTGTATTTGTTCGAAGATAAAGGTATAACACATGTTATTCGGTTTTAATTATTACATAACCATGAGATTAAAGAGATTATTTATTAAAAGTGTATAGTGTAGTAATTTATTTACTACCCTTTTACTCTTCAAATAACACAAAGAGATCCAATCATCAATATTCTTTGCGACTGGTCATTTATTGATACGTTTCTATTCTACTCCCGGTCATTTCCGATTCGTATGAACTGAAAAGCGAATTCCTATTTGATCATGGAAATCGATACCAAGGATAATACCACCAATGAGATCACCATCCAATATGGTATGATAATCGAATGATGGAATTGACGAGAACCATGGAAATGGAATTTTGACATTGTAAATATTACTACAGAAGTATCAATATATATTTTCGATCATTCAATTTATAAGGTGCATTGCTATATGTACATAAAAACCGAGAACGATTGCACAATATTATTATTAGTGTGCACGACTTATTAAATAACAAATCGTAATAATGATATTAATAATAACGAAAATAATAATACAAATAACAAAAATAAAATAGGAGAACGGGGGGTAGAAAGACAGAGAGAGAGAGAGAGAGAGAGAGAGAGAGAGAGAGAGAGAGAGAGAGAGAGAGAGAGAGAAAGAGTCCTGGACAGCGGGTAGCCCTGATGGACATTATTGAAATTCAAATATCCCGCATATCTATGGCCATTGTTTAAACATTCTAATATGCCCTTCTGCGTATCTCGACATATGCGGGTTACTTGAATTTCAATAATGTCCGGGACTACCCATCGTACCCCTAATCATAGTCATATTAACTAAAAGCATTTAATTGAATACGATTTGTTTCAGAATTGTTACTATTGCAATTTTTGATATTTATGTTACAGTATTTTATTTATTTATTTATTTTTAACACGGAGAAATTGCGTTCCATTCTTATATCTAATCTAGAATAAAATTTCTTATTTCTTATATGTATTAATTGCACCTTAAGTAATTACTTCATAAAGCTACATTAGTTAGTTTGATATATGCTGCTGTATAATAATATTTCCGCTTTGAACGCGGATATCGGCGTAAACACATGCGCATTAACGTATAATTTGTATAATAGCAGCGGTGATTATATTAAAAGCTTATTTTGCTAGCACACGTATATCTAATTACTATAAAATAGAAAAGAAGAGAACACGCGGTGTTCAAGAAGATGTGAACTACATAGATGAGAAAATTAGCTTTCATTTAAAAACTCCTCTGATTCGCGCGAGACGTCTCGTATCGATTATTTTCCCCGATATAGATACATATACGCGGAGGTAATTACGACGGATGGAGCAATGCGCGTATCTTCCGATATCGATCGATATTTATCGGATTACGTCGCATCGCGCTGAAAACTAATTTCACGCGTGGCATTACTATTACGTTGATTCGATTTCGATTTTTCCTTGTCATCTCGCGACGATTCCCCCCCCCCCCTCACACACATTCTTTCCTTTCTGTTTTCCAGTACGAATCGCGTTACTCGCATTCATGAGTTTTTGCACACCATTGTTTTAAAGCTTCGGAAAAGCAATATATCTAGTTTGTTAAATTCTCGTTTCGTTTGCGGCAGGGAAATGAATTTTACGAAGCAATTCCGAAACACAGATACTTTTTTTTTCGCGAAAAACAACAAAAAGAACAAATCGACGGGACTCTTTAAAATTAGAACTGTCTGTAATCGAATTAATTTTTCATATGGAAACAGTCAGTCTCTCTCCGTAACTTCAAACATACCATTAAGTGAAATTATTAATTCATCGGACGGTTGCGCGATCAATCAACGGATATCTACAAAAGTTTTTCAACCATGCCAGATAAACACATTATTTAAGAAACAAAAATGTTCAATCAAATGGCTTCTGTCTCGACGGTACGGAAGGAATTTAAAGAACTTCGTGGGCTTGGTTTGTAGAGAGAAGGGTTAATAATTTCTAATCCTGAATATCCTGATAGCGCGCGACACATGTATATCAAGACATTTCGCGCGTTACGCGCGTCAACATTTCCCAATTCGAAACACATTTTCCTCGCGATGTATCCGTCATACGTCGTTCTCGTATCTAATCCATCACGGCGCGGCAACCGCGTTAGGCAGCGCGTCGCCACGTCGGCGCAAATGCTCGTTATTGCACGTTAAAGTTCGTTCTGGCTGTCAGCACGACACAACAAACGTGGGCTTGCGAGCCGTGCCGCGCCAACGTGACGACGACAACGGCTACGTGAGCGCGAGCGTCGTCGTGCCAGAAAATTGATAATCGCGGGTGCGATAACCCCGGAGTACGCGCGAAGAAAACATTTGCGAGACAGCCAGACCCCGCTCTGGCTCTCTCGACTCGACTCGACTCGACGACGTGCGCCGTCGTGTCGCGTCGCATCGCGTCGCCGTCGTTGCTGCTCGCAGAAATATGTGGACGTGTCGCTCTCTGAATGATAAAGCCTACCACGTGAATCCGAAACGAGCAACGCGTATCGTCGAAAGGGATATTAAATCGGTTCCTTTATCGATGAATCGACGACAGGGATAAATCGCGCTCCTTTATCGTACGGAAAAACTACGTATGTAAAAGATAGTACTTGTTACTATCTCTATCTCTTATTTTGTTAACGAAATAATAGATTGTGCACTATTGAATGAATATAAGAAAGATTTTTTACAAACATTTCACGAAATTGTATAAATGGTATACCTACCACAATTATTCTCACAGAGTTATAAATTGGGTTATAAATTAAAGAATTCAAAGTCCAGCGAAATCCCATGAGTTATGTAAAATTCTGTGCGTAAAAATGTTTTTTATCTTTTTTCCGTTTTTTTTTTAATTAATTTCATTTTATTTTTCCACGAGATCCGGTAATTCGGTATTTCGAAATGCGACGGAACTTGAGTTGCACCGCGCGAACTCTAAGCGCCTTCGTATTTTCGCGCAGACGTGTCACGCAGGATGCTGGTACACCAATACCCAGCAGACATTCTATGCGCGCCGACGAGCTGCAATATCAAGCTACTGGCACAATTCGAATTCCTGCAGTCCGTAACTCAAGAACGCCACTTTTTCTCCCGCTCTGTAAATTGCTAAAGCCGTCTACAAACGACATGTTCAAGTGCTTACTGCAAAATACATTCCTATTTCATATAAAAACATATATGATATCAAAGTTTCTTTGATATCAATACGCGCAGTAAGTGACAAGGAAGAGAGAATGCAATCGTAAAATAAAATAGATTCGGATCTTAATAAATGAACGCCCTTCAAATAGAATAATAAATCGCGTTAAAGATGCCGTTTAAAATTAATGGAGACTATCCGTCTTGAGGAAGATTGATGAAACCGACCGTAAATCTCATTAATGATTTATTCGGTTGTCCGCCCGCGGAACTCCCTCCGTGCGGCTTGGTCACGTACCGTCGCAACTATTTCGATTCTATTGTGAAGTCGAGTATCCTAACGTTTCGCAGTTTGTAAGCGTTGTTCGTTCGATGGCGCGTGTGCCGCGACAAGAGTCGCATTTCCCGCATACGATTCGCGAATACGTTCCCGTAATGTACGCTCGTATATATAGGTACGGGTGTATGCGTGTGTACACGTGATGCGGAGCGTAGTCGCGCCACGTTATCTTCCGAATGCACGTGTCGCGACCGTGGAAGTGCTTTGGCAAGGTAACGCAATAACGTTCGATTATTGGTAGTCACGGATGCGGGGGCAGCCGGCAGAGAGATATGGCAACGGGAGAGGGCGTATGGCGGGAGAGTGGTATCGGTGGTCCAATGGTCGTATATCAAACGCGCTCTAACGGGAGCGCGTTTTGCCGCTTTCCGATTCTCCGGTCGTTCTTCCCGGGCTCTTTGCCTTTCGGCGCTCGGCGCAAGCTGGTCGGTATCAAAAGCTCGCGGCGCGCTCTGAAAACCCCCGGCCGCACTCAAATACCGCGCGAGAACGCCTATATAGTGCTCCTTACTCTGGAGAAATGGGTACGTGGGAAAAGACGCGACTTGCCGATATCAATAATCACGCAATCCTTCAAACGCGAACGTCCGTTCCGCAGCCGCTGTCCCGGCTGCGAAATTCCATCCCGTTCGCGCGCCTCGCGGTGCGTTAATGTATGACAGATAAGATTGAATACGTCGGCGAGCCAAGTATCTATGCTCCGCCTTTTTGTAATTTTCCGTAATTTTGTATCTCTCGAAATAGAAGAGATTTATAAATTATATCTCTTAGCTTAGAGTGCTTCTTATGCTTGCAATTAGATTTACAATTGAATTTCGGGTCAAAAAGAATCTGAGAATACTTCATATTTCGATTAAGAGATCAACTGAAAATAGAATGAGTATTTCTGTGTGACACCAAAGTATTATGCATGACAGCAACGACTATTGTGAAGCACACCAAGCGTACGTTAAATACATAATGAGCTAGTTATTGAATTTCACGATATTTTAATGGTTTTTATTTCAGTATAATGGCAAGTTATTAATAAATCGGAATAGAATAGGCTATGAAGAATAAAATTGGTTTTATAATAACTATAAGCATAATTAAAAATCAACGTATCTTTTATTTTATAATCTAATTAAAATATGTGATCTATAACAGTAAAATCTTTTATTTGCATATTAGACAAAATTTCTAAAAATATTTTTTATATGTATTTAATCATAAAAGCTCATTAAAAAAACCACATACGAACTTTAGATTCTGTTAAAAAAAATATTTAAAAAGTTCAAAATAAAATAATGCAACTAAATTAATAATTTTTCTCTAATCTTTTATAGATAATTTATTTTTCTTTCACATAGATATATACAAAATAAGATATATAAATATCTTGTTTTAATCTTTAGCATCCAGAAAGATATAAACATAGAAAAATATTAAATAAAAACTTTACATATGTCGTAAGATATATTACATAATAATATAAGTTACATTAAAGATTTTATTAATTAATAATTAAAATGCCGAAATAATATTAGTATGCCATGTTTTATGTTTTCAATCTTCTGAAAATCTTTTTATTTGAGATGCGTATATATACACATCCTTATATGCAAAATAAATCAGATTGTACATATATATTCCAATATTAAATATTCATTATGCCTGTTAGCCTGTTAGGTTTTTTAGCTATCATTGCCTGATACATTTTGCAATGGATCATGGGATATCGTATCTATCAATCTTATTCTTACGCTGCAAACTTGATATATACATCTACATTCATCTTATATATTTTACAGATCCATTACCTAAAATTAAAACAAAAGATAATATATCTCACTCACCGATACGATGCGTAGGAATGCATGGAATTGGAGACCATGTTGCAAATTGCTTTGAGCTGCAAAATATAATAATTATACTTAAATTAGAAAGGCCCACAAAATTTACAAAAATAATTGTTGAGTTGAACAATTATAAACAATTATTTCTACAATTAATAACTAAAGTAATAAATGTTATCCACCCACAGTCGTTTTGCTATTGCTTGATGCCTTTCAGGCTTCTCCCGCTCTCAGATTTCTATGCCGGGTCGCAAAACATTTACTCACGAAAACACGGTCAATTATTGTCGCGCACTAATACTAATGAACAAAATATGATGTTTGCGCGACGTTTTAATCAGCACTTTTGATATCAATCACGCGCGACGCGCATTTACTTCACTGTGAGAGAAGAATAACGCGAGAAAAGTACGATTGCACGAAGCTACACTGTTGAATTGTTTAAATTATAGCTTTTTAAGTCGCTTGTCTTGTTGTGTATACACGAAGTTTATTACAGGAATTAATTAAATGCGCGAGTTGTATATTGCTAACTATTTGTAGAGAAAAACGTTTTCTCTAAGCACTTGAGATCTCCTTCGTTTCGAAAAAGATGACGTGACAATAAAATATGAAGCGGTTCGCGATGTTGTTTATAAGCTTGAGTCTCCGTTGTGCAAATGTAAATAAAATGAGAAATTAATATCCGCTGAGTTGAGAATTAAACTGGTGAAAAATAGGTATTTCAAATTTAAGCAGCATCAAAAAGATCGCTAGTGACTATTATAAAACAACAATTTTTAATTTCATTCTCTATCGATTTTTACTTACTAAACGTGCAAGATACGCGAAAGATAATCACTGCTTCAATACACTTACGAATCTTTAAGCGAAAGAGTTATAATCTTGCGGGTTATTAACCGTAAAATGTTAATAGGAAATAATCACGCTTCGACGTGATTGCGTTTCAATACGTGCATGGGGTGGCTCGCACACTACCTCTTCGATCGAGTGTGTCGGTCGACGAATGTTAGCGCGGTGACCTTTCGTAAACAGAGTTGTCGAACGCCGTGACAAGTATCAAGACCAAGGCCAAGGCGCGTCAACAGAATTATAGTTATCACGTCTATAGGAATGAAATAAAGTTCAATTATTGTGTTATAAATAATAAATTAAATAAAAATATTTAACCCGTACCACGAAAGAAATCTTATTTATGTTATGCAATTTACTTACTTTATATACGATTTGATTCGAAGGAACGTAAAACTAATAACGTACTCATGAAAGATTCGAACATGTTTGATTCAAGTTCGAGTCCACTTGAAAATACTGCTTTTATTTTTCGAAGTAATTATAGACAGTTCGAAACTACGCCAATGGATTCGACCCTACTTGTAAGATACTTAATCCCATCGTTAGTAGCGGCGTACGGTACTTAGTGTCACAGCAGAATAGTTCATGCCGCCAACATATTGAAGTGTGATCAAGTCGAAACTAAGTAAGCGCTATCATTACGAACCTTTTACAGTTAATTACTCGCCCAATTATAATCAGCTCTCGCGCTTAAAGATTTTTAAGTGGCAAGTATAAAGACAATGACTATTTATTATCGAAATATTCAATACTTTACCAACAAAATTATGTCAAATATATTTTGTTTGAATATATTGCGTTTTGCATTAATTTCCGCAAATAAATTAAATATTAGCGTCGCCTAAAATAACGATTAACCTCGTTTAATGGAGAAAGCGTTTTAGAATAGAAATATTATTTGTTAAATCCTAAAATGAAGAATTTTATTGCAAACAAATTGGTATAAGTTGATGTATTATATAATATATTTGTTATTAATAGCAAATTTTAATGCAAATTTTATTATTTAGGTAATGCTTTTATTTAATGACACTTTAGTTGATTTAATGTGACTCCATTATATAGGTATATATATATATATAGGTATATATTTTTTAATTATTGAAACTATTATTTAAAGAACAAAGTTTACCTTCGTTTTGATTGAAAAACTATTTATGTGTAAATTAATTTAATTCTTATAACTTCTAGATTTTTGTATAGAATAAAAAATAAAATTGTATGGGTTTTAAATCTAAAAATTAGATTAAATCGTTGCTAAAACTATTGCAATCCAATTTTATGCTTTTTTATATAAATAATATATTAAAAAATTAATAAATAAACATTTTTTAAAATAAAATTATATTTGTGTAAGTTGAGCAAAAAGTATAACTTATAACAAAATGTAAAAAATCTGAAAAATGATAATAAAAAAATAATTTCTGCTAAGAATTCATAAACATATCGAAGCAATGACTTATCAAATATTTCACGTGATTTATTTGTTTGAAGTAGAAATTGGAACGGTAAAAAATGGGAATTATTAAAATATTGTTTTATAATTTTACGAGTGATAATTATCTTCTTAATAACGCTTAAATTCAAATATATCTCGTGTCGCCCTTTGAATTTTTAGTTAAACCTTTTTAGGGACATTGTTAAAAAATAAAGAAGTAACAAATATTTTAATATCACGTGATTCCAAGTGATATATTGCGTTTACCATCATATGAGATTTCTCTTTTTTTCTTGTTGAGAAATTCAATAGCGAATATTTATTTTATAACTGTAAAACTAATCTAAAACTAAAGATACACGTATGTACATACCAGTGTTTCTGAAGAGGTTAAATGTAATTTATCTACTATTTTGCGATTGATATTGCGCGAAATAATGTAACGAATCACCCGGGTCGAGTTATTAAAATAACGCGAACCCGTGCTAGATTGATCGTATTGATAATTAATTTGATATAAAAGTAACAGAATATTTAATATTTATTTCGTTGAATATTTCGTTAAAAGCCAGACTGGCTGGCATTTTGGCGTATTTGTGTGATACAAGGTTGTCGCGAGCTGTGTTATCGTTCGCGCAGCCGAGACTCGAGCGAACAATTCAAGATAAGCACGAACCACTCCATGTGTCATCGCATTAAAACTCGAAACAATAATTCTTTTAAAGAACATCTAATATTAATTAACTTCCGCAATTAACATGTATTAAGATGACTGTGTTATCAAAACGTGATATTTTGCGATTTATTTATTTTACTCGAAACAACAAAGAATAAGAATTACGAATTATTATTACATTGCGATATTTACGAGTAATAATTATTGTAATTATTGTTTATATCCTGCAACGTGCCTCGAATTTTTCGTCGAGTCCAATGTAATTTGCTTACCGTTCTCTCAGGTCGGAAACTCGGAGTAACGCACCACCAGTCGTCGTACACGTAATTGAAGTTAATTTAAAATGCGCGTCGCGTGCGATTAACGCCAGTAGTGTCGTGCAAAGTGCCGGGTGATTATCCTATTTCGGCGATTAGTACGTGCGATCGTAATTAACCGTATTTTCGCGAGTTACGTATTTTGTGAGTGCATTGAGAAAACCTAAGAGAAAGAGAGAGAAGAGAAGAAGAAAGAGACCTGGGAGACATCGGGCAACGGTGGAGCAATTGTAGAAGTAAATTATTATTTGCTGCTTCTGACAATTCGCTGAGTACACTACTAAACTCTCGGTTGATCTCAAAACAAAATGATCAATTAAACAGTATATGTGTCTCGAAATGTGAAAATTTTCATATGAGATTCCGCGTAACAGCTATAAATACAGGCGTCAAAACATGTTGGCATTTTGGAACTAGTAAGCATTTCTGCGCCAAAATTCCGCTAAAGATGTGTAGCGAGACGACGGTGTCGATTTCACCGACGAAGTTTATCGGTAAACCGAAGTTCACTGCTAATTTCTCGTCCCGCCACACCTCAAAGTGCGCTTTAATTGCGTTAGACGGGAAGTAAATTACATTAGATTGTCAGCCCTCGAGGATATAAGATCCCGATGCTGGCGGCTGATTGCAGCTTTCGTGTGCTTAGCTGCTGACGTTCAACTTCATTTTCTGTAAAGTGGATTGAGAAATAAGATCCGCGATTAATTAAGGATGTACAGGCGAACTCTTGTTCAGATATCTTCCAATGCGATTATATGCTAATGACCGAAGTGGACAAACTAAAATAAAAATATAAGAAAAAAAGTATTACGTCAGTAAAATAGGATGTAGATTGCTCGACATTAAATCCGATATAACTAGGACATCCTTCATAAGTTCAGATGATCGGTTCTGACAATAGAAAAAAGTTATTAGAATAAAGTTATTTGTATTATATAGATACTTTTCGTAAAATAAAACTGTTGAGAATAAACGTAATATGTACGTATACGTACTTAACCCTCGAAAGCCACACTGGAGTCTCAGGGACTTGAACAAAATTTTGAAACTACGTTTGAAACTATTATTTATATTTTTTAATGCATATCTTTTAGAAGTAATTTTTTTTAAATAAATTCTGAGACTACCATCATGATTCTCAGAAAATTTACGATTGATTGGGAAAAAAAAACATTTATACAATACGTTTATTTTTTCGAAACTTATGAGCGAAAAATGACTGAGGTCCTCCAAACCCCAGTGTGGCTTACACGTATGCAAAAAATAAGTGTGGTCTGTGAGGATTAAGTATCTCAGGAATGACAATATTCCATGTCTCATTGTTGATATAATATTATATAACATTATTCATGTGCTGTTTGCATTTTCAATAAAGCTGATAGTAATGCGCATACCTAAACCAGTAACAACCTATAATCACGGTACACTCATAAACGGCAAGTAAATAATGCATATGTAAAACCGTTAATGCGTGCGTCGAAAAACAGATATATTTCGATTTGAATTTCGCTCTGCGTATGTTATATGCCATAAATATGTGATGTTTGTGCGCAGTTAATATTCCATTTGTATACACACGTTTTTCCTATCCTTCCCAAATCCCTGCTACATGCCATTTCAAATAATCAATCATATATTAACGGCATAATTGCGTTTAGAGTAAGCCTACGCGTTAAAAGCACTGCCAATTTAACCGGAGAGACAAAACGGGAAGCATGTACGCGAATCCCGCGGAGTAATATTAAAATTTAAAATCTCATATGTTTGTCTTGCGAAAGTAGAGCGAAGTAGCACTTTCCACCGGGAGTCCGCCGCGTATTTCAATTTCGCAGACAGCGAACGTATCAAATAAATCTCAAATTCTCGCGTTCGAGGACCCTAGAGCAATAGAGCACACTTTTCTTGCTTATCGATGCATATACGCGAGCGTGCGTCGACATGTTGGGAAATCGGGTCAAAAACAATTTGACTATCCCCTCGAACGTGTTATGACGCCACTCGAAAACGCTTTGAAATTGATGCCTATATTCTTTGCTATGTCACGTACGGTTATAGAACCTTAATTCGATGTATTTTTCTTGCATTTATGGTCGTACGGCTCAATCGTGAGATAATTGAAGGCTATGCCGAAGAAAAATGCGTTTAAAAAGTTTAGTCTCAAAAACTCTACCAGCAATGCCATCGCATGCTATATTCATATAATATTCAACATAAGGCTAAATAAAACGCGGAAAACAATTTTTCTGAAATTTTAATTTAAAATACATATTTGTGACCTACGAAATGTGATCCACCTGACGCTTGTCGCTTTTTTACATTTTTATGAGTTTAAATTAAGATCGAATAAATTAATCAAATCGCATTTTCGTCTTGGATGTCTCACGCTGCTAAATATTTTTCACATTACTCAAGAGAGTATTAAAATACTTTGCAAAAAGAATGAACAGACTTTCTCGGCTTTATAATCACTATAAAAACACGTTTGAACATTGCAATTATCATATTAGCATTAAGAATTTAATTTAACCACTTCGTATTAGTACGTTCGAAGACTTTTTTGCCGCAGGGAAGAGGATAGATAAATTTGGGGATGTGGACGATCAGTCGATGAGGGGGGTCGCGGGGAGGAGAGGGAACGAAGGATGATGGAGAGAGTCGCATGGGGCAACGGCATAATCGGCTTACACTATAACAGCCTGACGAGCGCGTGAACGGACGAGCGGATTTGATCCGAAAAGCCCCAATACCTCGAAAGCTTCGATATAACCCTTTTCTCTTCTGCTCGCACGCCACTCTGCTCGACTTCGCAAACGAATGGAACGGAACACGGGCAAATTTGTTTGAGTCTCGCGATCGAGGCTGTCGGCAGCGAGCCACGCAACGACATGCTATGCGCGAGGTAATTAACTATCTGAACTATCGTTAATACGGTATTATTATTTTACTTTCCACTAGAAACTTCAGGCTTGATATTTCCAAGATGGAAATCATCTCGTCTGTTAAAACGAATTTTATCCTCCTTCCGGGAAAACCTCTTTTTCCGCGACAGCATTCCTACTGATTCAGCGCTATCAGTCAAAGCAAATTTTATGCAAAAGCAAATCACAATGCAACAGACGTCCCACTTTATCTTTTACGCATCACATTTCGAAGCTAAACGATTTCATGAAAGAAACATTTTATGACAATAGACGTATATACTTGACACACAATTTAAGTTTATCAAAAGGTAACAGAAAAACATTTTTTATTGAGAATTAACTATCTAATTTTAAAGAAAACAACTTTACATAATTTAAAAAACTTTAATGCGTTTCACAAAAAATTATTTTTTGTTTAAAGATTTGTTGAAATTTTAAAGATAATTAAGATATTTTCTTGCCGGAATTACATTTCTCTTGCAATCAGCAAACTTTAGAATTTTAAAATAGAAGCGTTAGTTTTTCCTCGCGCACTCATTTACGTTGCAATCTCTCGTTGCTTCGCTGATGTCAGAGACATCCGCTTTGACTTACAACTGTCAACGCGTGGAAGAATAACGCGACAAGATACCCGGAGAGGCAAAAGGGAAGCTGGATATTCTTTCAACATGAGAAAAAGGAGAGAAAGAGAAAGAGAGGAAAAGGCAGTAAGTAAAGAGTAAAATTTTTTTCTGATTTAATTAGCGAAATGTACGGATTACAAAGAACGCCTATTACAACTTGGCGAGGTCAGTCTCCGATTCAAAGTCCTATTGTCGACTACGCGCGACAATCCTTCCTCGCTTTCTTTTTAACCCTTACCTTACTGTCGATGTAGAGTTGCATTTCGACGTGAGGTCAAAAATAAATTCTGACTGTAGATTCTGTATTCAATGTTTTATACGAGTTAATTAATACTAACCACATCGATCTTTCGAGTCCGGAGCGCTACATCGAATTGTAATGCGTTAGCATAACATTTGCAGAATCTTCTATAATATATTAAAAAATGTATAAATGTAGGGGTAAAAACTGCAGTGGTGTAAGTAAAATTTTTAAAAATATTTTTTCGTGTGCATAGATGCAATTTATATATTGTATAGATTGCATCCATGCACGCGAGAAAAAATTTAAAAAAATTTGACTTACACCACTATGACTTTTACCCCTCCAAATGTACATGAAAATTCCAATATTAATGAAAATGTGACGTTTTTAAAATACAAATAAGTTTTAAATTTTATTTAGAACATTGGATAATATAGTTCTGTGATAATCGCATTTCCTTGTATGCACAAAGTCATGTTCTTGTAAAATTCATAGATATTATTTAATCGGGATACTGTTAGCAAAAAATTTCTAATCTGTGGGAGTGAACAAGAGTTCGCATTCTCGTCCAGAAGTTCCTGTTCGCATTCTCGTTTACTTTGCTTTTGCTGCTTTCCTGATAAAGCTTATCCGAAGAAGCTCAATGTTGAGAAACACAGCTATACAGAAAAGGCCAAAAGGATTCTCAATCATCAAACGCGATCGAGCGAGTGCAAATACGAGAGCGTGGCCTGAAAACAAAGAGCGAACTGCAATAAAAAACTTATTAAAGAGGTCTGGGCCGGCGAAGTCCCGGTAAATATTTGACCGGTCTTTAAACCGCCAATCCTCTAAACCATTACGACGAGGCTATTTCTCCCAGCTACCCTCTTTTCTTAGCATTTTTTCCCCCTTTTTTTCTCTCCGAGTCTCTTTTACTCCGCTGCTTCTTTATGAGCTCGCATTACGCCTCGTCAAGGCGCAGTTGTATCTTATTTCCTCCTCCGCGTTTATCCTGGGCAATGTCAATTGCGGTTATCATGCAAGGGTAATTATAATTGGAAAAACTCTAGCGTAAAGACGGGTGTGTGTACAGACGCTCAACGAAGATGATTATGCTCGCGCCGTGGAGTTTGTAATAATAAGTTAGCAATAATAAGCAACGCGTGCGCGCAAGTAAGAACAATTATTTATTTTTAATCGTTTATAAAAATAAAAAGATAGAATTCACCCTTTTTCGTACAGATTCTGTGGAACGCCTGTACATCAGTTCGCCGGTGTATCCGTCTGTCAAGAGTATAGAAATGATATAGAGTTATAGAGGATCCGGGACACAGAAAATAGTTTCCACAAGTGAAAACTTGAGATGTGTAAGACACGTGAGAAACAACTACACGCAAGTCTTTCACGATAAGTACGTTAAATCGAATCGCAGACTAAGCGATTTCGAACTGCATAATTTTCATGTTGCGCTTGCATACGAGACAATAGAAACGTCTACCGTATGCCGTGTTCTCCCCCTTTTTCTCTCAATAGTATCGTTTAACGATCTCATTCCGACCCTCGCGTGACACTCGAAACGCGCATACGATCCTGGAACATTATTTCATCGATGACTTCGAATCTGCATCGGCAGAAAGATATCGCTGTTGTCGAGGGACGCATTGTTTCCGAGGTATCGAAGCACTTATTGTTTCGAGTGGTGTTGTCGTATAAACGCAGGACATTGTTCCTCGTCGTTTATCGAGACCATAGACAGAGGTCGAGGCTCGTTAGTTCTCTCTTTTTGATTCTTCTTTACGGATTCGTAAGATCTTACAAATATGCTCACCCTACAGTTGCTTTATCGTGAGATTTTCATCTAACTTGGTGAATATATTTTTTGTGGGATTCAAAACGACCCTTCGTTTGATGGAAACTTTTAATTGGATGTCATCTTTCTCCTCTCTTTCTCTCTCTCTCTGTCTCTCTCGCGACTTCTGACCATTTTACATTAAATATATTTTAGTAAAACAAGAAGTCAAGTTCTCTTAATTCGTAAAACGATCTGTCATTAAGGTCGAGGGCTCTAGAACATCTTTGGTTTCGACATTCACAGCCTCTTCGCCGTTCGTTGGTCGATTAAAACTTCTTCCACTTTGATTTCCTCTGGCGTGTACTGGCAATTTTGCGATGTTCAAAAACCGGTAATGCCCGATCGCGATAGCCAAGTCCGACGGTAGTCCAAGTGGACGTCGCTGTGCAAACTCGCGTTTTCTCATGAAGTACTACTCGACCAAGTCGGGTGCTTCGAGTTGCGCGGAGTAAACTCCGAGCGGTTGTGCGCCGATAGTGATACAGAAAGTTCTTTGTCGTTCTCTCTGTCTCTCTGCGCTCTCGCTCGGCGTAATACGCCGGCCGATATATCGTCAGCGACGGAAGGGTTCGCCGTGGGTATCAACCGTGCGAGAGAGGGCGGACGACAAGAGTGGCGTAACTCCAGCGACCCAGACCTGCGGACGGTCTCGAGTGTCTTGTCAATATGTATAGTGTCATCGATGTCTCTCTATCGGACGAATCCCCGCGCGATGCATCCCTACGTAATACGCACGGGCGCACTCGCACACGGCCAGGGATCTCCAATCTACAGTTTGCAGCAACAAGAGATCTCTATCTACGCGGTTCATGAATCTTTTACACAAAACGAGGCAATGACGCTACGAGTAAAATAAATTATCTGAATGATATCAATAATCTATTCTATGTTGATTGAATAGATAGTTTTGAATAGACTATCAATTTCATTTGGATAATTTTACTATTTATTTATATAATAATTATTATTTATATAATAACAGTTCTTATTATTATGTATAAAATATAAATTATTATATATTGATAATCTCTCAATTATCTAATTAGTATTTTCGACAGAATATTATATTGTACAACGCCCATATTATCTTATTCTTCTTTATATATATACTTACATTATAGAATCGTGAAATAAGGTATTCTATAAAGTGCAAGCTTCTGCTTTTTAATTTGATGCTGCTAATATAAGTAAATCCTGTCTGACACTAACGCTCAGAAAGTTTGAGAACCTCTAATGTTGGAGGAAGCGAAGACTATAATATGTAAGCGCATCAAATGAGAATTACCCGTTTGCGCCGTGTCCTCGAATACGGAGGCTATACATATACAGATCGCACTACGGACACTCGGGAACCGTCTTAGATTGCGTGCCAATGCTGCTGAATAATTTTCGTCCTTCATCATATGTGGTCGCGTCCAATCGCGGTCCTGCCGGAGCACGACACGATACGCGAGGCGCGAGTAAAGGAAGCGTCGTTTCCTCGCGGAGTTACACATCGAAGGTAATAAAACGCGGTGGTAATTACTTGGCCAGACAATCATTAATCTTCATCGTTGTATCGACCGCGTCGGTAAGTTGCCTCTCTTGCGACGCCCCATCGCTGTTAATGAAACAACGTGATATACTCAAACCGCGATTTTCCAAGATAGAAGTCTATACGTTTTTTATAAAAAAAATTTTTACATTGCTATATAAAACGAATAAAAATATTTATTGCAAAAAACATTTCTTCAATTCAATGTCTTAATTTCTTCATTTCTCCAATTCAATTTCTTCATCTCTTCACGATATCTATTTCATAATTTTCAAGAAAGATTCATCTCCTTAACGATCTAAAGAGATCGTCATTAAGATGTATACGCGGTGCAGCTCGTGTATACAGAACTTCTGCTAAATTGGATTAAGACGTTAAACGCGCCAATGGAACAGCCGCGAATGGAACAGGTTCGCTAAACCGAGATCCTCATAATACCGTGAAAGCCTTTAGCTTTTCTCTCCCCTCGGTGGATATCCACCTATTTGAGAACCGTCAGTAGGCTCGCGACGCATTCACGACAGAAATAAATACGGAGTGAAAAGGGCTCGGGCTCCCTTTCACGAAAGGATATAATTGCCAGAAAAATAAACGATCGCAATGTCTGTTTGCCCACATTTTTCTCCATCGCCTTCCCGCGACGGCAGCGAGGCAGAACTCTTCGTACCCCGTCTTCCGATCCCCCGCCGCCCCTCCTAGAGTTACCCTCTCGCGCCAGCTACATCCCCCATTCGGTTCATCCTCGTCCGCTTTTATCTCCTCTTTGGCTACCTCCTGTGCATGCTTCACCTACACACCACCACCGTGTCATCGTCATCGTCCCTTCGATCCCTCGCCGTTCATTTCTCGCATTTCTTTCTCGTGCCTGTCGATTCCCAACCACCGTCGTGACTTCGTGGAAAAGCTTATTCGAGTCGTGGGTCAACGAATTCGCAATTACGATCTTTCACGTCGACGTGACTACCTACTCTCACGTCGACTTTGGAATCCTGGCCCCCGTCCCCGTCGCGTACGTACAACCGCATCTGCTCCTCGTCTTGCACCGCGATGTAGTTTCTTCGGATTTTCTTGGTAAATTTATCACGAAAGCCGATAAAGCGAGACGTTCAAATGTTGATATTCGTTTAATAATAAAAGATGCAATATACGTAAACGAGAACGATCGATAACGTGACGTGAAAGTGGATTTTGCATATTTATTTCCTTAATCTTCGAAATGAAAGTACGACGTTTGTCACTTTTGCTTTAAAATGCCTACATAATTGATATGCATAGAATTTATGACTCGCAAACTGTAACACGTTTCTACGTTCTGCTAAAATAAATTATGCATTGGCATCGGATTGATTGGCATCAATAGAAATGTGAAATTATATTTTTCATGCATTATTCAATTTTCGAATCACATTCTGAAATATCTCTCTCTCTCTCTCTCTCTCTCTCTCTCTCTCTCTCTCTCTTTCCCTCTCTCTAGAAGATAATTTAAAAATATACATATGTGTGACGATACATATACGAAGATATTTTGATCCGGTATCGGCTAAAGCATAGCTTATTTCCGGAATAAGTGCTTTGCACGTTCATCACGTAAACTTTTCATTCGTGCAATCTTTATTCGTACTCTGACACTTCGAAACGTAACCGGGAAAAATCCCGGTCTCGATCAAATCGCAAATTGGGTTCACGTTTCAGTGACCGATGAGCAGAAAACGTCCTCGCGGATATAAACGCGCAAGCGCGCCCATATCCACACATGCAAGAGATATCGAAATTCGAAGAAGGAAAAAAGCGATGGGCTTGCGCGCCATCATACATGCACTTATGCTTCTTTAATACGCTCTGAGATACAGCGGCGACAATGCGATGTAAGGACAATGCGACATATCTGTTCAAAAGCTTCGTCAGCGCCGACTCCCTCTCTTATTTTTGCACTTCTTTCATCTGCATCGCGCGTGATGCAAGAGCGTCGGTCCGTTCATAAACGTCGAATATTCACCTCATGTAAATATTAAATGTCTCCCTCTGAAAAACAATGGCGTGTATAGCGCGTAAAACTGCTGGAAAATCGTGGAATTGGTAAAGATGGGAGCACGTAAACTATTACAAATAAAATATTACGTAGGAGCGTCACGTTATATCGCCAGGAAATATTTTTCCGGTCACGCGTACAGAAAGATGCGATGACTCGACGCCAATGATTCCGCGTTGGGAAGGGTAGCATTAAATGCAACAACCGTACATATATATATACGCGCGACGATTCGTGCATTATTCGAAAAGAATGAACGCGCAAATAAATGTGCGCGAGCACGCGCGCATACAGACGCGCGTGCGGAAACGACGATGTGGAGTACTGTTCGGCTTTTGCTCTTTGAAAGGCAAGCAAACACGTGGCTACGTGCCCGCCGTCCTTCTTGACAACGTGCAAGAATTTATGCATTCTGGCGCGGTCCAGTAAAGAGGATGAACGGAGGAAAATTTTTGACTTTGTCCTTCCATTCAAAGTCATATATAATATTAGATAAAGTAATTACATTATTTTATATTCGACGATTTATTTATTTCAGAGAGATAGAGAGAGGGAGGGAAGACAAAATGAGAAGAATATAAATTTAAGTAATAAGGATACAGATTAATATTTCATAACATAAACTAGCAAATGTTAGAGTTTATTTGAGACTATATAGTGATATCTGAAATAATTCAACGAGTTGAAATCGACTCTAATCTTAGAATTTTGCTGTCATGTCAAGTATTAAAGAAAATGGAACAAAATAATCTAAAAATAACGATTTTAACTGTGTTTATATATTTATTACAAACAAAGTAAATCTTCCTATTTATTTTTACTTACAGTATCTACACAGTTAACTATTTCAAAGCATGTTTTTTCGTTTCTGTACGTTTTTGATTGATCTATGAAAGTTCGAAATTAAAAAACTTTCATCGCTCATAGTATAGAAATAGTCAGAAATCAAAAGAAACTTGGCAAATTTTTATAGAATAAAAGTCTTGAAACAGTGATACAAAAGATTATATTTTTAGATGTTATATGCAAAATAACTCTTCCGACTTTATTTCTAAATACTCCATTTCCATTTGACGAAACTCTACTGTTTTGCAGTAATTTAATTTCGACCTCTTTCTCAGTCGCATAGATACATCAGAATCCAAACCGCGTCAATCGTATTTTAAACCGCGTTGCCCCTTAGGTCGCGCCGGTCTAAATAATTCATTCCATGAATTATTTCTGTTCCTATTCCCGACTCGCAACGAAAATCAATCTCTTTGATCGCTGTACCCGTCGCGGCACTTTGTCCCGCGCTACGTATCCTTCGATCATCTCCTAATCGTGCAACATTGCTTATTTCAACAGCCCAACCTCCGCAAACTTTTCCGCATCTCTCCGGTAGATTCGCTTTGTATAAAAACAAAACAAATACTCGTCTTGTTCAACTAGTGCATGGCGCAACAGCGAACATCATATTCTCGGCGAAGCGTTTTGTTTTCCAAATAACCGATGGTCTGCCAACGGGCGTTTATTTTACTTGGATATACCGAGGAAAACCTGCATTATATGTAAACGTAGCTTTCAACGTTCGAGAACGGATTATAAAAGCTCGCGTACGCTGCTTCTTAATCCGGGGATTTCGACTGAAATATTTGGTAGATGCTATCGGGCAGTGATGCGACCGTTCGCTCCAGCGTGCATTTAATCCCGGAGCGAGCATGGTCCCGAATCGATTCGAAATCTAGGTCGAATTCGGCTTAGTGGAATTGATTTCTCCGGTTTCTCGGTTGCGAACAATGTATACGTCGTGGGGTTTAGACCGGCTTCGCGAATCAGGTCGTTCCGCCCGCTTCAACGAGACAAAAGATAAAATTCTATCCGCGGCGCTTACCAACCAACAAATCGAATAATCGTTTCAACATCGAGTTTAATCCACGGGCAAATCCAGATCGGAGCTATCGCTTGACCTGAGGCGGCCCCGCCACGCGAAGAAGAGAGAGGAAAATATTGATTTCTGAATAGCTACGATACAACGTAACAAGCACTTGGATACAATTTTATTTGTTAAATTGCAAAAGTATATCTATATATGTACGCTGTAAAACAGCGATAATGTTCTATAGAATACTCCAGCCATAATCGCGTAAAATCATAAAATCAATTCGTATTTTAACGATCCATCTCATCATTCGTTAATTCAGCGCTGTTGAAATTTTAACCGCCACCTAGTTAAGAGCCGCGTGATTTCTCATCAGTGCACTTGATAAAAATTAAGTGGACGAAAGACAATATAAGTTAGTCGAGCTAAATTAATCGCGCTTATTAGCCGCTTCTCATTGACCGCACGACGCGATCGTTAAGAGACCGCCGCGCCGCGCCGCGCGCCGCAACAAAACCGGCGTTACAATGTTAAAATAAGCGAATACGCCTTTCATTTTCAGGGTGCAGCGTGAAATTTGCGCTCGGTCAGCAGGGCCCGGTCTTCATCCTGGAGCCGCCGAGCACCCTAGTCTTTTCAAATACCACGGGCTCCCAATTAGGCTGCTCCGCACACGGCAGCCCGACGCCGCATGTCACGTGGATTACCAGCCCGGACCAGAGATCGGTTACAGCAGTTCCGGGGCTCAGGTAAATCACGTTTCGTAAATCACGTTTCTGAATGTCCAACCGCTTCGACCGATCACGTTCGTGGTCATGGGTCACTTTTGCATAAATTTGTCAGGACACTATACGTTTAAATAAAACCGTATGTATCCCTTGAACGTACGCGAAGTGAAAGAACTTGTTTTAAACTCGAGTGTGAAATCCGCCTTATACTTTTCTCGCGGATCTACGCGTATCTTTTTCTAGCAGTCCCTTATGCGAATCAACAGAGAGCTCCTTTCATATTCTTTCAGGCAACTTCTGGGCAACGGTACGCTATACTTTCCGCCGTTCCTGGCTCAGGATTTCAGAGCCGAGGTTCACAATGCCCGATACAGATGCCGAGCGACCAGCTCCGTCGGGACCGTACTTTCACGCGAGGTCACTCTCCGCGCTGGTAAGTTGTCTTATCCACGTCTTATCCCTTCCGAAAGTGAAAGCATAGTCTTGTAGACTTACGTGGAAACTCATCCGGTCAAAAGATTTCAAAATGTTTTATCATACCGGCGGAAATGGCTTTCCGACTCTAAGTGGAAAATGTGGTCGCGCGAATAAGATTCAAACTACCATGCCACGCTACCGTGTGGATCGACAGTCCGCCAATGTCGCCGATACACACGATAACCATTATTTATCGAAGAAACGTCATTCGCCACGTACGAGATTCGTTGCAATAACGGACTGGCAGTACCGAACATCCCATTACGTCGGAGTGCTACTGCGAGTGCGGAGCCAACACCTCGCATTTTCAACCGAGAGGCTTCGCGCTATCCAAGTAAATACCGATGGGGAAACGGTTGAAAGCCGTTAAATTGTATCGGAGGAAGTTCGATTCGAGTACGTGGGCGAGTCTTCGCCGTTCCGAAAGACCCGTGGAGGGACAAAACTTTGTCCGGGCGGAGCTACGTGAGCCATCATTTAAATGGCTGATTCTAAGCCGATCATTACTACTGGCGGCGGCCGCGCTGAATTCGCCAGCATCCGCCATACATACTGCACGAATCCAATTGGGAAAGAATTCTTCTTTCGTTTTCATTTACTTTTGATCTGAATGACTATCGAGTGTACCAGTAATAACACTGTTCAACAAAAAAATGCACAAGAAGGAAGATAATCTCTCATTTCCCGTAGTTTTTGAACACTGAATACGACCTCGTTTACCAAATTGCTCTATCACGTTAAAATTTTCAGAAATTTGCGAGTTATAAAAAAGTTATAAAAGTTGTAAAAAAGGACTATTCTAGGACACTTTGGCATATTATAACTATAATATGTGACGTGTTGGAGAATTGCATTGCAATCAAATATATGAAATTAAATATGATGTTGACTTTTATTTTTTGAAACTTTTTATTCTGCCAATTATATAGGTAGAAAAATATTTAATGTAGGATCTATCAATATCATAAAATCAAAGTCACAACTTTGACGCTATAAACCATATATTAATTATAAAAATATTTTCTTGGAAATAAAAAATCGCAGAAAAAAATATAAAAAAATTAGTGTAACTCGTAACTGATTTTTGCGTAATATTATTTAAATGATATTTACGTTTTATAGCAGTCTTTCAAATATTGTTTCGATGATAAAAATAAAAGGTAGATCGAATAGGTATAAATCAAATCACGAAATAATAAATGTATAATATTTACTGACTGAAAAAAAAGCGATGTGCTTATTCGCTTTTTAGCCGGTGCATGTAACCTTTTAAATGGGTAAACATTGATCGCTTTCACGAAGCTCTAAGCTTACGTTGCACTTAGGTTGCTTGCTTTCTCAACGGCGTTTTCGTGACGTGTTTTTAACCCTTCAAGTAAAGGCAAAAGTGTCGTCGATTTTGCAAAAATGACTGCCACTATGTAAACCGCAAGAAAAAAGTTTAACGTAAAAAATTCAAGCCAAATTACTATTTTTAAAACACGTTTTGGATCTGCCTGTCGTCAGTTAAGGCAAAAGAATGAAGTCGTCTCATGACACACATACGACATTCTTGCGCGGTAATATCGATAAGCTTATAAAACCCAAGAATCCCGCATGTCAAACAATGTGTTTAACCGAGTATTTCAATATACTTTGCGCTCGTTTGTAACAAAACTGGCACGCTTGTCGCATCTCACGGTGCATACAAATTCGAAGAAATTGCGAGAATCCAAATACTCTTTGATGCCGGTCCAAAGGCGGCTGTCTCTCCTTTCAAAGCCGCTTCACGTGAAGCGACATGGAATGCGCGCTCCAGCCGTCGGAAAACTTTCGTCGGAAAGTTTATCAGGATGATTCGTCTAAAACGGGAAGAAAAATTCGCTTCGCCGCTAGTGGTTTCGGAAACTTTCCCCCAAAGTCACTGGACGATGAAAGAACGTCCCAATCGATACCTCTTTGCCGCGCTGTCCTTGTCCCGCGCGAACCGTCCGCCGATATAAAGCTTCTATCTACTCCCACCAACGAACGCTTTCGTTAAAAGTTCACAGTCCGCCCCGCGGAGTATAGGCATAAATAATCAAGTCATTCTGCTCGTGCTTTTCGCGAAAACAAGTTTAATATGGTTCCAAAATGATGTATGAAGGTCGTTCAAGCATAAATCGGAATTGTTTTTCCAATGAATCTCGTTTCTTCGAGAATAACAAAAATTAATAAATTCAAAATTATTTTACCGCTGATACAACTCCTCTTTTTTTTTCATTAATATCAAAAGATAAAGAAGAAAAAACTCTTCCTAACTATAAACACTATATAATTATCAATTTTTCCGATGTGAGTGAGAAAAATATAGTTTAACTAAATATTTAAATATATGACGAATTAATATATGACGAGTTTATTGCGTCAAAAAAATCTGAAATGGTAATAGCAAGTGTATGACGATAACGCGTCATGATTTTAGATAATAATAGTTAAAAGATAAAGCAGTTAGAGAAATTAATAACTATTCGCATGTAATCGTACGACACGCATTCATTAACGCAACATGTAAGTTATCTAACAAAGATCCCCGGAGAACGTCTCGTTTCACTTTATTTCCTTCTATACGCGAGAACATCGGCCAAGGGGATCTTCTAGCGGTGCTTCTTCTGAAACGAGCGAGCCAAAAAGGAACGGTTCACTTATCTAAAATGACATCGGCCGTCCCCACGTGCTCGCCAAAGAACTTATTCTGCAAGGGAGGGAGATAGAGTCATTGTCGAAATTCCCTTTTGTAAGGATCGCGTTTCCCGACGAGCTTGAGAATTCGGTATCAACATGTCCAGTCTTCGTTCTCTTCGGGCGAGAAGAACACTCCCGAAGGACCGAATAGAGAACCCAGCGATGGGAATATTCATTATCCTACGTTATACCGTCACCGGTCCCGGTAGCACGGAGAATAATGTCTGAAGAGCTGTCTAGCGTTTTAAAAATTTAAAAGGGGGTGTATCGCGTTGGTTTAACCTTTAGCGGGGGAGAATAATCGTCGCTCGCCAAGAGCTGCTCCCGTTTAATCTTAATTTTTTTTCAAATGATTTCATTACGGAAGGTGTACGAGAACCGTACGTAACGGTCGTGGAATCTTATATTTCACATGCTTTCCCGCGCGATTTTCCCGTAGCAAAAAATAGCTCGAGGGGTATTTAACGTCGGCAAAATAAAGTATCTCGACGAATTTAACCATGGAAACATGAATAAATAATCGTTCCATATTATTATTTATGCGATAAATGCAAATTGGCACTTAATTAAAAACTAAAAGGTTATATTAAATTATAAATTCGTTTCATTGATTAAAAATATATTTAAATTGGAGAGAGATGAACGTAGTATATGAATGTGCCGCGAAGCGCAATGGGCGTTGCACGTGCATGCGTGCATAAGGAATTAAACAATCGCGCGCGCACTGCATCGTATCGTACATTCTAATCCCTTGAAATTTGTATACTGGATATTTATTCGGCCGTGTTACGCGACGAAACCGTATTTCTCCATACACGTGCCGAGTATGGATGCTATAGGAAAGAATTATTGCCCACCGCACGGTGAGAGATCACCCGTTTCCGCAGACGGACGATTCTCTAGCGTACCGCTCTTATTCTTCTTTATTTTCTTCATTTTATCAACGGGGAAGTGCGCGACTAGAAAAAGAACGTAACCACATTAGCAACCCGCCACTAGTTCTCGAGAAATGGTCTTGGGCAGAAAAAGGTCCACCCTTTCGGACGACAAATGCTTGTATATGTGTAATTCCAGCAAAACGGTCGACGGTTTTAATCACGCACAAAGCACGTTTTACGTTCCTAAGAGGAATGTACACAAGAAATATCTCGCGGCACGACGATAAGATACGAAACTTATCAAAATACGCGCGGGACTTTAAATTAAGGTAATTAAAGAATTATCTTAATCGATCAGCTTAATTGCAATGCAATTTCCAGCGAAACAAAGAATTTAGATGAGTTTGTTCGTTTTTAGTCTTCTCTATCGTATTTGCGTCGTGTTCTAACCGGTCCTTGGCTGGTTGCGATATAAGTGGCAATATATCTGTCCCGTCCCGGCGTAAAATCCATCCTCGGAAAATTCGATTTAAAAAATCTACCGTCTCTTCTCAGAGAGAACCCTGTACAAGCACAAGGGTTTAGCAAAACACCCTCGTTGCGGCGATGCATCGATACGCCACGGTGTGCACGGCACATTTTCACGCCGCATCAGCGCGTAATGGGCGGTAAGCGCGCAGAGCGCGCGGTATCAGAGATCCGGCGTGAGCGATCTCACACAAGGGAGACGAGGGAAGGGATCGAGGGAGGGGGAAGGACGAATCCGTCCGTGAAGAGAGGAGGAAAGTTAATTTCAACGATTTCTAGGAATTCGTGGAAATATCGTTGCCCGCCTGGCTGGAGATCCGCGCATATTGGCTTTATTTGCACATTTCATTTCACCCCGTTCTCTCTCTCTCTCTCTCCCTTTCGCTCGCTCGTTTACTCGTGCCTGTGCTATTTCTCTCGTATCCTCTCACTGGCGCATCTCAATTTTACCGTCACGTACCATGTCCCCTTCCCGCATACCTGGTCCCGTCCTACCCTTTCCTCCATCTTCCGATTCACACAAACCGAGGGGTCTAACCGAAGGGAGGGGAAGGTAGGGCGCCTGGCGTCGGGACACCATCCGAGAACCCCCCAATTTCCGACGCCCCGGACGGCGAGAAGGGTGGAACGACACGACCCGTCTCGTCACTAGGCGAACGGTAGTTCCTCCGATTCACAACCTCTCTTGGCTTTTCTCGTTTCGCGTCTTCTTCCCGGTGCACATTCCTTGGCTCCGTTCGCCGAGCTTTTTAAGCTCTCCCTTCACCTTCCCCTCCGTCCTGCTGCCTCGCTCCCTCTATACTTCGCGAGCTATCGAGGAAATCGCGCGCGTTACTTCGGCACGAATGTTTACGGACGAATCCAGGGGGTGTCTCGACGGCACTTGAAAAACGTGAATTTTTCAGTAACCTTAGCGGCACGTAGATCTTGGAAATTGGTCACGTGTTTGGGCCGATCCGACCCAAAAGTATTTTTCATGATAACTGAATAATAATGTAAGACATATTCATTTTTTGTAAACGCATCATAATTTAGAGTGTATTGAGCATATGACGGTATTAAAAGTGGCGGTCATGTGTCTTTTAAATTAAAAGATACACTAATAGATTAGATTCCATTTAAAATCGGTCAAAACAGAGAGATAATATGTGTTTCGAGGTAACGAGGGCGATGGAGACGTAATAATGCGTTTTGAGTTACCGTACTCACTTAAGCAATTACATGGTTAATATAACTAAAGATGCAAATGCAGGAAATTAATCGCACACTTTGTGCCAACATTCATTATAGCGGAGCGTGTGAGTAGAATACGTGTGTATACGCGCGAGCAGGTGTGTCTCCGGAGAGTGGAATATGCGACCTGAGCGCTGTTTTCCCAGCATCACTGTTATACATATTGATGTATGAGTGTGTACTTAGATTGAGGGTGATTAGATTTGGAGAGAGAGAGCTTGTCTCGTACCTCAGCATCTTATATCTTAACCGCGAATGAAATTTGCAATTGTATCGAATAAGATACGTAAGACAATTTGATTGATCGAAAGACAAATTGATTGGATGTTACATATAACGATCAAAAATTCTTCCGTCTAAAATTTCACCGTCGGAAAACGAACTTAATAAAATGTTTTCTTATACACGTATATAGGAATATAAAATATTTTTCGTACACTTTTGATATATCACCTCTTGCTAATACAGGCGATTCAGGTGCTTGAAATTTTACGCTCGTAAATTAACGTGTAAGGGAATAAGAGGAGTGAATCGCATTACAACGCAGCCATTGTCCATGGACTTGAAATAAGTTTGATCGTTCATTATGCATGCTTCTACTTCCCTATGTCTTATTTTCCACTTTCTGCCTGTGGTAACTTCTTAATAATCATCCATCTTCCGCTTTCAACGCTATGTCACTTCGGGTCGCTTTACTTTTCCTATCCTTTTTCTCCGACTTTCTGTTATATACGAATATAACAGAATTTTATTACAGAGGCTGTCTCGCATCAAATGTAATTGATATGACTCGCAGATCCCCTTCAATCAATGTTAAATCAATTTTCCTTATCGAAAACTGACGGTAATGGTATAATATTCCTAATTTTAAGATTATTGAGCTATATCTCAATAATTAAATTTTAAAAATTACGGTTTTTTGCATTCCATTTAAAATTATGAAGAATAAACTGTTAATATCTATTAGCAGCTCGAAAGCTTAGTTTTCAAAAGATTTGATAGAGGAATATCAAGATTAAATCGCACTTTTTTTTTCTTATAAATTGACTTGATGTTAGACATTTTGGGAGATGTTTCGCATAAATGTAAATTTTTTGTAGTAATTAATTCTATTAAATTAAATGTATTGTTTGAACAATTTGATCTGTTACTTACATTGCAGTATTGACGGTACCCGGATACGACGTCAGGGTAAACAGACAACCCGTCATGGAAGGATGCAACGCGGTGTTGTCCTGTACAGCTCGGGAAGATGTTAAGGAACATCTCACTGTAACCTCCTGGTTTCGTGACGACGCCATTCTCTTACCTGGAAACACAGACACCGGTGAGTAACTGCGCGTTGACATATTTGCTATTTTACTTGATCAAAGGTAGCGCGTTTAGCGTTGACGCTAAACTTTCTCGAGATTAGCTCTTATGTTCGAGTATCGACAACGCACTCGAAATATCATGCGTATCACGTATCCGTCGTTAATTTTTCGCTTTGAACATATTGTCGAGAAAAACAAATTCGAACTAATTCAACGCCGAGCCATCAGTTTTTTATCGATATATGCACAGAGATGCGAGTGGATATGAGGTTTGATGGATATTGAGGTCGAAATGAGTTTACGAACGTAAACGTGTCAATGCGTTTGCCGTGATTACAGAGAATTAAAAAAAATCTGATAGGGAAATGCACACACGTTCAGGATAAACGCATATAAATGAAGAGGTAAAAGGATATATCCGAAGTGCAATTCACACCCCCTCATCGCTCATAATCCCTCATACATAATAATTTATAATTATAGAGTCGCATTACTTAAGGGATTATTGCAATTTTTATGAATTACGGTAAATTTCACAAGAAAAGGGCACATAACTCGAAAAGGATTAAATTAACGCAATTATGACCGTTAGCGAAGCGAGTGACATACATATACAGAGAGGAAGAGAGAGAGAGTGTGCAAAATGCTTGATCTCTTGGATGAGCATCCGGTATGCGCGCGAGTCCACATATACTCGCACACGTACCACTCGGGCTACACACGTACGTGCGCTAACTCGGCGATTTAGATCGTCCTGTACACGCTCAAGCATTCATGTCCCATACATATTTATGCCGCTCGGTTGCACGTAACCGGTAGCGGTGTGCGCGTAACTGTACGTACGCGTGTGCCGTTGGAATATCATGGGAAGCATCGCGTCATGTCGGGGCTTGATACGTTTGTTTCGTAACTAGGCGGCTAACATTGCGTCGTCCGCATATATACGAAAGCACCATCTGCACATCCGGGGGTGCGGTTACGTGTCTCCCGGCGCCGTATACGTCGACGTGTGTGTGTGTGTGTGCTCTCCCGCGGTTATCGCCGCACGCGTGCGAAGTGCGGACGCGCGCCGTCGCGAGAACAGTCCGTATCTTTATCCGAAGACGACGTCGTCGATTCCGCCGTCCGTCAACCGACGTCGCGCCAGTGTCGGAAGATAGAGAGGAATGAAGCGTCAGGCATATATACACATATAGACGTCCTCGTGACGAGCCGAATTGATACAATAGCTGTCCCCCGAAACGAAGATACCATCTTCTGTCGATACCGGAAGAAAATTTTTGTTTCTTCTTCTCATATTGTAACGGAATTAATTAATGTCACTCAACGAAACAAAAGAAAATTAATGTCTAGCATGTCGATTTATCTATTCTAAAATTAGCATTCTTAAACTCGAATATTTGTTCAGCATTTATTTCTGTACTGTAACATAGAATTTGTAGAAAATATCTGATTGACAAAAATGATAGACAATAAAGATATAACTTTTCATTTAAAAAGTAAAGAGATATGGTACTCGTATTGATCTTTGCCATAACTATCATGTTGTAACGTCGCGGATATCGCACAGATTCGAGGACATGAAATTCCGGTTGTACATTGCGGGAAGAACATGACATTTCTATCATTGACTCACGCACACTATAACGATATCGAATCAACGACAATAGTTCTTGTTAGACATCGTAGGGAAGAGAACCACTCTGAATCCGTTCCTATTCGCGATGAATACATCTTGCGCAGATCCGGGGACATATCATCATTAGAATCGTATTATTCGGAATAAGAGGGAATATTCCTCGTGTATTCTAATAAAATTTAGTATAATTTTTAGAGTACAATTTTAATGAAAATAAATGCTCGACACTTTGTATGTAAGCGCCCTCGTTTAAATTTGGAAAATAAAACTATTTTATACAGAGTTCTTTTACCTTGAAATAATCAGTGAAAAATAACAGACTTATAAAAATGATGAAGAATTTAGAATAACCGAAATAAAAGGGTGCATTCGTAGTGACTCCGTAATTTTTCAATCTTCGAGTAATATGTCGAAGATTGCTACAGGAAGTCTCTATCTTTGGCGAAAATATTCCGCCGACATTATTAATTATTCTCTGCAAGCGATAGCGGCGCGCGAAAGTCCGAATAATGTTCCGAGCGTGATGAAAAAAAGATTTCTGGCAGGTCAATCCGAGATAGTCAGGCAGCTTTAGCAAGTCGGTAGACCGGGCTGCGCGATGGCTGTCCGATGGTTGAGCCAAATTGAAAATTTCACGCCTGATGGTACACCCGTCCGTGATCCGAAGAGGTTTCATCGACAGATGCTGAGGATTTTGCATAACCCTTTGCTCCTGTAGACTTGAAATACGGGAGAAAATATTGCTGGAACCGCGTGCACGTTCAGGGATTTATTATTGATATTTCCTAGCTTCCGAATTCTGAGAAGTCAAATAGTATTTCCACTCAGTCTGCCGCGCTATAGAAAGAAGCGGAATAAATCGCGAAGTCGAGAGAAGCATTTCCTCACTGTAATAGTGATAGAGGGAAAATTTTTATTCAGGTGAAATATCTTCAGCATTGTGCATTGAAATTTTTGTACTTCTAATCTGTTTGTACATGTATAAATATTGCGTTCCGTGTAGAAGTCGCGCATTTTATCTAAACTGTAAGTAAAATCGGGAGCTTATATAAAAAAAAAGTCGTAATTATTTAAGAATTGATTAACAATTATGAATATTATAAGTGACTGAAAATTTGTGGATTTTGACCAATTACATTTCGCATAATAAGCCTTGTTTTCTTATTCAATTTTCACGGAGTATCAGAGAATGTTTCATACTTACTTTATGTACTTAATATGTTTATTCGATAAAAAGATTCGATAATTTGTTTATTCGATAAAAAGATTCGATAATTTTCGATAAAAGTTCAGTATATGAGAAAATTCGGTACCAAGTTTGCTAAAGAATCTGTAATCGAGAGAAAGCGCGAGATGCCTGAGACATGCTATATATTTTTAAATCGATCTGTGTATAAGTATGCGGCCTGATTTTGTTCACAGGTGGGAGATTCGTAGTCACCTCGCAGGGTGATCTTCATATTAGGGGCGCCAGACCGGAAGACGGCAGAGCGACGTATTCATGTCTAACCCTACACGCCTTGACCAGCGAACGAAGAAAAAGCGAACCCGCCACTTTAACAGTCACGGGTAACTGCCAGAGCCGGATAAACCTTTTGCGAGATAAATATAAAATCAAGATCCGGATTAAAATTTAATCTACTTCCGCGGATTCCGCTGTATTGCTGTATAATAGAGTGGCCAGGAAGATTATTCCTTGCCACTCGTTCATCTCTTTTTAAATTTATTATCACTGTTTTATTTGTAGAACCAACCGGTTTCTCGCCGCCGCGATTGATGCAACGATCTGAAATCGCCATTTCCGCCGAAAGCGGCTCCGATGTTCACCTCACGTGCTCGGCGCAAGGAAGTCCGCCACCGCAATTTACCTGGTATCGCGATGTTAATGGTTGGTTTAATTAGGGGAATGTTTACCGAATAAGCTATGTTAACAGTAGCGCCGAACAAACTATACCAGCTGTGTTCAAACATCGATTTCTCGATAGCGTTTATACTGTGTTACGTTTAAACAATGTTGTCACATAATAAATAACTTCGTTAAAAATAAGAAGAAAAACCTATATTTAAAAAATGTACTTCTTTAATATTAAAAAACGCTATCGGACGTTATTATAGATATGGAAAAAAAAGAAATCTGTTTGTTTTATCAAAAAAGCTATAAAATTGTCGCCGATTTCTCTCCCTCTCTTGTGTACGGAATACTGTCGACATTTAACGCAAATTTAATCTAACATTACGCAAATATATGCAAACTTTGCTGATATGACCGTTACAGGACAGATACATCTGAATGTCTTATTCTAGGCCACTCAATACCGGTCGAATCGTTCGGCCGTATCCAGCTTTGGGGTGATTTGATGCAAATTCGTCGCGTAGATGCGCAAGACGCAGGAAGATACGTTTGCCGGGCCAGCAATCAACTTGGCGAGCAACGAGCGGAGACGCACTTGTCAGTCACATCAAAGCTAAACGCTCGGATTCAGCCGCGTGTGCAAGTAGGAGTCTGATTTATGCAAATGGATAATTTCTCTCTTAAATGTATGACACTTTATATTAGCAGACTGAAAGAGATATAATAATATAAAGGTAGATAGAACATCGTCTCACGCACAAAGAGATTTTCTTCGACATTCAGGAATTAATGTGATGGAAAAGGAAAACTTTTATCCTATGAAAAATTATTAAGCTTGCGCCACAGTATAATATTAGCAAAAGTTATTTATCCGATATAATAGGGAAAACAATTAATGCAAATCAAGTATTTAATCCACTTATTACAGATAACAGTGCTCTACTTTTATCGTAGTGTAATGGAAAATTGGGTTAAACTAAATATGATTGCGTTACCTATATTTATGGTAATTGCGTCTACGATAATTAATTAACAATTATTACTTTCTCTCGCTCTCAACATTAAATTAATTAATAAAACAATTATTAAATGATGATTACTTGGTCATAAATTCATCACAGATTGGCACTAAATATAAAAATACATTAAATGTGTCATTGTCATTAACTTAACAAAAGCAACTCTCCCGAGGGTATTAATCTTATTGCATGTTGAGGAAGTCTTCTCAAGAAAACAACATAAAAATCGCAGAGATAGACACGAATTCGCCCGACTGCGATATAGATTCGCTTGTCATCATTCGCAGGTCATTAATTCCGGCGAGACCGCCACGATGAACTGCACGGTCGAAGGATATCCGGTCGAGAGCGTTGAGTGGCTACATGACGGTGTCCCAGTATTGACCGCGCAGGACACGAGGATCAGATTGTTAGCTCCCTTGGTGCTCGTGATAGGCTCCGTTGGTCGCAGAGACAAAGGGATGTATCAATGTTTGGTGAGAAGCGACAAGGAAAATGCTCAGGCCACCGCCGAACTCAAGCTCGGAGGTCAGCAAACGCATCGTCCGCTTTTAATACCCGTTATATCCCACCTTCGTTTTAGCCGTTTCTATAATCTATTCTTATACCATTAATTTATATGCATAAATATATGCATATTTTACGCGTTCTATTATTGGATAATTAAGTTTTCGTTACTTTTCCCATATAAATTTCTCTTCTTCCGAGAGAACTGGCTCGTGCCTGTTTAAAAAAACGGATTTTTGAAAACAAATTTTTAGACACGGTCCCGGAATTGCAGTACACGTTTATTGAGCAGGCACTACGACCGGGCCCGCCGGTCTCTCTGCGATGTTCTGCTACTGGTTCACCGACGCCATCCTTTACGTGGCTACTAGACGGTGAACCACTGAGTCAGATTGCAACTGGACACAGGTAGATCGTACCTATGTTCTGATATATTGGCGTTATATTGCGCTATCTTCTAATCAGGAACTATACGCGTAGATACGCGATAGGCCAATACGTGGATCAATCCGGTGACGTGATCAGTCACTTAAACATTTCATCGGCGGGAGCCGAGGATGGTGGCCTGTATGCTTGTGTGGCGTCCAACACTCTAGCGATCGTCGAGCACAAAGCTAGATTGAACATTTACGGTACGGCATGCATACAAGATAATAATTTCATAATTATATACATACATTTAAATCGAGTCTTCAAAAATCGAGTGCGTTAATTAGATCTATTAGATTTACATCCGCAAATATCGAGAACGCATGAAAATTTTAAGCGAGACAAGGAAGAGAGTCTCGAGTAAGCGGGAAAATTGATTCAGCTCGTGGAAGCGAGTTCAAATCGGGGTAATTCTATAATAAGAAACCACTTTTAGGACCGCCGTACATCCGATCGATCGGCCCGGTTCGCGCCATCGCTGGTGTCGACATTACAATAGCGTGTCCTTACTCAGGATACCCGATCACATCGGTCGGATGGACCCGAGGTGGTGCCGAGTTGCCCTTTGACATTAGACAGCGGGTCGACAGTGAGGGCCATCTTACGATCCTCACGGTAGATCCGAATGATGCCGGTACTTACACGTGTATAGTTCGAGCAAGTTCCGGGGAGACTGCCAACAGGGATATATTACTAACTGTTAATAGTAAGTGAGAACGAGAGAGTGGTCAGCGTGAAACAGAGAAGTAGAACTAATTAGATGGATGTTTCATAAATTTATATAATTTATTAAGCTCTGAAATGTATTGCCTGTCTAACGACAGTATATTTTTGATTAGAAATATTGTAGCATTTCAAATCTTATTTCAAGAGGATCAATGCAGGAAAATATAAAGTTGTAAAAAAGATTGCAATATGTATTGTGATGCAATGTATTGTTACGTTCTCCAGACCTTATGATTCCTTTCTTCGCGCAATTGTCGGTGAGACCATTCTACAGCGAAAGAAATGAATAGACACCCACGGGCGAACAGTTACTGATTAGTGGAGGAGACAATAGTCCAGACAATTTTTTTTTGTTCTATTGAGTTCAATAACAGAGCATCGTGCAAACACACACACACACACACACACACACACACACACACACACACATTCTTAAGTAATAAAAAGAAAAACAAAGCGGATTTAAAAAGAAAACAATCACGGTATAATCCAAAATTATCCTTCCTTTGCTTTATTATTATTAAAAATCAATATATTTTTGAAAAATTGGAAAACGGTTGACTATTTACGTGAATTGATTTTGTGTAAATAAACGTCTCAATTTTTTGTAACTTAAAAGATAATATCGGAAGTCCCAATCTACTACGAAACACATTCAGAATTAAGGGAAGCAGCAGAAACTGTTAGCTCAAGCGCAAGGAAATTTTAAACATTTAAATTTAACTAATAGAAATTTAGATTTATTCAAAAATCTTGTTACTTTCCTGACAGGCAATTTTCCCGTTTTACTCGCGTTACAGCTTTCCCATTTTTTCCTGCTTTTATAGCAGAGATACAAAAATTTTCCAACTGATTCTTCCTCCATCATGTATATACATATAATTAGTTAGTTTTTTTATCCATGAGATTATAATAACTAAAATTAATTTAATAATTAGAACTGTTTCAAGAAGATTCTAATTCATGTCCTCTGCACGAATGTAAAATGTAACATCCGCGAATCATCTACATATATTCACTTCCAAATCACGTATATTATTTACTTTATAGCTTCCGAAGAAATTATTTGTAAGATTTGTATAATAAATCCATAATAATAATTTTCTTTTCTTTATTTAAAGAGCTCTTGCCCTCAAGTCTTTGTCATTCAAAATCGTATAAGGTAATTCACTCTTAAATAATGATTAAATTACTTTATCTGAAACAAAGGACCGATGAGTGCATAGAGAGTATTTTTTTAGAACGTTGACTTATACATCTGAGATTTGTATGATGCGTTCGACTCGTAGTCGCGCGTCTCAGAGCGTTAACTGGCAAGATTGTATCTGTGTCCTTTCGTATTTCACCTTAACTTTACCAAAACAGAAAGGAATCTCGGGGTTTGGACGTAACAGTATAGCATAGCGCAACATGTAACTTTTCCATTTTGTGCGTACTTTGCAGGTCCACCAGTAATGAGTCCCTTCAGCTTTCCCGCGAATTCGCAAGAAGGCAGTCGTGCTCAAGTGACTTGTAGCGTGACGTCGGGCGATCTTCCAATCTACATTTCCTGGTTGAAAGATGGCGAGCCACTGCCTTCTTCCCTTCGCGTAAGCATTATTTCACTTCACAAAGTTCAGCTCTATACGAAGAAATATTCGACAATTTCTCTCTACGCTCCTCTCTAATTTTTGTGTCTTCGACGACAAAAGATAAAAAAGTAACGCAAACTGCAACTTTATTTAAAACTATGTACGTATCTATGTACATTTTACCTATAAGAACTAATTTTTAATCTTTTTATATTTTTCTTCGAAAAAGTTTCTCCTTTTGAAAATACACATTTTCTAGTAATAAAACTAGTGTGAAAAATATTTAGTAGCCTTTGTGAATAATGTTCTTCAAACAAATGGAAGCTCAATAAAAGCAAATTTTAAAAATAGCATATAAAAAAAATAGAGATTTTATCGATTTTACGGCCTTACACAAATGCAAAGGAGAAAATATCTTTTATTTTTCTTCTAATTCGAAAAATATGTGTCTTTTATACTTATCCATTATCTAGCTAGGATAATAAAAATAGCGTGATATCTTAATTTGTATGTTTCGCATAAATCATATTCCTATTTATGATCGCGTTTCTGCCCTACAGATTGAAGAGCGAGGTGCCGAGTTCTTCAGCCTCCTCGTCTTCAAGGAACTGTCGTCGCGGCACAGCGGCAAATACACCTGTGTGGCCACGAATAGCGCCGCGAAGGTCAACCACACGGCCGAACTTTTGGTAAAAGTACCGCCTCAATGGATATTCGAACCACTAGACGTGGCGACTCTCCTGGGTAACCCGTTAAATGTCCATTGCGAGGCCAAAGGTTTTCCACCACCGCGTATCACGTGGCTGCGTGCCAGAGGCAGAACGTCCAACGACTATCAACCGCTGGTCGATGGTTCCGATGGTAGACTCACGATATTGCCTAATGGATCTTTGTGGACGGCTTCCGCCGGTCCGCAGGATGAGGGTTACTATCTCTGTAGGGCTAACAATGGCATCGGATCCGGACTAAGCAAAGTGATATACGTGTCAGTGCATGGTAAGAATAATTATGCGAATTACAGACCAATTAATTATAAAGATCCAATACAAAATCTAGAAATATGAGTAGAAGAATTCTCGATTGTTTAAATAATCAGTTCATCAATGCAGAAAAGTTCAACAAAAATGTTAATTAGTCAATCGACACTTCACGAGTTTATATTTTTTTAAAACATGATTAAATAAAAAAAATAAAATAACTTCTATTTGATAATAAAAAAAAGCATTTCTTTTAATAAAAAAAAAGCATTTCTTTTAATAATCACCTTTTTTAATAATAAAAATCTCTAAAGATCGATTAATTTATTCACAGTAATTTTATTTCAAATGTGATATTTGATATTTGAAAATTATTGAAAATCTCGCTGAGCAAACATCAAATCAAAATTTACGATTTTTGCAGAACCGGCGAGATTCGAGTTTCAGAGTAAAAATGTAACGATTCGCCGTGGAGAATCCGTAACTATCGATTGCACTGTAATCGGCGATAATCCTATAGAGGTTCAATGGATGCACAACAGTGATCGATTGGATATGAGCAATCATAGACTAAGCATCGGTCAAATAAAGACTGACAACGGCCTGAAGTCCCAATTATCTATCGCAAACAGTGATCGGCAAGATTCCGGGGTCTACAGATGCACCGCTGACAACGCTTATGGAAGAAGCGAACATCTGATTTATTTAGCAGTTCAAGGTAAAGCACGCATTTTTATTATTAAACCTTCTCATTTTGCACAGGTCAGCATTAATTTTTATTAATAGCTACATCCGAATCGACGTGCAACGAAAACGCTTTACTTCAAACGATGTTTGTATTTTACAGAGAGGCCGGATCCTCCAGCTGGACTCGAAGTAATAGAGATCGGTTCCCGATCAATACGGTTATTATGGAAGCGAGCTTTCGACGGAAACAGCCCTATAAGAAATTACGTGATACAATATCGCTCGCTGAGCCACGGTATGACCGATGATTGGAATCCCGTTAAAACGCACAATGTCACGTACACGCCAGGAAGCTCCAATAGCGGTAATTCTATACATCCGACTCAAAACGGTTCGTCCATATACCTCCGATCGATATCGCGGTATCTGTCCGTCCCCTTCGTGACTTGTCTCAATTCTAGGCTTATCTCCGTTCGAAACCACCGGCGATGATCAAGAGGTAGCTCTGGTCGGTGGTCTTCATCCGGCCGTTACCTATACCTTCAGGATATTCGCTATAAACTCTATCGACGCGAGCGGACCGACGGAACCAGTCGTGGCGAAAACTCAGGAAGAAGGTAAATGTCTCGTATGACAATGCGATCGTATGACTGAAATCTTACTGTATTGTATAACATTGATATCTGCAATAGCACCTACCGAACCACCGCAAAACATCAAAGTGCAATCTGCCGGGCCTGGAGAGCTCATGGTCAGTTGGCAAGTAAGTAACGCCAATTCATAGACGTGATTTACAAGTACTTTAGGATTAATGCTCTTGAAATAAATAACGTATCAATGTTATTAAAAAATCGAGAAACAATTTGAAAACTCATTGGAATGTATTTGTTTTTTTAGTCACCTCCAAAAGAATCGTGCAACGGTGATCTGCTAGGATACATAGTGACGTGGTCGGAACATTCGTCGTCGACTTCGGGTGTCAATCAAAGTAAAAGTTTAACCGTAAACGGTTGGGCGACGACAAAGGTGCAGCTGACCGGTTTAAGAAAATTTACGAAATACGGCATTTCGATCCGAGCTTTCAACAGCATAGCCAGTGGACCAGCTAGTGCTCCCATCGTGGGCACTACTCAAGAAGGAGGTACATGATCGAGAAATCGTATCTATGCGAAGCAACAGTGACCGGATATATTTAAATCTCCATTCACATTCGTTTCGTAGTACCGGAAACGCCACCGACTCAAGTGACATGCGTTCCATTGTCTTCCCAAAGCGTCAAAGTGTCTTGGAGTCCGCCTCCGCCTCATCAGCACGGCGGAATTATTCAAGGATACAAAGTCTATTACAGGCCGGTTCCTACTGATAACAGTGAGTCACTCGCTACATTAATGAACAAAAAATGTTCGCAAGAGATTAATCTTATAAGGCATTATTATGTTTTACAAGACATTATTAGATGTTAATTTATTTTCCTATCGCAGTGGATATATCGACGGTCGGCGAAGTTAAAAGAACTTCCAGCATGGACACTTACTTGCACACATTGTACAAGTATACGAATTACTCCATCAAGGTATTGGCTTACACAGGCGCGGGTGACGGAGCGTTGAGTCCACCGATCTTCTGTATGACGGAAGAAGATGGTGAGATATCTAATGCAATTTTAGTAAATAAGAAGAACTGGTTATCTAAAATTATAAAATAAACAATCCGGCATTTCTTTTGCAGTTCCAGGCCCGCCCGCTGGCATTAAAGCACTGGCGTTAACGGCGGAAAGCATATTAGTTTCCTGGTTGCCGCCGTTGCAGCCTAACGGAAATGTCTCGAAATACACTGTGTATAGCAGAGAAGCTGGCTCGAAAAATCATAACGCGCACACGATGCACGAACCGCCGTCATCGCCTACGGATACTCTTACGATGGAATTACGAGATTTAGTGGAGAGGTAAGTACGAATATCATAACGTGTTGATTGTAACTCTTTTGCAATGTTTTTTACAAACAGATTCCTAATGTCTTAGGCAATTATACGAGTTTTGGGTATCGGCAACGACCGGTCTCGGAGAAGGGGAACGGACCACCATAGTTTCGCAAACAACGAATACCAGAGGTGCTTGTGGATCACATATTCGAAAATTTGCTTTCAGAATTAAGATTTCTAATTTATTTATTGCATGTCTTATACGTTGCCTGATATACTTCTCGTAAATTTTTCTATTATAAGAGCATAGAACTGATAGAACTCATTCCGTAGCTCCCGCTAGAGTGGCGTCCTTCTCGCAAATATTAAGAAGAGCTGTAAAATCGTCGGTCACCCTGTCGTGTTTAGTGGTCGGAAATCCTACGCCACGACCTATTTGGACATACAGAAACAATCAAATCACCACCGGCAGGCATTACGAACTTACACCCGACGGGCACCTTAACATACGCGGTAGGTATCTCACTCTTTAACTTATTCCTCGCTACTTGCAAAATCACTGTACTTGATCTAGACACTCGAGTGCAAATTTAAAATCTATAACATTACATAAGCTAATTATTTTTTAATCTAAATTATTAAACTTACAAATTACTTAACCTACAAATTATTATCATAATAACCTTCTCGATCATCTTTCAGGATTGGAGCAATCGGTCGCAGGGAATTATACTTGTTCGGCTAGCAACTTATTCGGCGACGACTCCATCACGTATTCATTAGTTGTAGTGATGCCACCCAGAGCACCGACACTAGAATTGCAATATACAACAACCAACAGTATCAGATTCCGTTGGAATCATCCTGACAACGGCGGTGCTACTATACAAGGTATTGAAAAAGTAACCGATAATCGCGTCACATATGTATTTTTATAAGTAAAGTATCTTTCTTTTATGCCAGGATACGTGTTAAGCTACAAAAGGGATCAGGGTGGATGGGAAGAAATTGCCTTATCTCCTGAGCAGACGGAATTCGTGCTCTCTGGATTAAAATGTGGTTCTTCCTATTTAGCGCATTTAACAGCACACAATCGCGTCGATACCGGCGACCCGAGTCCGTTAATTAGCGCAACAACGAAGGGCACCGGTAAGTAAGATATTCTATTAAAATAAGCTACAAGATCGATTTGGCTTAGAATCAAGTTCAAGTGTCAATTAATACAAACTTTTCTATTGAAACGGCGACTATTAATTTCCCTCAACTTACATTCCAGCGCCCCTATTGCCTAAGGAAAGAGATATTATTTCGGCAAACGGCACGTCGGTGAAATTAAATTTATTATCTTGGCCTAACGGAGGATGCCCCATTCAATATTACACCGTCGAGTATCGTAGGCGAATCAATACGGAACCGTGGATTTTGGTGGCCAGTAGAGCGACCGATAACGTCGTGATTCGTGATTTAAAAACGGCATCGTGGTACAGTTTACGTTTGACGGCTCACAACGACGCTGGCTCGACTCAGGCTCAAATGGAGTTTGCCACGACCACGTTAAGCGGAGTCAGTATCGGTCCGCCCAACGATCTGATAATGGAGGACGATATCAAGAAGACTGTGCCTAATCATAAAGTTTTGTATGTCATCGTACCACTCATCTGCGCAATCGTTTTGGTTGTTTCTGCCGTTATCCTGGGATATGTCATGCTTAAACGTAACGGCAGGTAAAGCATAATCCCGGCTCTTGAAACTCTATTTTACTTTATTTACTTTGTAAAGGCCCGTATTCTCTGCCCGCATTTATTTCTGAAATTCTATGGTATATGTAATGTGAACTATATGCTAAATGCGCGCATTTATGATAAAAGTGAACTGAGAATGCGAGCCTTTACCACCGGCCACGATCAGATTCTTATTAATCGCTTTTTTAACATTGTTTTTCGACAGAGCGACCTATCTAGGCGAGATATTACCGGGACAACAGCAGCAACAACAAGCTTTAGGAATAGTTCAACAACAACAGCACCAGCAACAACATCATCACTTGTCCAGTTGTATGTCGACCGTACAACTCAAGTCGACGGCTGAACGAGACAACAGACGTAATCATCAGGTTTACACTAGTTCGCCAGTGAAGCAAGAAAATCACAAATCCGCCGATCACGGATCTGGTACGTGTGTTCGCGGGATAATGAGTTATTTGTGTAAGGTGAATGTACCTTTACGAATGCTCTGTTATCCTTCACAGAAATGTATGAGATAAGTCCGTACGCCACGTTTAGCGTTCCCGGAAGAGAGAACCGTTCGGTCACAACTGCGACGCTCGATTACACGATGCAATTCAAGACTTTTGGTCATTTGGAGAACGAGGACATCAACACTATCGATTATGACAGATCCAGCGTGGAATTCGAAAGGTAACTGGCTTCTTCCGCCGCTTCTTAACTTCTGACTCTTCGTGAAATCCGTTTCGTGTTTGTGTCCCTATTTTTTTGCTCTTCTCTTCCTCTTTCTGGTGTTCTTTGACGCGCAGGTCGAAAACACCAAGGTGGCACAAGCAACGCTACTTTCCGAGCATCGCGGAAGCCGAGAGCAAACTGCGATCGAGTCGACAAGGCTCCGGGAGCGACACGTCCGGAAGCCCTTGCGGCGAATGCGCCGGGCCTAGTTATAGAGTGCCAGTAAAGCCTTGTAGAGGTACAATTATGTATTCCTACTCCCACAATTTTGTAGACAAGAAGAAATCGCGTAGAAAATAATTTATCGAGGAAACCAGCTGCACACGAATAAATCTGCGTGTATAACAACGCGATTCTCCTTACAGATGTATTTTCGCGAGGTGTCGAATCGAGTACGGAATCTAACAACGAAGGCTCGCCCTCACTCGCGAGACGACGAAGCCGACAGCCGAGCCGGTCTACTCGCAGGTAGCCAAGGTTTGTTTGTTTCCACATAGCACTCAGTCTTGACTATTCGATATCGGCCTCTTATCGTTTTCACACCGACGCGAGAAAGAAGCGCAATGACGCGAGTCATTTAGCAATTAGAAATTTTTTACGAGTGTTAAACATTTATATATATTTATTTTATGATTATTATTGCAAGAGACATGTTGAAAATACATATATCCCGATAGAGTATCTTGTGATACATATATGACATATTGAGTTTTTACGTCATTGCGCTTCATTCTAGAGCCTCGTATTTTATACGACGAAGGATACCAAGCATTTAAGGATGTTCTAATATGTTCGCTATTAAACATAACAAAATTTTCGTATTTTTGGGAAAAAATTTAACTAAACCTTTACGTGACCGATGAAAAAATTATCCTTACACGTATAAAAGATGTATTGTATGTATGTACCACCTCATCCTATATGTATATATTTAATTTAGATAATATCAAAGATAATGTTGATAATGGACATTAAATTAATCATCAATTTATAATTAATCCTCGTGAAACATTATCTTACGAACAAGGGATTTGATTAATCGTATTTAGTTAAAGCTGCATTTTATTAATTTCTTAATTCAGGCAACGGTGTCACAAACCTTAAAGAAAAATTTTCCTTCTGACTCGACAAATGTATCCGCTGATCTGTTTGACAGTTCGGTGGAGGATATGACACTATTGCCGCCAAGCGGGTTCAGTGACAGCCGCGAATTGAGCGACGTGGAGTGCGACCGTGACCGTGATCGCGAACGCGATCGCGAATGGCAAGGTTTATCAACCGGGACCCGTCACGGCGGCAGTTTGGGCAGACTTCCGATTGAGGCCGTCGAATCTATGCTCGCTAGGTATCGGCACGAGTCTCCGTAAACAGGCATGCCGAGTACCAAGCAGCCGAGACCGGTCTAATCCTCGGAAATTTATTTGTTTGTATATAGGATGTCTCGCGACTATCGTTATACACATGTATAATATATGAAAATTTGAGGAAAAATGATAGTTGTTTGGATACTGATGCTTTTTATATAACATCAGTAGTATGTAGCCAGCTGACGTTATTTGTCGTCAATTGTCGTTTTAATGTCAAAATGACATTTTTAACGATATTTTGACGTCAAAATGACGACAAATAACGTCAGCTTGCTACCTAACTTGTATTTTATATATTTAATATTAATATAATATAATATTTATTATATTAATATTACATGTTTCCATATATATACATTTATAATAACATCAAGTAGATTATATTATTTAATAAAGCCTTTACTTGTCAAGGTAGTTAATATCAAATATTCAAGACGAGGAATAAAACATTCTCTGAATAAATTTGAAATATCATTGATTCATTTAAAAATTACTACCATATACTCGCTTTCGTTTTGAAGAATGCGAGATACTTGAAAATTAATAAGAGAGAGAATTAAATAAAATACTTTTAAAAACATATGCGTTATCTGTTGCAGATATCAGCAAAGGAAGGAGCAAGAGAGACAAGAATTCACTATACACGTATGATCGAGATTCGCTGGTTCGACTTGGTATCTTCGCCGGACGATTTAACATTATTTAGAAAGAGATGACAAGTCATCTCTTTTCTGGAAACTATCCGTCGCCGTTGGAGAAAATTTTAATGTGTTGGAAAGAGTGCGTGAGAGACAATTTAATTTTGAATGAAGATGGATAAAAGAGACTCTCAGGTCCATTTGTGTCGAAGAGGCGTCTCAATAACTGATCTGCGTTGCGCCAAATACTGCCGTTATTATACACAAAACATGGCCTTCGTATATAACCCTGTATGTGCCACGTATGTAACGCCGAATTTCGAAGAAGAAAAAAAGAACACCAAATCCTGTCGGCGATATACACATGATGCAATTAAGCAATCGAGAAGTAACGGAAGCATTCGATTAACTGTACGTTTTTGATAGCATTTATCCTTTCTATCACCGAATTACGATTACATTGTCTTACGATTACCGTACGGAACGTGATTACGATAAAAAAAAAAGTCTGATTGACCGATCCATTACTTTCGCGACGACCAATTATTGATATACAGGGTGAACGCCAACTTCCATGCGAGTATACCTCCGCTTCACTAGTGCGATCTACTTATTAATGAGCTATTCTACGTATGATTATAGGAACGACCGATTATTCGCGGTAATGAGTATTGCATTTTAAAAGATTTTAAAAAACGCTGCAACGGCCGCAGCGTTACACGTTACACGTTATACCCCCGTAAGAAATAGGTCAATTAATTCGAAGCTAATGACGAACGTTTATTCGAAATGAAACTGAATTCCTATTAATCTTGACAATCGGAAATTGGTTCTCGAATTCCTCTCGGTTTGAAATTCGAAAGTGCTTCGATTCGATTTCACGCAATTCAACTACGAAACCGACTTTCCACGAACGATTTTTCGAATAGCGTCAACTTTATTAGAAATGTATAGTATTAAGAACGTTATGTGAAAAAGAAAAAAAAACGAAGACTTGGGAAGATAGGAAGGGCTTACGTGTGCTCCTTTCTCTATCCTAATTGAACGTAATTGTGCGCTATAACAAATAGTATTTACGAATCGATTATCCGAATAAGAAGCGGCTAGCGCCTTAACTGTGTAAATAACTGCTCTTTGAGAAACGACACTTATCGATGTGATCGTAAAATAACGCTAACGATTATGAAATACCACGTGCACAGAGAGTCATAGTATGTCCGCAGACAAGATCGAGAATCGTGTAGCATAGAGCGATCGAAAAAACTGTAGCTTCTCACCGGAGATTCGGTTTCTTTTCGAAGATCTCTCCCGTAACGTGAGACTGATCGTTAATCGAGTACGCTTAAATTGATTTCTTCCAACAAGAGTAAAAGAGCCAGTTTTCACCATCTCCGATTAGTTTAATCGGCCGATTATTCCATTGGAACTGACCAATCGCATTTGTCGTTAAGCAGATTGACCAATCATGGTTGACACTTGATCGGCCGATTAAATTAATCGGAGATGGTGAAACCGGCCCTAAACGGTTAACCGTTCCGATCGAGCGACACTTGCGATCACGCTCAAAAAGAAAAAGAAACAAACGGAACCATGCGACGCGCGACGTTCTTCATTTCCCTTTTACTTTATATAAAAGAGAGACAAAGACTTGCTTAGAATTATTCTCGCGGTTGTTTTTAAGACAGTTGGGACTAAGTCTCGTAGGAATCTCAAGAAAATTCATGATATACGTCTCTTGTTACTTTATAACAGGTTATCGCGTAGATGTAATATGTATATATAAGTGGAGATGATCAAAAGATCAGACGATTTCTCGAGATTCGCGCGCGCGAATTTCGCGCTCATCTCGGACAAGAGTTTATGCGAAATGTATCGCGATCGATATCATAACAGTCATCCTGCAGAAGATGGATGAATCGAGGAGAAAATCGGCGGTGATTCATTCTGTAATGCCGGACTCCCGGAAATTGGCATAGTTTTAAGGATCGTTAATTCCTTAGATGAATCCCACGATTCATCTGCTTCCGACAGGATGAGAGAGACGTTGGAATAGTTAGAGCAAGCGCAAGAGAGGCAAAATAATATTGGAAGAGAAGAGCATATGTGTGTATGTTTCATTTCATAGCAATCGCAATCGCAAAACTGCCGGTTAAACAGTTGGGACAAGTGCGATAAGAGTCACTTTAAAAGAATATCAGCGTAAATGTCGTAATCCATCGCACAGATAGAATTGCGAAATCAAGACTGTCCGTTCGAATAATTAAAGCAAATATGGAGCAACACGAAAATTATATACACGATGAAAAAGCTTAGCTAAAGAGAGGCTGTTTTGACAACTTCGACGATTCTGAGATTTGTATACGCCAAAGGGACGATCTACCGAGAAATATGTGTACACTCATGAAGAAAAAAAAATAAAAAGAGCAAATTACAATGCGGTAGAACTGCAATATATGGTTGTTTTCTTAAAATCGATAAGGGATTACATCTTTTCGTGAGATTACCTTTTAAAATTTTTATTTAATGTTCATCATCCCCTTCCCTCTCGGATAACGAAATCTGTTCAAGACAAATTTTGCAAAGTGTCTGCTACAAATTTTGTATCGGCAGAATGCTAGCAGAAACATAACAGAACCCGTTAACGGAATATGATGACAGACTGAGTTCAGAAATCGAACTATTTAAATATTTTTAATGATATATCCCATTCGAATGGAATACGAATTTGACGAAATGATTCTACTCAATTTCTGCTAACAATCTGCTATCAGATTATATCGGCAGGTTCTGCTGTGTGGCAGAACACGAGTTTAATGCAGAATCAGCTTGATGCTACAATATTCTACTTAAATCTATTGGTAAACTGTTAATATATACTGTTAATATTTTGGCCGTACTAGGCTGTGTATTTTTAAATTTCTAACAATTCAGATTAAATCAGACGGCATATAAATGTAATAATGTAAAGTTTCTATTTGCGTAAAAAATTCTAAGATTTTAGACCAAAGGACAAATATGATTAAAATATGATATATTAGCTGGAGAATTCCTAAACCAAAATTGAATGGATATTAATAATAATGAGCGTAATTATTATTTCTTTATTATTGCTTATACTTTTTTTGACCATAAACTTCTCTGCAACATTTATCAAGTTAACGCACGACAAACTTTTTAAGCAAATCCTCGTAAGTACCTACTATAGCAGTTTCGTATCTTAATCAGTGATATATTTTGAGCCAGCGTGCCAATATTATGACAAAGATATTATCAGAAATACATGTAAAATAATTTTATTGGAGTTTTGACCAAACTTTCATCAAATTATTCAGTATATACTTAACTTATCAAATAATATCTGTACTATTTTGTTGATATAAATCAAAATTATTAATGCTTTACTATTTAACTTACGAAAAAAAATTTGAAACAATGAATTGTATAAAAATTTTGCTTCAAGCAATTTTGTCGGTTGAATTAATCGCCGATTAAGTTAATCAAAATTTGGCCCAAGTTGCCTTTGATGATAAATAATCTTTCTTAAAGTCTCCAAAAGTGAAAGGCAATCTTTCATTTACAAAGTCAGTAACAATTATTCACTTTTAATAATTGTTTGATTAATTTAAGAGCCATTAAAAAGTAAAAGCAGTCGTGATTTAAGGACAATTCTTCGTGCCAATCGTGGCGTAAAACGTACGTGAGTTGTCCGCAAAATTGGAAAATGGTATAATACCTATCCCTAAATCAGACATTGGAAAATATATAATCGAAATAACTAACTGCAGAACGACGACATGCGTATACGTACCTGACAATGATCACGACGAATTTATTCCATCGTTAATGCATCCCGAGAAAATAATATGCGAAAGAACGATCACGAGCAAAACCACTACGAGCGTACAGAAGGTAACGGGTACGAAAATATCGTATCGACCTCTAGTGCGGGACGCGCGGATTCCTGGCGCGATGTTTACAACTCTCCGCGAAAAATTTCAAGCACTTTACGAGAGACACTTGCTGTTTGTTATTCTACGCGTACTTACGATGTCCCTTTTCACTCGCGAACGATGCGGCAAAGCTTGAACGCGGTATCGCGCCGTGGTTCCATATTCCGGAACGCGATTTCATATCTCTCTCTCTCTCTCGAGACTCGGTACGACAGTACTGTAATGACTTCGAGGATTCTCGAAACAGTCAACGAGATGACGAACCAACAACGACCGAATGCGACGTTTAACGCAATTGCAACAACGTTCTTTCTTTTTCTTGCTAATAAATCTACGCAAAATAGGAGCACGAAATACGAAGCAATAGGCTCGTTTATGAAAAATTTTATAAACAAAGCAAATAATATTTATAGGACAAACGACAGAAAATAATGTTTTATAATTTTTAAGTATCTTGACGACGACGGTTCTTTTATGGTATGCGCGATCACACCGCGCTGCAAAAACGATCGCAAAAAAATTTTTTTAAACGACACAATTTAACGTAAATTTTCTTCATGAGGAATAAAGAAGCACACGTGCAAATAAATATGAAACATTTACGACGAATTAAGTGAACGAGCGAATTGCGTGCCTGTTCTTTAACGAGAAACGGAATTGTATTCTTGGACGCACATTTGAGCTTGTTAATTCGCACTCTCGACGCATTTTGAAGCAAAGCTTGCTCCAGTCGCTCCTTCGTTCACGATCGTTCGCGATCGCGACAAGCAATAAGTGAGAACGCCAAACGCGCGATCATTCTCTTTAATTGCTCTATTAATTATTAATTTCCGCGCTTAACGAGAGGTTCGAGCTATTCATCGAAACACCTTCCCGCGCGATTCACTCATTCGGAGTAGAAATCGAAACGGAGCATGGAGGCAAGAGACGCGAATCCGAGGTTATCGTCTCACTGCGACACGCGAGACAACGATTCTATTAAGATTCAGGTGTATCGCGCTTCGAATCATTTGTATATCATACACAATTCACTCACCGATCACGGCGCACTGCAGGAGGAGACGAGGAGACCCGCCAAATCACAGCCAGGAGGGTGATACGGAGGGTACGGCCGTGGCGTCCAGCACGACATTCGGCGTTCATCCCACTCGTTGCAGTCGACACGAGAAGGAACGAAATATTCGGCGTACGTTCACTTTGCAACACTTCACACGCGGATTTTCGTTTCGTTCGCGAGAAAGGAATTACACGAGCGACATCGTCTCCGATCTCTCGCACCGACCGTTGAACGCGTCACGTATTACTTGCGGCACTCGCGCGCGAGCCGCTCGGCCGCTGCCGCCGAACGTCGAACGTGATTGGCTCGCGAGTCGAGCCCCCAGATCCGGCCAATCACATTTGGCGCTGCTGCCGGCGCGGCGACCGCGACGCCCGCGCCGTGGCATACCAGAACCAGACGTCATACTAGGCGCTACTGTTGAACTTGAATACGGCCGACGGCGCACGTTCAAAGTCGCTGCGCGGCTGATTGTTTTTGCCGGTGAGCGGTTTTGCCATTTGTTTCCGTCAGCGCTCGGAGGACCGTTACCTGCGGAAGTCACTCGACTATCGTTCTCCCGATGGATTTTGCACAGATAAGAAGTACGTGTTTGTGCTCCCGCGCGCGCGCTCGTCGCCGTGCTCCGTGCTGTGTTATTCATTTCTACGATTGGCACACCTGCTCCTCGTTTCGCGGGCCGCGGAAACAATCGGCTACGCGAGTACGCGTCGTATGTACGTGCTCAATAATGTGCAAGTGTATCGAGTATCAAGTGTTTATCGGAATGAATGTGTCGCACTCGCTCGAGATGGAAACGTCGCTGCATCGAGGCGAAAGTAATTGTGAGTAGACAATTGTGTGAGTGACTTCTTAATCGCAGTTTCGTTGTGTGATATTCGCGGGCGATAATCGCTCGTCCCGTGTCATATATGTCCGGACTCGAACGTAATTCATTTATCTCGTGTCGTGCTTTGAACGCTGTGCCGACTGCCGGAATCATGATCGTGTGATTTATCTCCGATTCTCTCCGTAGGGAAAAAGAGGATATTGATGCTGAGTGATATATTGTCGTATCGAGTGATTCGAGCAGGGTGTTATTCGGAACGTTCAAGTAATCGGGCTAAAGAACTTTTTCAAAGTCCATTTGAAGAATATTACAGCATATACTTGACGGAATATTCTTCTCATGGGCTTTTTAAACGGGAGTGCCGTACAGTATCGCGCGGAAGACATTTAACTGATAATTAATTAGTCCGCGCGCGATTGTAGTTTATTATCCGCGAGTGTTTCTCGCGAGTGTCCTGTCCTGTGCGCTGAGAGGAGGAGGAGGAGAAGGAGAAGGAGACCTGACGCCCTGAGAGGAGGTCTGAGAGAGACATCGGGCCCCGGCGGAGCAACCTTGGGGTGAGTGGATCATCTCTTATCTGCATAATAATTCTTTTCTACTTATCAAATTGTTTTATCTCTATAAGTTAAAAATAATTAGAAAAAGAGAGATTATCTAAAATTTTACCTGTTTTACTCCTGTAAATATCATTTTCGGTAAATATAGATAATTAAGTAAATAGATAATTGTATTACTAAATGTTTTATTTTGAAAGACGAATTAGAGACGCGTAAAAATTATTTTTTAAAATATTGATTATTTTGAGCGCTTCTTTAATTTGAATTCTATATTTGTATGTTACAGTATCATCGTAGCTACGTGGCTGAACTAACTCCGCCCGTTGCGCATCGGATCGGTGAGTGACAAATTTTGTATAATGATATGGGGTAACAAATTTGTAAGACCAATATTAGATGCATATTTAAATATTATATCCATATAATATATATCGCTCGCTCAAAAGACACAATTCAATTTTTTTAAAGATATATCAATCTGCACTATTTTTTTTCCTTGAACACTTATCTCTCTAAAGTGAAAAATGTTAATGCTTATTTTCATCAACGTCATTTAATTTTAACCTTAGTTTAACTCACTCTTTGTCTGTTTCTAAAGAGACTGTTAGAAAGAGACAAAGAGTGAATTAAGAATTGAACTAAGATTAAAGTTAAACGACGTTGGTGAAACCGGGCATAAAAGATTTTTTTCTTCTGTATAGAAAAAAATATAAATTCTTAAAGAAACTTATTTTTTTATTCTTATTCAAAATTCATTAAAAATAAAATATTAAATAAACGATGTTTATTAAAATGACTATAAAATCGTCAACTACAATGTAGACAGATGTTTGTAAGTTTTTTTTATGAGTTTTCTAAATACTTTAACGTAGGGAAAATAATGTCGAACGTAACAGACTCACGTATGCACTGGAAAGATAAAAGAGAAATATATACATACGGAGGCTTAAATGTTAATAAAACTATTTTATTATTTAAATTTGTGTAGTGTTTATTTATATGAACACTTAGTACCTATATAAAAAATATCAAATAATGTTTCTATAAAATTAGTGTATAAATAATTTATTTATGACGTAATAAACGGGATCATAGTTAGCAATCAAAAATTACGAGAAACGATTATTTTTGTATTGCTTGTGTATTTCTTTTTTACAATATTATTAGGTGTCATTTTGACACCATGTCAAACCTCGTTTTTTAACGAGAGACTCCCAAAGTTTATATCCCAACCTCGGTTTTATTCCAACATTTCACTGCTGTCTCGAGTTCTTATACATATACTATCGTTCGTCGCATTTTAAATACGAGAAACGCCAGCTAGCGGATGCCATCTAGCGGATCATCCGACATTCGCATACAATAGACCTTATAGATATGAACTTGAGACTCTACGGTCAATATGGTCATTTTTAATAGCGGCATCTCCCAACGTTACGGGATCATAGCATTCAAACATAGCAACAAACGACTACTTCTGTTCTGGTGTATTTTTTTTTCACAATATTATTAGGTGTCATTATGACACCATGGGGGACCTACAGTTTATATGGCCGATTCCGAACGGCTCTGTTTTTGTTAGTGAGAGTATGATCCGGTATTCATAATCGGATCTTATTTCGGTCTTAAATATAAGATCTGACTATGAATACCGGATATTAAGGCTTCCAACTTCCAATTTCCAACAAGCTGCACTTTATACCATCGTTCGTCGTATTTTAAACACGAGAAACGCCAGCTAGCGGATGCCATCTAGCGGATCATCCGACATTCGCATACAATAGACCTTATAGATATGAACCTTATAGACTTGAGACTCTATGGTCAATATGGTCATTTTTAGGCGGCATCTCCCAACGTCCCAACGTTGGCGCTGAAAGCGCTAGCACTACATAGCGCACGTGTTTAATGAATTTTGAGGTTAGGTTATAATCAGTTATGATGCTCAGTGATCTAAATCTAAATCAACATTTACTTTTATTGATATATTGTACAAAGTATAATATATATATCGTGATATTATAAGCATTAAATAGAAAGCGTTTCTCCGCAAAATGGGGCGTATTCAACGTAAAAAGACACTGGATACTAAGAGCAAAATCAACAAAGCTAAATCAATACAGAAAACGCGCAAGCAGCTACGTAAAGAGAAAAGGCAACAAAAGAAGATAAGTAGAGCAGAGTATTATCAAAAGAAAAAGTCGAAAAATCAGTCGGGAAAAATTGTTCAAGTATCAGGGACTGACAGTGATAATTCGATGAAAGCAAAAGAAAAAGATGACGTTGAGCAAGTGCCATCGACGAAGACGCAAAAACGACAGAAGTCTAAAGGTACGAAGGAAAAAAGGATGCAGAAGAATGCAAAAAAGCAAAGAATGGTACAATTGAACCAGGCCAATATAGAGGAGGACAAGGCGATTAAACACTTGGAAAAGCAATTGAAGTTGAATAAACGAAAGAGCAAATCTATCCCAAAGTCTTTCGTATCAGATGGATTAGATTGTATCCTTGATTATTTACTTATTGTTAGACGTTTATTTATAAGATTATTAAAATTTTTTTATCCTGTATGGAGTTAAATAAAAAAGTGCAAGGTTCAGAAAACAGGTAGAATAGAGAAAATGAGAAAGAGAGAGCACAAGAATACTTGGATCTTTTTTTGATTGCAGAAATGAATTAATCTTTATGTTGTAGATAATGAAGGACAATAGAAACAGAATAATAGGGCTAGATAAGATGCCAGAACAAATGTATATGTAGTAAGAGATAGATTTAGGGTAAATAATGTAAAGAAAAAAGTATAATATATGAGAATGTTGTATTGTGCAAAGTCGATGGTAACTTTAGGAAATTGAATAAAATCAATTATAATTGTGTTGTATGTTCTGTATGGCTCTTTCTCTTTTGTTTTCTAAATAATACAGATTTGTAAGAATAATGAATTTACTCCAAACAAAATTTAAAATAAGCATTTAATTAACATATATGTGTATATAATATATGTACTTATATGTATATACGTATATTTCTTTTCAAGAAACGTATAGCTATATCATTTCTATATTTATATTAAAATACTACTAATTTTTACGTGAAAATTATTTTTATAAATTGTTAGGGGTCGTCTATATCTTAAATTTACTTTTTCAGATTTATGCCAGAATTTTTTTGTTTAATTATTTATAGTTCCTTAACATTTAATTAGATCTCTTGGATTTCTGTGATTCGGAGAATAGAAGTCACATTGTTAAAACTGAGAAGCAATTGCAAGAAACTGAAGTGAGTAAAGAACTCGAAGAGGACTTGAACTTGGCTATTGGCGAGGAAGACATTGAGAATAGGCATGAAAATGACGAAGAAGATAGCATAGATGACAATGAAGATTCTGAACAAGATTCAGAAAATGAAAGTCTTTTGTCCGATCAAAATTTAACTCAAGATAATAGCAAAGAAATTTTTTTAGAAGAGACAAATACAATAAACAAATCTAAAAAGTGTGCAACAGATGACGAAGATGAGACAGTGAATGAAGAGTTGAATCAGAGTGACGCATCAGAACAGTCAGATGATGAAGACTTATGGGAAGATATTTATGGTAGGCAAAGAGACAAAGAGGGTAACATTGTATCAAAGAAATATGTACCACCTGCTGGACGCATTGCAAGTGATATTTCTTCCGATGATGAGAAAGTTCGTAGATTGAAAAGACAGCTGAAAGGTATTTTAAATAGATTAGCAGAGCAAAATATGCATACCATTGCAAATCAGGTAATTAGTTATTAACATGTATATGCGTTTAGTCAAATATATATATAGAAATAATAATGACCTTATTTATAATTATTTATAAATTAAATACTTTTATTAGGAAGAATGTTATTTTTGATTGATAAAAATTTATCTGAATATTTTCAATATAGGTAGAAGAAATGTACATGTCAAACAGTCGTAACGATATGAATGTAATGTTATCCAAACTAATGATGGAAAGTATAGTTGCACCAATATTAACTCCAGATCGACTTATCAGTGAACATATGATGTTAATCGCTGTATTACACGCAAATGTTGGTACGGAAGTTGGCGCACATTTTTTGTTGACTATTGTAAAAAAGCTTCACCATATGTTGGAGGAATCTGATTGTGTTGAGAATAAGGAATTAGATAATATTATCCTTATGATTTCACATCTCTATAATTTCAAGGTAAAATATTAATGCTGCTTTTTATGTGCTTATAGAGCATTTATGAGTTTGTCTTTTTCTAGGTGTATGGTCATCGCCTTCTGTATCAAATATTAGAAAAACTAGCAGCAAAGTTTACAGAGAAGGAAATTGAACTGATTTTATTGATTTTAAGAACAGTGGGCTTTCAGTTAAGAAAAGACGATCCAATTGCTTTGAAGGAACTTATATTAAATTTGCAACAAAAGGCAAATAATGCTATTCTCGAAAAGTAAGTCTTATATTTCTAAAAAATACTGTTTATGCACCAATACAGATACTTATTTTATTCTGAGTTACTTTTTCTAACTATTGCATGAAACCTTATTTACCTATGTATTTTCATTTCTATGTTTTTAATCATTACTATTATCTTTGTAGCTCGAGGGTCAAATTTATGTTAGATATATTACTAGCAATAAAAAATAATAATGTGAGCAAAATACCACAGTATGATCCAACTCAGATAGAACACTTGAAGAAAATTCTAAAGAGTTTTATCCATAAGGGTAATAGTGTTGCACAATTTAATGTAACTTTAGAAGACTTACTACAAGGTATGAAAAGTAATACATGGAATACAAACGAAAAATATTGAAATATTATTCTTAAATAATAAAATTATATATATTTTTCTATCTTTTTTTAGCGGATGAAAGAGGAAAATGGTGGATAGTAGGATCAGCCTGGTCCGGTCTCAAGGATATTGGTAAATTAGAAAAGGATTCAGGAGACAAAAAACAAAAGTACAGTGAAGACATATTGGAGTTAGCACGAAAACAGAGAATGAATACTGATATCAGAAGAGATATCTTTTGCGTGCTTATGACAGCTGAAGATTATTTAGACGCATTTGAAAAAATTCATCACCTTGGTTTGAAAAATCAACAACAAAGGGAAATAATTTACGTTATCCTCAATTGTTGCATTCAAGAGAAAAAGTTTAATCCTTATTATGCTGTATTGGCGCAAAAGCTCTGTGATTCCGATAGAAAATATCAGGTACATAAATATAATTTTATATATAAAAAGTTTTGTCGCGTCTCTGTAATCTACATTGCGAAGAATTGCTCTTTAAATGACTAGCTGTACTTTGAATTAGCTAAACGAAGAAATTAATTAGGAAATTAAGCGATAAGAAAATAATTTTTCTGACAACAATTTGGCTCTTAAAACAGGAATCTGCGAGAAAACATTACTCTGTATGAGTGTATCATGACTATTACTTTTCTATATTACTTTATGTTGAGTAAAATTAATATTACTACAATTATATTATTTTTCGTTATTGATGAGAATACGGGAGTATCAAGTTTACGTGTGAATAATTTGCATATGGATTTCCGAGCAATAATAGTACATTATTATTTTGCTCTGTGTTCTGTAATCATTAATAATGATTAATTGTTATAGTTAACTATACAATATGCATTGTGGGATAAATTAAAGGCATTGGATGATTTGAGTACAAAACAATTAACAAATCTGGCAAAATTTTTGACTTTTCTATTCTTAGGCAAAGGTCTTCCTCTTTCCATTTTAAAGGTACAGAAATAATTATTTATTTTTTCTATAGTTATTTTCTCCTGCACTGATGCCTGTTATTACGTGATATTTAACTTTTATTATTACATAATATTTACAGGTTATTCAATTTACGGAATTAGACAAGTTAACCATGAGGCTTGTACGACAAATCATGCTGGGAATATTATTACACGAGAATGAGGAGGCCTGTTTGGAAGTATTTGGAAGAATATCTTTATCTCCAAAATTGCAAACTTTCAGAGAAAGTCTTAGATTATTTATAAATCATTTTCTTGTAAAAAATATTTGTGCTTCTGAAAACTTACAGGAACATAGTGAATTATTGAAGAACCGGGGGAGGTTGGTAGATAAACTTTTAAGTACACGAGAGTCAAAACTTATATTTTAACTGATATTTTTATAATAATTAATGCATATGTAAAACATTTTATATGTATATATTAGATATAAAATTCTAGATATGAAATATAAATGTAAAAAATATATATTTGTGTTATTTATACCTTTTCTATAAAATATTTAATATGATATAAGAAATATTATTCAGTATTTTAAATAGTATATTATGTATATCACGGTATGAATTGTTATCATGTTATATCACATAATATACTGTAGTAATAGTATAATAGATATTATTTACGTTAAAAAGTTCGTAAACACAACTTGTATTTATTTTTGTAAGTACTGCCTAGCGACTCCGTGCAACCGGATGCATCAAGGCGATGAAGCCGTATGTAATCTTCACAATTGATCACTTTATTAAAAAAAAATCGATTATTATATACTTTTATTATATTATAATTATGAAATTTGTATTTATTAGTCACTAAAGTTAAATGATATAAGCATGCAAACTATGGGCAAATTAACGTTTGTTTAATGCTTATCATCATATTTAAAGTACATATTTACATGATACGAAAATATCTATATAAAGTAAAATTAGTAGCGAAAATTTAACCAAATTACAGTCAAAATTAATTGACATTATTAGAATCGATATTCATATATGATTCCACATACGTACGCTTTTTAGCATCTTTATTTTAAGAAACTAAAGTGAAAAGAAAAATTAAGTGATAACTGAAGAAGAACGTTATGTAACTAACATTGGAATTAATATCTTTGTGTCTTGTGCCATTTTTCTATTCAAAATTTGCAGAGCTTGAGAGATATTAAAAACAAAAAGAAAGCAAGTCCTGAATCCTTTCGTAAAATTCGAGCACACCTTGCAGGGAATTTAGTATCAATTATATCTGCAACGTTTTTGGGAATTCCGCTTATTATAGTATATATGTTATTATTAACCAAAAATATTCTTATTTAAATTTTTACAAGAAAAAATTGTATGCATATTACGTAATTTAATGCGTATTACGAATCAATAAAAGAGGGAATTCCGCTTTTCCTTATATATATTTACGCGTTTGATAACCGATGGCAGTCTATTCTAATTGATGTGTTCTGTGTTCGTAATGTTAATTATTCATTACATAGACAAGATATTTGAAATTCTCGTTTTGCGTCATTATATGAATGATATAATATCTATCTGCTCTTGTCTCAAGTTGTGATATCTCTAATTTTGTTTTCTTTCTGCAACTCCGTATTTTTCTGCTGTGAAGCTGATAACAAATGTTACTTTATACTATAGTTATTTAAATATACAGAGTGTCTGATAATAAGTGTAACTCGCAGAAAGTAGGTAGAGTGGGTTAAACTAAATAGAAAGTCAAAAAATAATATAAAAAAAAAGACAATGCGAGTTAGGCGCAATAATTAGTGCGCAATATATATGATATGAATAAGTAACTATAAAAATTAAATACGGATACATTTCGACTCTTTTTTGGATCATTTTTAGCGTGATATCATTAAATTTCACGCGAATTACAAAACGAAGTTTAACGCAGTCATACGAAATTAAAATTAGGTCGGGGATTAACGCAGTCGTACAATAAATGGTCGAAAATTAATGCAATCGAACAATAAAAGTAACGACTTAACCGTTCTTTATTTGTTTGACTGCGTTAATTTATTATATTGCGTATATTACACGATATATTTGTTATTAAATATTAGCGTAATATACATATATTATTTATGTTGGAAGGTTTGTAAGCACAACAAATATCTATTTTCGTAAACACTGCTTAGTAAGCCGGTGCAACCGTATGCGCCAAGTCGATGAAGACGTACGTAATCATCACAGTCGATCACTCCATCTCCGTTACAGTCCTATTCAATTAACGTTATGATTAAACGTTATCATTAGCGTAGTATAAAACGAGTATAAGCCAAAATCTGAATGTGAACATGTTGATCTTACCCGACTGTGTTTAGCCATATACGCTTGTACTGCATAACCAGCACAGTATATATTCTTGGCACATTCGCGATAAGCTACATCGTCTATAATAAAGAAAAAAATCAATTATTATGTATTATTATTATTATTATTATTATAAAAATGTATTTATTACTTACTAAAGTAAGAAGGCATACAAACTATAGGCAGATTATACTAATATTAACTTAATACCAAATGCCATCATAGAGTGTTCATGTAAAGTCTGTACTATATAAAATAAAGGGTAACGAAAAAAGTCAATAAAATTATTGTCAGAATTAATTAACATTATTAGTATTGGTACATAGAATTCTAAACGTATGAACTCCTTTATAAGTGTCTTTATTATAATTTGAAGAAATAAAACTAAAAATAAATTAATAACTGAAGTAAAAAGTCATATAACGTTCGAAATTACCTTTCAAATATTATTTGGAATATCAAGAAACACAGTAGTGTCTCGTGCCAAGTGAAGCGAGACTCTTTTACGTGAACGCGCGATTTTAAAATGCAGTACTGCATTTCTATTTTAATAATATTGTCCTTTCTTTAGGTTTAATTAAGTTGGGACTATATAATTCACAAAGGAACTACTTAATCAGATATCTAAAAACTTTTACAGAAATATCGTATATTTTCTATAGTTAATTAATAACGAATTTTCGAACACGTGCGGTTTCTGCTGTATTACTCCGTTTTTAATCTACCGAATGGAGCAACCTGCTTCTCAATGCGAATTAATAATATAAAGTGATTTCTTAGCTTAGCATTTGTTAAATTTATTTCTAAACATTTTTTTTATATTTACCTAAATAGGTATACATTACATACATTTTTCTTCCATTTTTTTCTTTTTGGAGTATAATATTATAGGCTTACACTCATTCCAATCACGAAATGTATAAAAAAGTGCGATTGTAAATAAAAAGGAAATAACTAGAAATTATTATTTCTAATAAATATCTAAGGTATTTTGTACAAGAGAAAGTAACACACCATCGTCGTCACTGCTTGATTTTCCGTTTGGAGGTGGTTTGCCAGCGTCATCCCAATAAGGTTTTGTTATCGAAAATGGTCCACACGACGTGTCATCGCAACCAATAGTAGTATTACATCCTGTGGTAATTTCGCATAAACAGCCTAAGCAAACCAGCGACATGAGTTGAGCTGTAATAAAAAATGGATATTTTTACGTTATTAATACTAAAAGTTAGCAACATAAAAAAAGCAACAGCTTTAATTAATGCACTATCATACGCAGAAATAATCCAGCTGAAATAGAATGCGTCGATTAAACAAGGAAATATTAATTAGCTTCCTAATTTTATTAAACAAGGTACATATATCGTTTTCAGCAAAATATTGATAAGTAAATTCTGGATAGAAAAATTCTCTTCTCGTGTTTAACTTTCAAAATCAAGTATGTCATAATTTTATTTTATATCCTTGAATCTAAAGGAAAATATTTTTCACAACGACAGTAATCAATTTTACAATTAATAATATTCTATTATCGCGAAGCAATAAAGAAATAGAACAAACTATATTTGCATTAAAATAATCAATCACGGTTTTTTCGTTATTTTAATTTAGATTTTGTTACAAACAAAGTGCGTCTGTTGCAATATTATTTTATCGGATTTTCTGATTAATTGCTATTTCTGTAATCATTAATATTTTTGTAATCACAATGTATTACGAAAACATAAAAAAATTCAGAATATTAATCGTGAGATATATTTGTTACGAACAATCATACTTGTTTTTGCCTACGATATCGTTTACGTCATTGGCCAAGTTATATCGCTTCACAATAAGCATGTTAGTTAAATGATTTTTGTGATAAAACGTCACTAGACTGTAGCAGACTTTAGGATAGTATAATATAATTATATAAATACTTTATATATTGAATGGTTATTAATAACTACCAAAAAATATATACACAATGTGATTAGAAAAAAGAGTCAGCAGACAAATGAATTAAATATTAATTTTTATTCTTAACATGTGTGTATGAAAAATATTATATTAGATATATTATTTTATTTATTAGAGAAAAATATCATTTAAAAAATATATATTTTAAATCATAAATGATACCTCTAAACATGAACACAATAACATAATAAGAGAAAATTTGATTTTACAGATGAAATAGCTAGGTAAATCTTGAAATTGGTTGACAGTCGCATAACAGTCAGAAACGCAGTTATCGAATCATAAATATAAAAAAAAAAACGTTGTGAGATACAAACTGTTATGATGATACATACGCGGCTGATAAAAATTCATGACACACTAGCGATAGTAATAGCCGGATGCAATCGGATCTCTGTTTCTCAAATCAATTGAAGATTAATGCAAAATTTCTACTTCGCACAAAGTTTAATGAAATACTACTTAAATTTTGAAAGCGCATTTACATAGAAAAAAACAAAACAGACATTGTGAAAAATATAGACAGTTATTTTCCAAAGTAAATTCTATTCTTCCAAATCAAGACAAGTTTTAGTATCATGTTTTTATTTTTTTATGTTTTTCTTTATTTTAAAAATAAAGTTTATAACTCATATTCTTTAAATCAGCCAAAGTTAGTGATTTCTATATTTGATTTCAATTCGATTTTCGTACACTGATAGAAATTATTTGAAGATAAAACATTCCATTTGTAATATACTTTGGTTTTTAACGAGTCTTGATTCAATATTTTCTCAAATTATCAATTTCTCCAATTTTCAAGTACATTATTATTCAAAAATTATAACATGGAAATAAAATTTGTAACCATTGAACATAGTAGTAATATTTTTTAAAGTTTTATACGTCGGAAAATAAGTCGTGTATTATAAATCGCACTTTTGTTAAAAAATGGAAAAACATCACTATCTCACCGTAAGTGTAAACGCCAAATAGCACGATCACTGTCACAAAGACCCACAAAACTTTAGCAAACATTTTAAAAATGTGTTGCTGCTGATTCACAAGGAGCAATGTTTATTAACGCACTGTGTTAGTTGACTGATGCTAAGTAATCCGTTCTTTTGAGCTCTTCTCGACGATCGTTTTCTTATATAAGGTGATAGCAGCCGCATGATGAATTAAGATGAAAATAAATGGCGAAGATATGAAGACAGAAATAAGACAAAAAGAAAAACCGTTTTAGATGTCCAAAAGTTAAAAGTTTCATCATTGTTAAAATATCAATAGTAAAAGTACGAAATTTTGGAAACAGGAATTAGAAGTAGCGGAAAATTAGCCTTATATTATGAGGTTTCGTTTGTGTTTAGATATTAATTCAGAATCGGTTGTTCTAATCAATTCGTCCAGAAAGATTTTTAAATAAAAGCGAATATGTGTTTTGAATGTGTTTTGAATGTCGACTTGTGTTCATATATATGTTTGTGAAAAAATATTTTTTTTCTTGTGATATAAAATATTATACAGATATAGAAAGTATAAATAAATTGTAGATATAAATTTAAATATTAATAAAATTAATGTATTATTTGAATTTATGCAGTGTTTACACGAATATTTGGTACCTATATAAATAATATCAAATAATGTTTCTATAAAATTAATTTATAAATAATTTTATTTATGACGTAATAGAGCAATAAACGAGATCATAGTATTCAAACATTGCGGGAAACGACTACTTCTGTTCTGGTGTATTTTTTTTTCACAATATTATTAGGTGTCATTATGACACCATGGGGGACCTACAGTTTATAAGGCCGATTCCGAACGGCTCTGTTTTTGTTAGTAAGATTATGATCCGGTATTCATAATCGGATCTTATTTCGGTCTTAAATATAAGATCTGACTATGAATACCGGATATTCGACGCTTCCAACTTCCAACTTCCAACAAGCTGCACTTTATACCATCGTTCGTCGTATTTTAAACACGAGAAACGCCAGCTAGCGGATGCCATCTAGCGGATGATTCGACATTCGCATATATGTATATACATAAGAAATGATACAGCTGCAGCGATACTTTTAACGAATCTAACGTTACATCTCTGCTTGAGTTGATGACGCACTAGACGAGAACCTTCATATTTCTCGAACATTTTCAAACAGCGATGATTTAGCGTTTCGCAACAAAACATTTACACGCTTAAAAACAATTTTTTTATGAGTTTTCTAAATACTTTAACGTAGGGAAAATAGCGTCGAACGTAACAGACTCACGTATGCACTAGAAAAGTATACATACGGAGGCTTAAATGTTAATGAAACTATTTTATTATTTAAATTTGTGCAGTGTATATTTATACGAATACTTAGTACTTACATAAAAAATATCAACTGATGTTTCTATAAAATTAATTTATAAATAATCTATTTATGACGTAGTAGAACAATAAACAAGATCATAGTTAGCATTTAAAAATTACGGGAAACGATTATTTTTGTTCTTGTGTATTTTTTTTTTACAATATTATTAGGTGTCACTATGACACCATGGGACCTACAGTTTATATGGCCGATTCCGAACGGCTCTGTTTTTTATTAAGGCTATGATCCGGTATTCATAATCGGATCTTATTTCGGTCTTAAATATAAGATCTGACTATGAATACCGGATTTTTGACGCTTCCAACTTCCAACTTCCAATAAGCTGCACTTTATACCATCGTTCGTCGTATTTTAAACACGAGAAACGCCAGCTAGCGGATGCCATCTAGCGGATGATTCGACATTCGCATACATAGATCTTATAGATATTAGATATCATAAATAAGAATTCTATATGTCGACAAACTTCAAATATCTTAAAGATGTCCGATTTGAGAAATCTTTTAAATATCATTTTTGTGATATCTCTCTCTGTTCTCAAAAAAGGTGCATTAGATAACATTCTGACATCTTTGTATAATCGTTTAGAATCGAAAAAATTTAAAAGCAATTTTAGGATAGCGCATATAGCCTGGATTCGGGGATCGCGCTATTAGCGCTATTTGCTTATTCTATCCTTGTTTTACACCTGATGAGCGATAAAGATAGAATGATGCAATAGCGCTAATAGCGCGCTCCCCGAACGCAGCTGTAGCTGTGCGTGCGTGAGTGTGGTCGACTTCGTAGTTGACGAGTCCGAGATTGATTCCGACCGAGTCATTTCACACAAGCTTCGATGAAATAACGCAGTTTGGTGTTGTTAATCCAAGAACGGACATCTGGAGCTACTTAAACATGTACGTGGCGAAAAAATAAAGCTCACGTTACAGTAATTAATGTGTTTTTTTCATTTTTTAAATATTTTTTTGGTTTCTTCTTACTTTTTTCAGAAAATGTTGAGTAAATATATGTACATATTATTCTCAAGTACTGATAAATTATATGCTATATGTAATTAATAACAGTAACTTCTAATTGGGATGTAAAAGTAGCCTTAAAGGACCGTTTATGCAAAAAAAGGAGGCGCCCGTTCAGGTTAACGAAGTCGTGGGCGTAATATTCAAACAATAAAATAAATACATTCATAAAGTATCCGGCGAAGTAAAAGAGCTCTTTTTTGCAGTAAATCATAAAATTAATATTATATTACACAGAATATGCATTTCGTTCAAATATCACACGAATCACATAATGTTTATTTAGCACCTTCTACGCAGAATGCAAAATATGCATTCCGATTATGAACCTCAAGTATTTTTAATATGATTATGAAAATATGAAAATATGCGAATATCGACGTACACCTTCAATCGTATTGATTTTATACATGTGACATGTGAGAAACGGTAGTATCTTGTGTCAAGGGCATGCGCTAGCAACGTGCAGTGAAACCGATCTGCGTATAGCTATATTTTATATATTTTATATAATGTAATATTTAAAATTGTATTACAAATTTTATAATTGTAACTTAGGATTGAAAGAATTGATATTAAAATTAATCTAATTTTATATGATATTAATTTATAAATAATTTATAAATAATATGTTATAAAATAATATGCTATAAAATTCTACACATGATTTTATAAACGTTTTAACAAAAAGTTGCATATATGTATAATTTTTAAAATTAATATCATTTAATTATTGTTACCTTATTACTTTTTCTTCTACTTGATTATCTTTTTTTGAGAATAGTTTTTTGTGATTTGCTAAATATTAACAAATAGGAAAATTTCTTAATGTCCATAATTATTACTTGACGCCATCGATAATTACGTCGTAAAATTATTCGCATTTTTACTAATCAAATAATTTTCAAATTACGAAAATATAAATTCTCAAAAATCAACTATAACAATAAGTATATAAAAGTATAATTATAGTTAGGAAGTTATATAAGCATTAACTGAAATTTGAAGAACCACGATTTTTCCTAAAATTTTTTTATTAATTACGCAAAATGTGAAAACTCGATAATTTTATAACATATAATATAAGGAGAATTTCAGGAAATTGTGATGTTAGTAAAAATTCCACATATTAAATTTTTAAAGCTTTTATTATAAATGTTCTTGCGTTAGCTATATTAGCATAAGTAAGACTGATTATTATGTCAAACACACAATCATACAGCATGAATATTTAAGTAAGTTGAAATTAATACAATGCGACATATCAAAGTATGTGGAACACCACGTGCACACATATATGTTTTCGATTGATATATTTGTTGCATATCAAATCCTAAGAGATAAACTTATACTAGATAAAATTTAATGGGCAAAACTAGAGGCGGAAACTAGTTTCGTTGCTAATAATAATGAATGACTGTATCACAAATATTTGATAAAGATATAAGATGGGTTTTCATCGGACATGTATATTACGATAATTAAGAGATTGTTATTAGGCGGTAGTATAACATACACATATTATTGATTTTGGAAGGTTTGTAAACACAACTTGAATTTATTCTCATATTTGCTGTTTAGCGCGCCGTTGCAGGCGTTTGCGCCAAGTCGATGAATACGCAAATAATCTTCGCAGTCGATCGTTCCATCTCCGGTGCAGTCCTATTTAATTAATGCACATTAGTTGTTAAGATGAAGAAGTGTAGTATAAGCCGAAATCTACATATGAAAATTGAGTGAATTACTTACGTGACCGAATTTAGCCATATAGTTTTGTACTGCACCAGCAGCACAGTAGGGATCATTGACGCATCTGGCATAAGCTATAATAAAAAAAAAGAGAAGCAATTATTATAGAATTATTATATTTATCAATCAGGTTATAACATTTATATTTATTATTTTATAGTTATTAAAATAAATAATATAGACATGCAATTTATACAATGATTATATTAATGTTGGTTGACAAAGAAATGGAAATTATTTCCATTATTTGAATGTCTAAATCTATCTTAATATATCTTATAAGAAAGTAACTGACCATCGTTACTGATTGGCTCGTTGTTCAGAGTTGGTTTACCGGCGTCAGACCAGTAGCCCCATGTTATGGCGAAGGGTCCACATACGGATCCAGAACACCCGCGAGTGGTGTTACATCCTGTGCTAACTTCGCATATACATCCTAAACAGACCTGCGATATAATTTGAGCTGAAATAAAAAACAGAGATGCAAATTAATATGTAAAAACTAGAAATGTATGACGTTTTTTTAATATCTTATCATACGCAAAATAATCGAACAGAAATAGAGTACACTGATGAAACAGAAAAGTATCATCTAAATAGTAACTCTAACTTTCTATTTTTATTAGACGAAAAGAATATAAGTCGCTTCGAACAAAATAATGATATTTATGACAAAATAATTTTGATACAAAAATTCCTCTCTTTATGTTAAACTTTCAAAGTCATGCAAAGTTTGTTACAATTCTATTTTATATTCTCAAATCTCTATAGAATATAGATTTTCAATGTTACTTAAATTGAACTTAATTAATAATAACAATAATAACAATAATAATGAATATGACAATATATTTAGTATATCGTAATTGAATTTCTGTATTTTTTTGAGATTTGTTGAAATAAAATATTTACGTTAAGAATCTTTGAGAAACAAAAATATCAGCATTTAAAACGCGGGTTAGGACGATGCACTTGCGATAGAATTATAATAAGAACATAAAAGTTGCTTGGCACATCTCTACAATATATGAAACCGGAATTTTCGGTGTGTGATATCACTTGATACATATATCTCGCAACATTATACACCAGCTTATGTATTTGTACCTGCACGGGCGCGGTTGTTTTGTATAGCGTCACGGTTAAAAATATAACTTAAATCAGAGCTCATGAATTTAAATTACAACTCATTCAGAGATGGCCACGACGACTGTTACAGTGAAAACTTTTCTTTCGTTCAATTCTTGTTTTTTTATTATCTCTCCTTTGTTATTTCTATAACGGCCTAGGTAGCATATTTATATCAAAATATGACGTAGAGTTGAATTTTTTTCAAGTAATTAACGATTGTGATAAAATAAGAGTATTGTGATAATTAAATAAACACAAAACATAAAATGCATGTATATTTTATAATATATCTTGTAACATCTTATTATCTTGTTTTAAATAAAATAATTTTGATTTTCACAATCCTCTGACGTCTCTAACGGCAATAATACACCATTAAGACTTGCAAGTATAGTATAGTATAGTTTTACTTGCAAGTATAGCACCCTCCGTATTTGAATATATGCTGTAATATGTTATCGGGTACTCGCAACTCGTCGCGTCGCGTAAAAGAGTCACGGTGCGGTCTCGCTTCGCGTATACTTGACGCGAGACACTGCCGTATATTGCGTTAAACAAAGAAAACTTGTTTAAATAAAGTCATTTATATAGACTGTTAAATAAAATGTTATATAGTTCAACTAAGAAAAAAAATTGAAATAAAAAATTGAAATTTTTATAAGAAGATCATATATTGTTGCGTATATACAATAAGTATATTAGTGTTGATTTCACACTTTTTTTCTTTCTGTGTATTACGATCAAACTTCAATCAAAGTGCAAATGCATATTCTCTTTAAATTATAAATTTACGATAATGAGTTGCAGAATTTGATCCACCCAACCAGTTTTAACGATCCGCATTTTTTAAGTCAGATTATAAACGGATCGTTCTTATAACTCCCACTAGTTGGGTGCGGCCTGAAGCGGTTCATTTAATGAAGTCAAGACCTTTCTGTATCTTTGATCTGCTTGTATCTTTTGATCGCTAATCACAGATGCTGTATAGTCAATATACCGTTAGATCTTTTAGATCTTTATAATCAATAATCAGTAAAACTGTACAATTTGATTCAAGGCCAATATGAGCTCATGAAGCGTAGGTATGCGTTCATTTTTTCTTTCACTCAATTCACACTCAGGACTGTGGAGCGAAAAAGACCTTAGTAAAGATTGAAACCAGTTTCGAAATACCAACTAAGGAAACTTTTGTATACATAAAGAATCAAATATAAGACTGTTAGAAATGCCCCCCCTCCCCCCAAAAAAAGAGAGGAGAAAAAAGATAATCGTTCCGTCCTACGTATATTCGCATTTTAAACTTATATTAGCTTGAATTAAATTTTATTCGGTGGATCTATACAGATGAGTATTATCATTGTTAGTTGATAATTAGTATGTCCAAATTGCTTTAAAAAAACACATGTAAATAACTTTTAACATATAATATACATATATTGATTCCATTCTATTAACATTTAATATGATGTGCTCTATAATTTTAATTAATATTTCTTTTCGGTTGAAACTTTGCATCATGTGATGATAGTAGGCAGTTATAGTCAACTGACTGTAGTTTATTATTTTCGCGAGGCTATATATATTGCAATAACGCAAGAAAATAAAACGAGGAAATAAAACAAGGAAATTATACGGGAAAACGAGACACAGACACAAATGATATATTCGCATTAGAGTAATCAAACATGTTTTCTATATTTGGATTTTGTTATCTTAATTTGGATCGTCGCAAGCAGACCGCGACTATATATTGCATCGTCACTTTACCAATTAAATCTCGTCTAATAATTGCTATTTCTGTAATCGTCATCAACGATGTATCATTAAAACATAGTTGAAGAATACTAAGTCATAACATGCATTGTAAACCGAGCACAAAGTTATATTTACTTACGGTATCTTTTACGGTGAAGTTATATCAATTCACGGTAAACATATATCATTTGATTTTTGTGAGAAATAATATCATATAAAGCCAACAGATTATAGCAGATTTATGATTATAATCACGTAACACTTTTGTCTTACATAGTCTCTAATAATCACTAAAAAAACATATATACACAATGTGATTAAAGATTTAAAAAGAGAGAGAGAGAAAAGAGGTGTGAGTTAAATATTATTATTCATTCCTAACATGTGTACATATATATTAGAAATATTATACATAGACTATTTTGTATATTAGATATTATTTTTTTCTTTTAAAGGTTTTAAATGACGTTTCTAATATTAGCACAATAAAATAATAGGGGGAAGGTTATAGAGATGGAATAAGAGAGAACTCTTTTGAGATTAGCCGACGTATTGCATAACAGTCAGGGACGTGGTCATGGACACAAAAATATGTTTTAAAGAATTCTGTGAGATACAGACTGCTATTAATGACGCGACTGATAAAAATTCCTGGAACTAACAGTAGCCGGATCTGATCGGATCTATTGTTTCTCAAATTGATCGAAGATTAATGCAGAATTTCACTTTGTGCAAAATGTAAGTTTAATAAAATATTATTAAACTTAAGCTTAAAATATTATTATACTTATTAAGCTTAAATATTTAAAACGGATTATATAAACAAATACACATATAAACGGAAAATGTGGGAAAAGGGCAGTTAGTTTGTATTAAAAATTTTAATGTTTGAAAATCAAGACAGATTTTGTTATTATTAAGTGTCTTCAAACTTGTATTTCAAAATTTTTAGCTAAAACTTTCTGAATCAAACAAAATATCTAATAAATTCTGTTCTAAAATCGGATTTCAAATAATATTTTATATTCACACATTCATAGAGAGTATTTTGGGGCTAAGATTTATCATTTGTAATATACCTCAGTTTTTAATGAATTCTTGAATCAAAATGTTTTCAGATTGTCATATTTCTCCAATTTTTAAGCAAATATATTATTTCATATTCATAACATTTAAATTTTCTTAAAATTTCTAGCTATTTATTAATTGCTACGTAAAATTATAACGTGCTTAAATCAGAATTCTCATACATTTAGAGAAAATTCGCGTTGTAATTCGTATTATAAATCGCTCTTCTATTAGAAAATAAAAAAAACATCGATAGCTCACCGGAAGTATAAACGCAAAATAGCGTGATTATTGTCACAGTAACACACGAGACTCTCGTAAACATCTCGAAGATGTGATGCTGCTGATCCGTAGGAAGTAACGTCCACTGCGCACTGTACTGGTCGACTGGTACGAGGTGATCCACGCTTTCGAACACTTCTCGACGATCGCTTTCTTATATACGGCGATAATAACGCGTGACGAAGGCGAGGACAAACGATGAGGATACGAAGACACAGGAAGAGCGGGGAAAGGAAGAACCGTTCGCGGCCGAAGGACAAGAATCTCATCGTTATTTGCGCCAGAAGAAAAAGAGAAACGAAATTCCAAACACGTTTTCCAAACGGGATTGGAAATAGCCGAAAATTAGCAGTCAGATGATGTTCTGTTGTTTGATATTAAGTTAGGAATCGTTCCGTTCTTCGTCAAGTAAATTTTTTTTAACAACAGCGAATATGTACTTTGGAAAAGAATTTTCTGAGCGCGTGGCAATAGTCTTTAAAAATTAAATTAAACAGTTCTTCAAAATTAGAAGATATTCCGTAAATGTCTATATACATAATTTTTATATCGATAAGCTGAAAGAAGAGACAAATTTTTCTTCTATTTTTTATTACTTATTACATGAAATTTGCTAAATTATTAAAATAAGACATTTGCATATCCATATGAATCATATGAATAGTTATCATTATAAAGATATTAATTAATTTATGATATCTTGATTGCAATTAGTGAAGAATATTTATTCTTATATTATATTAATATTGATCAATTCTGCATATATTTTATGCTATAATATAATTATTTATATTAAAAGAATGTAACTTAATATACGTTTAGGATCTCACATGTTGTCATAGTTCTTATACTGCATCTTTCGAATTCTTTTAATCAAAACTCGAGAGATATTAAAAACGGAAAAAAAGCAAGTCCCGCATCCTTTCATGAAGCTTTAACGCGCTTTGCAGTGAAAGTATCGACGTTAGCATGTCAATATATAAAAATCTGCGACAAAAACAAGAAGATGAAAGAAAAGAATACTAAGATATGATCTTGCATTGTTTTACAGTAGAAGAGAACAAATCTTGAATTTTAATCCTGCATCTTTTCGCGATTCCTAACGCCCGTCCCGACAAATCGTCGTTACTTGGAAACTCGCAACACAGAATCGTGAAGAGACTACGACAACCGGATCCCAAGTTCAATGTCAATGCCCTAGGGACGCACCTCTCCTCGATGATCTTACAATTGATACTTTTCCTTGAGAACAAGTTTATAAGGGACGGCAAGCGCGCGTGAAGAACGCGTGTCGCTCGTACGTTTGCGCCATCGGCAAACTATTTACTATTATTAGCCTAAATTATTCATTTAAATTTTGAAATAATAAATTTTGATTCATATTACGAACCAATACGAAAGAGGGAATTCCATTTTTCTATATATATGCCCGATAATGGTTGATTAATCAACGTGTTTGCTCATTATTTATTACGTCTACAAGATGTATGAAATTCCCGTTGCGTTATCGTATAAGCGATATAACATGAATAACATGATATAATGTCTATACAACTCTTGTCCGCCGCTGACGATATTTGTAATTTGTTTTCTTATTGCAGTTTCTTTCTTGCTGAAGCCCATACTAGTTCGAATTATAATTTTTTAAACCTATGTAATTATAAAAATCGCATGGCAAAAAATTAATATTTTTAAATTGAAGCTGCAGGTAATCGTTATATGATAGTATTGACGTATTTCACATGTTATATACAATATTTTTTATTATAAAATCGTTATATTCTCTTATAGTAATAATTGCAATATTGAAACTTTTACGTTAATATATAATCTTTTCGGTTACATATTTCATTCTATTTATTTTGACATAGATAATATATTTATGGATATTCTGTAAAAAAAAAACAACTAATGAGATGGAATAGACCGTGCATAAAAACGTATAAAGGCGAATGATTATTTGTGCGTGCTGCATACCTATATATATTCGACAATATTAAAATGTACCTAATAATGTATACACGTAAGGTATTAAAATGAACACATGCGATGAAGCTTTAATAGAATTGTATTACTCTTGAAGACTGCACAAGGAATCCTTCGGGTATATTAAGAGAGTAACAAATTGCGTATATACAAACAATTAATATTTATTAATCCAATATTAAAAGTAATGAGCTGTTTTTGTTTCCTAGATCTTGTTGAACGAAGCAATGTCTACGGATTGAACGAATTCCTCGAATTCTTGAATCTGTTCAATCAGAAAATCCACCGATACTTTCTCGTCTTCTATCACGCACATTATTTGTAACTTGTTTATGCCATAGCCCACTGGGACAAGTTTTGCTGAAAAAAAAAAATATATATAATTTAGTTGTATAATTTGCTTACGTCGATCTAGAGCGACAACGACTTACGAAAGTATACGAAAGTACTTACATGCACCCCAAACAAGACCGTCCATCTCAATCGATCTCACTGCGTTTTCCATTAACTTCATATCGGTTTCATCTCCCCAGCTCTTCACGTCCAGCACGATACTCGACTTGGCAATGACCGCGGGTTTTTTTGATTTTTTCTCCGCGTACGCCTTTAACCTTTCCTCCCTGATTTTCGCAGCTTCCGCATCCTCGTCTTCGTCCGAACCAAATAGATCTAGGTCGTCGTCGTCGTCGTTTGCCTTTCCCGTAGACGAAGCCGGGGCACCGGCGGCGGTGCTAAAGATGGCAGGTGCTTTCTTTTCTCCGGGAAGTGACTTAAAGTCGTAAGATTTTATGTGGTTGTACCAACGGAGTACATGAGGATTTGAAGACGTCGGTGCCTTCCCCAGTGCTTCGAGTACTGCAACATCGGCCTGAGTTGGTTGCCACCTATCGAGCGTAAATTCTTCTATATGATACGTTATCTTGTATCAAAGTCAATCCTTATTACACATTGCGCATTACTAAAAAGGACTTACATTACAATTCCTAGTAGTGTTTCGATCGGAAACTTTAATACCACTTTAATACTAATATTAATGAGTTATTGATACAGTTAATTTGATACCAATTTTTCAATTTCATTACCATTCTTACTATGAACAAATTAAAAATTAATAATGTTGTTTAAACAATACACAAAATTTTCAAAAAGCAAACGCAATTTCTTTTATATAAAAAAATCTCCATGAATATCTAAAGAAAAATTATCTTTTCCATGTGCAATATCGTTTATTTTGCAGTATATGTTATTTACAGAATATAAAAGAAAGAATGATATTAGAGTGACAAACATAAAGGATATTTTGAACTACGCATGCCAGAAGTCATTGAGATTCTTATTCTTATGCGTATATTCAAATAGGTACGTATGTATAGATAACAAATCACGTACGGAACCGTATGTAGAATAAATTCGTCAAGGAACTTGCAAAGAGTTAATTCTACGGAAGGTTTACGAAAAAGGATAGGTAGGAAGAAGATGAAAGAAGAGACGTAAAAATAAATGCAAGATGTGTGCGTGTGCGTATGCGTATGTGCTGTCCGTGTGACACATGTCCATACGTGACACTGGAAACGTCGTGTTTCACGAGTTTTATCTCGGCCGGGGACCGAGAGCCGCAAACGGTGAAGATGCTCGCGACGGGACACGGGACGGTCGCTCCTCGTGGGAGAACGGGACGGCGGGAGTGCGCCGTGATGTGTGCACGAGGCGAAAATGTGAGAAATAGGGAGGCAAGATGCCGACAAGCGGAGCACGTGTACCGGAGGGACGTTGGAGTCGCGCCGAGAACGCGCTAGAAGTAGGCTCACCCCTCGATATAACTGCGGTCGGCGAGATAGCTGTTGAGATCCTCGACGCCTTTATCGGTCTTCAGGTCACCGACAGCCATGGCGAAAATATATTCCGGGCGAGTAAATAGTTGACCGTGAGCTCGACGAGTCAGTAGCGGGGACCCTTTCGTCTGATCGCCGGAAGAGAGAGCTGCGCGCGGCGAGGCGGCGAGGGGCCGCTGCCGCCGCGGCCGGATTCGACGGCCCGGAGTCCGGACCCGGTTCGCGTAGCTCGATTTGAGAGCAGCGACGTGCGACGTGACGGTGACGTTTGTTCCGGCGCGCCTACGATGGCGCGCGGAGCGCCTGACGATGGCGAATCATCTAGTGAAATGATAATGGCCGCGTTTAGCAGACACAACTGTTGAGTTCGTCTTATCAACACTCTGCGTTGATTGGTTGGTTCTAAAAGTAAGAGCCAATCACGTTCGACTGCTACTGAGCTCCTTGGTCGGCTGAACGCGACCAATAAAGAGAAGCGAATCTGTTTAGCGAATTTTATAATTGATCGATGATTTTCTATTGTTCTCGAAAAATACAACAATAGACGAGCTGGTTCTCCAACTCTTTCCCATTTTCTTTGTATTTTTTATCAAGCCTGTTTTTTTTTTAGCTGAACTTGCACGAAAGAGAAAATATGAACTGTTCAGCTAAAAAGAACAGACCTATCCTTTCTCTTTGACCAAGCTCAGTAGCAGTCGAACGTGATTGGCTCTTACTTTTAGAACCAACCAATCAACGCAGAGTGTTAATAAGACGAACTCAACAGTTGTACAACAGTTGTGTCTACTGAACGCGCCCATTTTAAGTGCAGAAAAAGTACGATGTAGTGTAGCTCCAAACTAGCCTTGTGTTTACCTTTTCTTATGTGCTTCCTAACCTAGCGTAAGAAATGTTAGGATTTTATCGTTGAATTGAATATTTATAAATAAAATTCACGAATTACAGGAATTGCACGTGTTCGCAGGAAAAACTTCGTAAAAATATAATTTAAATCTCGTGTATTTTTCAGGTAAAATTAACTCAATATATACGTGTATATCTTAGGTAATCGAATAAATTTAATAAAAAAAGAAAGACAAAATTAAGTAAGATTGACATAAATCTAATGTAAATGTCTGTAAATGAAGAAGAATAAGAAAAATTTTTATTTATAGGAAATGATGTTAAAAGCCTATTAACATTTAATTACAAGAAGTTACTAAAAATTATTTCTTGTAGTGACGCAGGAGGAAAACTATTCCAAAATGTTGAGTCTAATTTTCAAGCATTTTATTACTCCTAAAACTGTATTGACTCAAATGCGATCTATCCATGGGATAGCACAAAAATATTTTATGCGTGACGAGAATATATCTTCAGCAACAATGGCTATTAGAATGTTTCTAATGAGACATGTAAGGTAAAACACATAATTATATTAAAACTTTTGACATAATATATGTTATATAAGTAATATATTTCAGTTGATTAGAGTCGAAAGACTTAATATTTGCGCATATATATGGGATATTCTCGATCTCTATTGTTATATATTTTAATTACAGGTGAAAGAGATTGAACATAAAAAGTGGAATATTATTGTCAATATTTTAAGCTACAATTATTTGTGACACTCAGTTATTCTATCATTAAGAAATTGGTAACTCCAAATTGAATTCATGAATGTTAAAAGTGACAATAACTCTAGAATATCCTGTATATTTTACAATTATATACTGATAATATAATATCTTACAAAATAATATAAATAAAATTGCAGATTATCTAATGGAGCAACAGGACCAACAAGTTTTTTAAGACCTAATGGGTTGCCACAAAATGCATTAATACAGCGTCGACAAATGTCAAAATTGGATATAAATACGAATGTACGGAACAACGTAGTTTTATATAAACTTGAAAAGAGTGCATATTACCGATATATGCGATTTTTTTCAATTGGACAATTATTTGGTTGGTCGGTATTGGCTTTTTATACTTATAAGCCATCATTCTGGGATATATTCTATACTGACATAAAGTTTAAGGAATTTTGTTACAACCATATGTTTCGACTTAGCACATTTATTTGCGCAATTCTTGCAGGTAAGAATCACTTTTTATACTCATATATAATATAATAGAAATTGCTATTTTATACGTGTGCGTAAGAGAGATTTATATTTTTATTTTCTAAACAATTCTTCATATTTATAAAAAAATAGAGCAGATAAATTTTGTTCCTTTTTTGGAACTGTATGTATTTATTTTGTAGGTCCTATCATGTTTTTGCTCATTTATGCTACATGCGCTCGTAGCATCAAGTACATTATCTTAAATAAAGGTGGTGAAACACTTTCAATTACTACGTATCACATGCGACAGAATAAATCCACCATAAGCGTACCAGTGGATATGGTAAGAATTATTTGTATATAGTTATGAATGAGATTAATAAACATTTCATGTATAATATTAATAATAATGAATATATTTTAATTTTTTCGACACTGGCCACAATTCAGTACAAAATCATGACGTTTCAGCCGTTGGTTTGGGCCCTTATCAAGTGTAAAATTAGCTCGTAAATTCCTTATGTGTAGTGTTAACATGTCATGTCTTCGGCATCGAAGTAAAAAAATTAATTGCTGTTTAATAGTGTAAGATTTGGTCTTGATGTTAATCCAATTTTTCAATAATTTAGTACTGTCACTTCCATAGCGTTGACTCGTGGTATAAAAGAAACTTCTAATAGGAGACACTATTGTTTCAGTCGAAGATTAATAATTTACGAGCTAATTTTACACTTGATAAGGACCCAAACCAAGGGCTGAAACGTCGTGATTTTGTACTGAATTGTGGCCAGTTAAGTCGAAAAAATTGAAATATATTCGTTAATCATCACGGGCAATTTACGAAATTGTTTATTATTATTAATAATAATATATAACTTTTAGAGCGTCAATATAAAGATAAACAAAATGTTTTTTTTTTTTTATATTTTTGAAACATTCCTCATTTGAGATATTCTTTTTAAGGTCAGATGCACCGCAGATAGAACCAGCGGAGGAGGAGTCTTACCAATTAAAATACAAAATAGATCCTTTTACTACCTGATTGATAAACAAGGCACGTTTGTAAATCCAAGACTTTTTGATTATGTAATAGGATAATTACTTACACTTATGGATAAGTAGTATTATTTTATGAATATCTTCTCTTGTTATAACACATTGTACAAATGTTTATAAGAAAAATGGAATTGTCACATATATTTATGCTTTATATATAAAATATAAATACATACTTAGAATTGCCTATTATGTTAATGTTAATGTTAATGTACCGATACACTAAATTGCGAATTATCAAGTTAACGCGGAAAATTCTATATGTTATTTTTGGGGGAAATAGATTATTCTTTTTACAGATGATTTATATTGGTATTATAAAAAGAGTACATTTACAAATTATATTTTTTCGAAAAAGAATGTTAGTACAGTATCTATGCACAAATACACATAAGTACTATATTTCATTGCACTGAGATTAGTTTTTTATTCGTCATTGGTTTTTAAAACCCTTTATATAAGAGTTGTCAGAATGATGGGTATTTTAAATTAATGGTCAATACCATTTCTCATATTCCAATCAATATCTCTGACTTTGCCTGTCATAATACTTTCCCGAGTATTTGCTGTATCGATCGCTGTAGCCATCATCCTGATATTTGTCTTCCGTTTTATAATAAACTTCAGGTGCTGTAGAACCAACACGACCTTGCCAGTAATGGGTCCAGTATAAATCTTCTGGATTGATATCGTGTGGATGTTTGGCATTTCTGAACACATGTACGCAATACACGAGGCTACCAATCAGTGTCAAAAAGCCAAACACAAGAAATATTATTCCCAAAATCCTACAAAAGATATTTACATTACAAATACAATTTTATAGGATATGGTATCTCTAACTAATAGTACCTCTAATATCTCTAATTTTTTGTACAATATATATATTTTATATACTCTCAACTATAAAAATTTATTACGTAGTACTCTTACCAAACTACTAATGGCTGAAAGAATTGTATGACGATAACGAAGCCTAGAGTAACTAGAATCAAGCCAAGATTGAGAAGTAACATAAGGCAACAGACGCCCTTAGTGTTTGGACAGAACGGATTAGGCGTCGACATGGTTTCTACAATTATACCGCCTTTCCGTGACGTACGAGTTTTCACTGTCGAGGTGCCTGACCTGCCGGAACCGTAGCTGTAATGACTAGGCGCTCTGTGATCCAATCTGGAGCTTGGTGCGAGACTGGGGCGTGATACTCGACTGTAACATAAAATATACATTATTTGTACTACGAGTATATTTACGGGATAATTGAATATTATATGTTTATAAATTTGCAACCTTATGTCGGAAGTAGCTCTGTACGCAGCGCTGGTGACATATATATCTGAACCATTGTCACAAATGCTGCCGTGCGAGGCACTTTTGCGAAGCGGATGCAAACTATGCTTCGAAGATCCGGACAATACCGAGTCACGAGTATTATGCGCACTTCTGGATCTTCTATCTTCTTCTCTGTCATACCTATCTGCGTGGTTCTTTCTTGGAGGTTTCACCTGAAAAAGAAGAATTTTATAGAAAATAAAAATAACGACTTTACGATTAAGTATATAATAAGAATGTGTATACCAATAGAATAGAAGATTTTAAGTTAAAAGAATATCTTTGCTATATATATGGATATAAGATGCATTACCATCGTAGTATGTTCGTTAGCAACGATATATTCAGACACGGTGCGATCCGAAGGAGCTCTGTGGCTCTCTTCGCCGTCCGTAATATAATCACGATTTGCGTTAATGTGATAGCCAGCATATCTCGAAGCATGCATTTTGGAGTCTGTATCAATCGACTCGCGCACAGGGAATGTCAAAGACAAGCACGTGACTAATCAGAGAAACGTCCGTTTAGCTCATCTGAAACAGAAATAAATATTTTAATTTATCCACTAGATTGTCGAAAATTATGAACTACAGATGCGATAAAGGGCAGGAGAGGATTACGTTTAGACTGCACAGACACAACGTAAAAGCGCATCCGTTTTCATTCCTATTAAAAATATATCGCATATTTTAAAAGAGACTCGTGCATCGGATGCATTATTTACGCTATCACCCACAACAAATATGCTTTCGCTGAAAGGAACGGATATTCGCGTTCCTTTTTTTCATATATTTTCGTTTTTAGTTTCATTCAGCAGCGGTCCGTTTGAGGCACGTTCTATCCAATTGTGTATAGTCCTCCACGGTCGAATGCAAATTTATTGTTAGGTATAGCGTTCCTTTAAGTGTTGCCTGCGCATAACGATTGCAAAACGATGCATCATTATGGGATTGTCTCGCGATCCGTAGGCAGTGCCCACGGCGCGCCGTTCATCGCATTGGGCAAATCCTTATTTAGTACGATGATGTCACTTGGCAAGGACATGTGCAACGTCTTCGATCAGTAATGCACGCGTACTCTTTGCCCCCCTCTCCGATTCGTTCCCCCGCGATTCTTTTAAGATGGCCTTTCGTTTTGATTTTTTTCACGATATAAATTGGTCATATCTGTCACAGTTATGTCTTTATTAAACACGTACGTTCAGTCGTGATATTTCTTTGACCTTTATTGTAAAAAAAAATATTTCCTGTGCGATCGTATCCTCAAGAGCAAAATATATTTCATGATAAGCGATGTAACGACGATCGGATTTCACGTCGTTCTGAAATCGCTTCGAGGTGATTTAATTCAGCCTTGATGTGACAGATACATATCTAATTAAAATCGATCACGAGAAATTCTCCGGAATTAAACGCCCGTATTGCCAGATCTAAACTAATCTTAAATAACTCGATCTCCTTTTTTGTGTTAGAAAAGTGTTGTCGTAGTAAGATGAAATAAAGTATGAAATGTGGATGGTACGTGCGAGTGAGTTAGAGAAAATTGTAAAGCAAGTCCATTTCTTGGCGATAAGCTGAAATTAATAAATATATATATATATATATATATATATATATATATATATAACTCGATCTTTTTTTCTCTCTAATTTCGCAAGAATTTATCTCAAGCGATCGACTTGAGAATTCGCCAACAGCTCGCTCGAATTCATTTACTTTCTACAAAATAAATACGTGACAAACTGTATCGACGATTAATTAATGCCATTCGTCGTCTAAAATACGTTCACTCTCGTCAGCCAACCGGTTATTAAACTCCCGCATCACGTTTTTCTCGCGTTAGTCGCAATTTTTAAATGGACCCGTGCACGCAGAAGACGAAAGCAGCGGACTGCGACGCGCGCAGGCGCCGTAAATCCGATGCGACCTGTGCGCGCAGCACACACCGTCCTCCCACGATATAAATCCCCGAAAAACAAAGAAAAAAGAGCGAGAGAGAGAGAGAAAACGGTCAATGAGGAGATGTTCAAGCGAAGCGTACAGGCCGTACACGCGGGACCGAGACCGAGATCGCGTCGCGAGGGACGCACACGCGCTCGCATCGATCGGGCGCGTGCGGATCTCTTCATGGATCGGGATCGAGATCGCTCAGGAGAGGGTCGCTCGAAGGGCCCAGAAATGCTGGGGACCAGTCGCGAGTTGGCGTACCTTGCTCGGGAAGGATTACGGTCCCTCGCGTGTGCCGATCCTTATCCGCGGGCGATTCCTCTCCTCGTGGTGACGCTGCACTGGCCGAACGTGGCGTGCCTGGATCGTCGCGACATATCGATCGCTCACGCGAATATTCGCCGCCTCCTTTGGTCCATCCCGTGTTTCTCTCTTCCTCTCTCTCTCTCTTTCCTTCTTTTCCTCCTTGAGATCGGTCGTCCCTGGTCGTCCCTGCACTCGCCCGAAGAGCACTCGCGACTCGCGACTCCGCGACGATTCCGACGGCGACGGCGTTCGCGCGGATCCGCGAGAACTCGAGAGAGCTCGAGCTCGAGACGCGATCGACGGCCCCGGACTCCGGAGCGGCGGCACGGCGCGATCGAGCCCCGCTCTGCTCTCTCGTCCGTCTCGCGGCCGAAGTCGCTGGAATGATCGGCGACCGTTCCGCGACCGCGAGCGAAAGGTGTGTTTATCACGGCGTGTAGTGCTTTTCCACCGCGCACTCTCGTCTGACGTCTGACGCCTTTAAAAGGCGAGCTCAGGTGTGCGCGCTAACTAGTCCTCGCCGCCCGCGATCGCGCTTCCATCCGGCGCGCGTCCCTCCTCTTCCTCCTCTTCCTCGGCGCGAATTAAAGATATTAAACGGACGCGAAATCAGGTCGCTCGTCTCGCGAAGGGAGATCTATCTGAGCTTTATAGAGGTATACGACCTACGATCTTTTGTTCCAGAAATTGTCCGAACGCAAAATGTAGAATGCAAATGGCATACGGAATGTATCTTTTAGAGTTCGAGAAATAAAAATGAAACCCGCAGAACCCTAACAGCACACGTGAAAATGTTTCGGAGAGTATCGCAAAAGTATAAGATCATGGGAACATCCCTGTATAATATAGGCATGTCCCATGTTAGGTGCATTCTATTTATTTAAACGATATGTCTTGTCACATTGGGGAAGCTTTCTTATCGAGTTGCACTTTCTGCGTGAATACGTATTTACGTCTATAGAACAGAATACAATTCTAACTATTGATAATTAAAAATGTAGAATGCGAAACGACGATAGAATGTTTTCGTGCAGTTTGCGCGCGTCACATATGTCAACGCTCAATCAACTTTTTGCGTCTTCGTGTTTCATAAAGATAAGAATTTTGTGATCATCCTCGAATCAAGATAATAAAACTGATACAAGAACACTGGTGGTGTGGTACCTTAGACTCCGAAAGTAGTTTTACGATCGTACGCGATTATGCAATATAGATTCAGGATTCGGCTCAGAAAAAGAAAACTGGTTTTGAAAGCAGTCCAGTTAAGCCCCGATCTCGGGGATCAAGAATCTGCAAAGTGAGTTGGTGTTATCTCGTGAATTTTCTGTTAAGGTTCAAACATATATATCGTTTTTCGTTAATCGTATTTTATATATATCTCAAAGGCTCGAAACTACGGAGGATCAATCAGATTTCGATTGTCCTATCGCGTTTCGCTTTTATATTCCGATTAATTTTTAGTTGAATCTGAACTCGGATTTTCAGCTCACTACTAAAACGCATCAATCGTCACAAATATTATTAATTGTCTCATGTATATATATTTTGTATAGTCTCCTATATTTCAAATAAAAAGTATTTTAATTTTCCTTTTACCTATTAAATACAACTTTAAATGGAAACAACAGATTCTGCTCGGTTTTTGCTACCTATCTGTCGTCAGATTGCATTACGCAGATCCTGAAATGTCTACACTTGTAATTTGAAAAATTAAAAATAATCAAATTTTATCATTTCTGTCGGCTAGGTGCCCACAATTCCCGTATATAATATAATACAGCCCTTTATATATAGTGAGTTAGATCAAAGTAGAAATAATTGCACATTACTTTCCTACACTCGTAGTATAGAAAATAATTTACATTTTACCACACATTTAATTACTACACTTAAATTTTACACTTAAATTTATGCTTCTGCATTATTTGAATCTATTCAAGTATAACTTAAAAAGTCAAATTATTTTCAATATATACGTCTATTAAAAATATTTAAAGATTTTTACATTTAAATGTATAAGAATGCTCTTGATTTTAATTTTCTATTTTCTCTGGATTTTTATGCGTATAGATCGTAACGATCGTAACGCGAGAAAAAGAAAAATCTTTTCGTACTTCTATGGCGCCCGACACGCATGCGCGAAGCGTCGCTCGCTCGCGGGAAATCGCGCGCCAAAACCGAAGCCCGACAGTCCGTTCGCCCAAAAGAGTTCCGATAACGTGTCGGTAAACATCGACCTCTCTTTTTCTTTTTTGACAGGCCTGACGTCATCGTCCGCGTTTAGATATACACGTTTTATATGAAGTTTCCCGTGAATGGAAGGTTCACGATGTCACAACACGGAGCTGCTCTGCAAACGTATAATCAGGAGCTCGTCAAGTGTAAGTTCCATTTAACCTAAAAATTATTTGTCACTTAATAAGTTTACGAGGAAGATAAGCGGAGTGGTATGACATAACAAAGATATTAGTTTGAGATTAGTTTTTTTGATTAGTCTGATTTTGGAGATTTGAAACAAAATACAAGTACAATATACGCTTGTGCTACATAACCCCGTGGCGTTAGACACCATAATTGCAAAACAAGAATTTGTCACTCAAATATCAGATCTCCAAACACTTTATACCACCATATCGTGACTCGATATCTTTAGCTCCCCTTTAACGGGATTACTTTGATGATTGTTTCGATGATCAGTCTCTCGTTGGATGTATCTGTACCTGTACTGAAAAAGAATGTTGTTTTCCTAGGTTTAGAAGAGATGAAGCTGAAGCGATCGGAACTTCAAGCTCAGATAGAGTCCCAAGAAGAAGAGAAGAACAACTTGCAACGTGAAATCGAAAAGATGTCGTGTAAGCTTACACAGTTGAACGACAGTTTGGCAAAAAGAATCACGGTCAGAAACGAATACGATAGAACAATTGCCGATACCGAGACAGCATATGTGAAGGTAAAGGTTGTATTTTTTGAGTATGTTTTAAATCGGATATGGTAATCTTAACCGGCGTCGTGCATCTCTCAAGTTATATTTGTCTTATTGTAGATTCTAGAGAGTTCCCAATTATTGCTTAATATGATCAAAAAAGAAGCTGTCAGCCTGGATCAAACTTTAGTTAAAGCCGAACAGTATCGATAATAAGATATAAATTAGAATTCGATCCAAAATTTATGAGGGGCCAGATATCCAGAAAATGTATTTATTAAATTGTCAATGGATGCATTATCACAGAGATATAGTTTATTAATTAACAAGTACAAAATTGTAAATATAGACTTTTAGAACATACGAGTTTTTTTATAGCCTCTACAAAATTTATGAACTATACAAACGCATATTTATGTTAATTATGTTATTTGACTATTTTATAAAAATAACAATCAGTCTATATGTGTGATTAAATAAAATTTATAACCGAACGATAATCCTATTTATAAACTCGAACGAATACATATTCGGTATATAATTTATCACGAAATAATTATAAGTAGATACTATTAACAATATTGTTTTTTACTTAAATGCGATGCGTGAATAATATGTATAATACTAACAATTTAACTTTTTATTAAAGGGTATTATGTATATAAAGACTGATACGGGATAAAATCTATTCTAGAAAAGTCACAGAATATTTTTTACAATAAAATCCGAACGTTTTCATATAATTATTATTTTACATTGCCATATTTTATCTTCCTTCATATGTATGTACATACATGTGTGTATCAATTGCATTTTAACTTCTTTAAGATATTCTTGTCAAGATATGCTATTGCGACACTTTATTTTCCGCTCTTGACTGGAAACCCGTGTAAACCCATCTAAATCCATGTGATAATATATATTACGAATTTCTTGCGTTATTTCATAGATTTAAGCGTTTCCGAGAGCTTTCTGCTCGTTCCATATTTGTAAGAGTTCGTTTGGATCTTCGTATCCATGAGATGTTATGACATACTTGTAACTATATTTTGTGTAAGCTTTCTTATAAAAATGAAACTCTTCGCAATGAAACGGTACTATATCAGCTTTCTTAGCTACTAGACCTAAAAAGATGTCGTCGAATCTGAAGTGCTTAGTATAGAAACTTGTGTAGTACAAGTCCAAAAGGGCTTCCTTGGACAGGATATATGCACCGGCTGTGACGTATGGCGGCCACAAATGATACGGATATTCTTTTAACGTGACGTACCATTTAGAGAACTTATGCCGATGTGGCGCAGACCGCATAAATACGAATCCAGCGAACAGCCTAATGTCATCTGGCAGCTCCAAATCGAAAAACTGTCGTTTTACTCTATTCAACGTGGTTGTATTTAGCCTGAGCAACTGTTCCTTTTCTATCTTACGGCTTTCGTCAATCTGGCTATCTTGTTTCTCGTACACATTTTTCTGACTATCGTTATTTGTAGATTCGTGAATAGCAAAACTTTGCGTAAAAGACAGCATTTTGATTGTTGGGTCGTACGTCGCATTTCTATTATTAAAATTAACGTCATTATAATCGATTAAATCCGACCGTTTGATTTCTCTTTTGTGCGCGCTGTACACCTTTCTAGATTCCATTAAGTGAAATGGATAGTTAGCCGGGTTTCTAATAAACGTCACTACATTCTTGACCGATACGTACATATCGTCATCGACAAACATGTAGAACTTTGAATTGGTACAATACTTGACTAACCACTTGAAACTCATCATTGTTTTTATAGTATTATTGTAATACGAGTCTACGAAGTCTGCCTGTACAATATCCTTGTAGATCCCTGCCTCTAGTTTTAGTTTGGCCTCCACTTCCTCGTCCTCCGGATGTGTGCCCACTACAAAAATAGTCCTCGCTGGCACATCGAAGAATCTCTTTTCAATTCCCCATGAATTACGTATGGCGGTTCTTCTATCAAAATTCTCTATAGCAGACTTGACTATGTATACAAGACGAAGCGTGTCGTCCGCATCTTCTTTACACTTTTGTGGCTGCTTCAAGATGAAAGCGTATCTGTACTCGTTTATCGGCTCGACCTCGGGCTTCTCGTTGCGTCGCAGAGCACTCACGAACTCGTGTACGTTGCCTTCGTACGGATACACAAAGTTCTCATCGTACGTAATCTCAAATAAGTGCACAAACGCTCCGAAAAATTCTAGGAGCGCTATCATGCCGAAGCAAAAGAGCACGTATCCCAGTTTAACTTTTGACACGGCACGTCGACATCGTTGAAAATAAAGGCGGAATAAGTAGTGTTCGAGCAGGTAGCAGCACATTTTGTCAGCCAAATTTCCGCATAATATTCCGCGTAAGTTTTCTCCCCTGAGTTCCCAACCCTGCAATAAAAAATTTTCCACGTTTAATATTTTTTATTTATAAAAACACCATCTTCACACGAGTTGATTATCAAGAATTAATGTCTTTAATTTATTGTCTCTTTCTATAATTTGAAAACACAGCAGCTACTAAAAGGCAGTATATTTTTTTTCTACAACGTGCAATAATTTAATTGGTCCGATCGTTCAATTAAATTAATTATATTATACAGAAGTCTACGCGCAGAGCTCGAATTTATCAAGTGGCAACTTACGGATTATCGACAATCATTTCTCGTTCAGATAATACAGGAGTACGTACAGATATCTTGTCATTTTAAAAATATAAATGCGAAAAGATGCAGCATGCAGCATGCAGCATTCCCTTTGTTTTTTTTTCCTCAACGCCATCTAACCGATCCCTTTCGGAAATATTACAAGTGCATTCGGAAGTGGATCGTGGCGCCTCTGTAGGAAATGCTCCAACTAAAAGTTTGATCGTGTACAGCGGACTTGACTCACTTGACAAAAATCAATAATTGCGGCTTGAAAAGGATCTTGTCACAAGTTTCCTGTTAGACGGAAAAAAATTCTCAGAAGATAACATTTTATGTGCTGCGATCGAGATTCAGATATTTTTTAAATTATATTTAAAATTTAATTTAAAATATAGTGTATATGAAATATATAATTAAAATAAATATATATATAATACGAGAACACCAGAGAAAGCAAAAATCATATTTATTTTATATTAATTTTTAATTATTTTATATTTAGAATATTATTGTGCGATATTGTGCATATTTATATATATTTTTTTATTATATTGTACGATTTGTTTATAATTTTAACTTATCAAATTTGTTAGATTTAATCGCAGTTACTATTTTTTTTTTCGTTTTTTTTCCCCAAAACGCGCTGGCGAGGTTGATTCTATCGCATTCATTGTCCACATGCCTGTTCGTTTGTCGTGCTTGCGAATAAACTCAGTGACTCGGAAGGATGCACAGTTTACGTTTTATTTCGGGTTGATTGGTTACCGATTGGCAATTCGATATTGAAACACTTCCGAGTACAATTTGAGCACAAAAATGAATTTATAATAATTGTATTAGCAATCTCTATATATAACGTTTTAACAATGTTAGTTATCTACGTTCATGTCAAATGACTTTCCTGAATTAATCTCTTGTGTAATTAATATATATATTCAATCCACTTTAAGATGTCGAAAATTTTATGACAGCAGAAATTGCTTCCGGTTAAATCAATTTTTTTAATTTTCTCCACAGAAATATGGATAAGATAATTAGAGATTAAAGAGATATGAGAAATGTAATGTTTATCAATATGTACAATTAAATAAATTGATAATTAACTAAAGATTTTTCGATATTGAAAGTATCGTAAGTAAGCAAGTAAAAAAAAAATAAGTAAACAAAACTAGAGGAAAAAATGAGCTTTATTGAGAATCGAACGAGAGAGATTAGTTTTGTAATTAACAATTCAGTGCAAAATTAGAAAATGTACATACATACGTTTCGGTTTTACTTGAGCTATCGTCAGCAAAGTACACACACACACACAAAGATAGTATAATTTTCATGAAAAAATACTAGTAAAATTTTGCTAACATTCGTAGTTTGCAAAATGATTGAACTAGAAATAAAAGTTGAACCTAATCGATAAAGAGAAACGAAATTATATAACTCATCAAAACCAGTTCAGGGAACATGAGATTGACAAATCGAATAGTAAAAACATCGAAAAATAAGATAATTCGATAATTCTTAAGTGGCGGTATAGTTGATACAATTAAGACAATGATACAATTAAAAAACGGACCTTTTAAATGACAATTGATTCGTTCAGCTGACAAATCTTGACTCGACAGAATTAAATTACGCGAATTCGGTATCGAGTGTGCATATATGTAATATATAAATTGTTGTTGTTAGTCGCAATAGCTTATGATATCGAACATTTTGAAATTCAATGCACTTGTTGAAATTTTTTAAGATATTTTCGTTTCTGCCCAAGAAAGCCGGAGGAGCTTCAAAGACGTAGCGGTACACCATCAAATTTATCCTTTCATATTTCGTTACATTGTCACATTGTTCATTATATATAAGGAGGTCTTTCTTCGCTTTGTAGAAGCGTTAGAAACAGCCTGTCGCGAATCGAGATTCTTGAGTCCGCTGTTCCTCGCAATCAGTTAAAAAAACCTCGCGAGTTAAAATTTTGACGGAAGTCAGAATTCTTATTGCGTCGGAACAGTCGCTCGTAGTCGCTTTGACGTCCTTTCTGTCGCCTTTTTTCTATCTTCGGATTCCTTCATCTCCTCTCTCCTTTGATCGCAAATCGATCATCCTATGTAACAACAACTTTGTATCTTCTTCTCACACAGCATCGTCTTTGTAAGCTGCTTCCTCGACATTTTTATCCACGGCACTATACACAGAAAAAAAAGAAATGTTGAAAGAAGACTTACCATATACCATACTCGTATATACGCAAGAATCTATAATCTTGAAATGACATATATATCGCGTTAAACGAAGAAAACTTGCTTGAATGAAGTCATTTATATAGTTCAACCAAGAAAAAGAAGTTGAAACGAAGAGTTGGAATTCTTATAAGAAGATTATATAGATTGTTGCGTGTATATACGAGTGTATAATGTTGATTTGACATTTCTTTTTTTTTTCTGTGCACTCGCTCGTGTGTCGACGTTCGAGAAGGACCGCCTTTCCTCGTCGAAGTGGCTTTCCTCGCGCAAGAATTTGCGGCTCATTCATTTCACATCGCGAATGAATTGCAGGTCCGTTTCTTTTCCTCGCGAAAACGACGAGCTCCTTATCATGCCGAGGCGCCTTGGACTCGCCTGCCGTCGTCGGTGGGTCTTTATCGATCGACCGAGCGGAAACGCGATCGGGCGAGAGAAATGTCTCTGACAATGTTTTCCGCTCGAAGGAATCAGCGACGTCGTGGTCGTGGGGATATCCTCCTTCGGCATTGGCGACTGTCCATCGATCGCGTCTCACGGATATGGGCGTTTGCTCGGCTCGGCGGCGCCTTTCGACCTCGATTCCGATAATTTGACACCGCGATTATTAATCTCCCCATCGAGATTCCATCGTTCATTCATCGTCATCTCGCTGCTTGCCGTTGATATCATCGCTTCCGTCGGATCTTCTGTATTGTTCAACGAGGACTTTTCGAAAGAAAGGACTTGATTTTTCGGATTAGTCCTGTCAGTTTCAAAATTTGCACTTTTTTAATTAATCGTTCAAAATTTTCAACTTTTTTAATTAATCGTTGAACAGTAGAGAGTATAAATATCTCTTTTTATCTCTTTTCTTGGAACATATCGAGTACCGGAAGACAATCCGTCTTAGAGATTACACATATGTCATATTTTCCGCGGAACGACAAATTTATTGTCCGCTCGTTTATTAGCCCACGATCTTTTCATATTGTTTTGCAAATACGAATCTGATTCTTATTTAGCGTGATGAATTTATTATTCTCTTTGCGTTACCATCTCTCTAATCGCGCTGTCACAAAACCGCAGGAAACAATACCAAAATTTCAGTGCAACATCGCTTTTCGAAAGGCAGAAAACGCTAGACAACTCGATATTTCTCTTTTCCCTTTATTTCATAATTTTCACGAATCACTTGAACATATATTTATGACGTCGTTATCAAGTGCGATAATCAGGATAGCTGTAAATTCACAATATTCTCTATAATAAATAAACAAGTAATGGCTCGTCTACAATAGCCGTAAAAGTATGCAGTTAAGACGTGAGCAGTAAACTATTGACCAACCACAATCGATTATTTTTGAATTGTAAAAATCCCATTAGTCAACAGCTTACTGCTTACATCTTACTGCATACTGTTGCGGCTATTGTAGACGAGCCATAATAATGAAATGACCGAAAGGTGATGATAGCTTTTTAAACAAAGGAAGCGTGCAATTGATCGCACATTTGTAATACAATATGATAACCCTGATTAACTGCATTTTAATCTTTCTTTATTGCATAATCTGTATTATCTCCACGGTGAAGTATTTGTCCGTAAACAACAATTAATAATAGACCCTCGTTGTTTGTTCAAGCAGCTTGACCTTAATAAAGGGTTTAAGTCTATCATTCTATTACGTGTTTAAATAAACCCCTGTATGCCTTGACGTTACCTTCCCGGGGCTTGCGCAGTATATATTTTTCCGAAGCAAGACCCATGAGGTGGATATGCCACAGGTAAACCTGTTAGAGTCTATCATGTCTTTATTGAAAGTAGATTTGCAGCTGGCTAAGAGCGAGAAGGGGAGAAACGAACGGCGAGATGTGCGTGTAAGAGAGACGCGAAACGTCAAACAGTAAATAGCTTTTAGATCACTTTGTCGACAGTACAAGTTCTCTAACGACGATTTTATAAATATAAATTCGTATATAATTGACAATCAACGGAACGTACAATGCTGACAGGAGTGATCGACGGGTTCGTATATCGCAGTTCCATAGTGAATTCTTCATTAGCAAACACGTGATTGTTTTGTTCCTACTTTACTTCTAATTATATATATTAATAAATGTTAGTTGAGATAATTGAACGGCACAAACCCTTTATTACGAAACAACCAATTTTTAACAATCACACACTTTTATCTTCGTCGGCAATAATATTTGTTTATACTTCTTTTCTATGACACATGCGAGATGCCCGATGAAGATGCTTTTTGCAGTACTCAGTTGTGCTGCGAGGATGACAACTTTACTGTCGGGCGCACGCCTATCGACGTTGACGACGACATTACTCGGAGCCAGGCATTGTCCTTGATATGGACCGCTTACGGCGTCGTAGTCCCGATCATATTGGCCGTCGGCGTTTTCGGCAATGCGGCGATCCTCGTCGTGCTGTCCGGCCCAATGTTTCGCGGTATCGCGTACTTGTACCTCAACGGACTCGCGCTGGCGCACATCGGCGTTATCCTGTCTTGGATAACAATCAGTTTGTACCAATTCGATCCCGATAGCGTGCACTGCGGAAGAAAACACTGCTTGATTGAAAAAAAAAAGAAACCGAATGTTGCGTCCACGTCCAAACTAATGAATTGAATTGATTTAACAGAACGCGACGACACTTGGCTCATTCGTCAATTAATACTGTCACTCGTGCGACAATTGTATTCGATTACAATTAATTCTGTATTGACACAGTTTGTATCAGCGTGTGTAATTCTTGGTCGATTAACTTACATTCGTTTGCACAATAGCAGTCTTTTTTCTCAGTGCTCAATAGTAATCATATAAATAAGGTGTTACAATACGATTATATATTTATGTAACAATAGATATACATGTTTCAGCGCTGAGATTGGGCTACGGCATGAGCAACAATTACCCATCAGCTTTCTACCATGCTCACGTTGAACTCGTTGTTCTGAACGCCTTCTCGGCCGCCAGTGTTTTTATCATGGTCTGCTTAATTGTCGATCGATACATTTTTGTATTCTTCCCGGCGCGCATTCGCACCGGAAACGTGCGCAAGAACGTCAATTCCTTCGTACTGTCTTCTTTCATTGCCGGTTTCATGGTAAGCTGTTTTACGTAAAATGACACTCTTATCTTTTATTGAACTATTTAATTGTGTTCTCTTATGTAAACAAAAGTTGGGATATCGAACGCTCTTTTAAAATGATTTTTTCTTTTAAAAAATCGTTGGCGAATCGGCACGAATGATAAACAGCGTTGTCGCTTATTGGTTTATTGAATTTATTCGATACTGCCGGTTTTCTCGATCAATTGTTTTACATGGACGATATTAAACGAGCGGATGCAATAGGCATATGTAATAATTAATACAACGCATTGTTAGATACACATTTTATTCTGTTTATAGATCAGCGGTCCGCTGTCGGTTATGAGAATCGTTTATGCGGAGCAAGATGGATCCGGCGGTTCTTTTACATTACGCGAAAACGTGGTCGTTACGCAAAGTGCGATGTGGAGATCGTATATTTGGATAATGGAGATCATAGTGCGAATTTGCCCGTCGATCATATTTATCGTACTGAATAGTCTGGTCATTAAGAGATTTCTACAGCTGAATGTGCAAAGCCGACAATTCGCCGTTTCAGACAAATTTCGGACCAACAACGCGCCCGATACGTCGTTATTGTCTCGCAATCGAGGATACAAGTATAACAATGTCTAATTAAAAAAAAATTTGATTTTATTTTTAGTTTCTTTAAAGCAAAAAATCTAGATATTATATATTTTTGGTCTCACCGGCCAGTGTGCTTACAAAAATCACTCTTTGCAGAGAGGAGCAACACTTGGCGATATTGACGACAACGATGATTCTGTGCTTTTTTGTAACGACAGTCCCGCCGAGTCTCACCCCGATACTGTACACCGATCGTCGCCCGTTAGACCTCGATTACCAAACGTTTCGAGTTTATTCGGCGATCGTCGAGCTCAGCAATTATGCCATTTATATTCTTATATATCTTGTCTGCAGTACGGAATTTCGAAGGGAGTTCCTGCGAATTCTACAAGTAAGCTCCTGTATAATCGACTGTGACAATTCTACTAATTTGAAAATCCTATACAACTGCATCATGTTTATAACTGCAGAGAATATTCGCAATTGATGAGGGTACAATTTTATTAATTTTTGTAAACAGGGAAAATGTAATGAAAATACGGGGCAGGACGTTAATCAGCCGATAGGCGAGATCGAGGACTACAGCCGGCATGGCACTACTGTTCGAATGACACCGGAACATACCAAATTGAATTCCCCCGAGTCGCCGACCAAAGAAACAAAATTGGAGGAAGACGCGCAGCCGTCAGAGGCTACCTCTTTTATGTTAGAACACCGTGCGATCGCATAATTATACGTTTGCGCATTAGGATAAAACCGGTTTATATTTGTTCTATGTATCATATGTATTTGTATTTAATTGTTATACCGTGTTGTACATTTCTGACGCGTGTCCGTAATGGAACTCTAGCTGTGTACAATTATAATGCAGGCTTTGAATTAATGTACAAAATCGTTTAATCGTTTCAAGTATTATAATTCTGTATTACACCAATGTGTGTATATCAATTTCTGTATTATTGTAATATACCTTTAATTTGGAATAATTAGATTGAGGTAAATTTAAAATTCGATAGTCGCGATCCTTTCTCCTTTTGCATATCGGATCGCATTTGATAAATTTTTTCTTTGTGCCTGTGCTTTTCGTTTTTCCTCTTTTTTTCTCTTTATTATACATTTTCGGATGCATTATTTGTAATGGAACTCTACGTGTGGTTAATGGCTTTGATTTAAGGTCTCAAATGATTAATCTCAATATTAATTATAATTCTATTTTTATTTATATCTATCAATGTATATGTATTGTATAATATATTACAATTAGAATATATATCGATAATTCGAATTAGATTAATTTAAATTCAAAGATTGTTATCGACTAGCTCTTTTCTTTCCATATCTCGATAAGACAACGTGGACGATATGTTTCCTTCTTTTAGCTGAACTTTTTTTTCATCTATTCTCCTTTTCTTTTTCTTTTCTTTCCTAATTATACATCTATTTTATCTTATCTTAAGTGCGGAAAGTACAACGTGGTGCAACTAAGGAGCAAGTTCCACCGCGACTACGCGTTGCGCACTTTCCGCACACGAATCCTAACCTAACGTGCACCTTTTTCGCTGATGACAATTCATAACCCTAGATCTGAACTGTCAAAGTGCAAAATGACATACATATATTAATTACGGTGTCTAATCTGATCTAATCGCAAAATAATCTGCATATTAGTAACGTGTTATCCCATGTAGCTCGTTCGTAAGCAGATTCAGGTACATTATTTGTACAAGAAACAATATTAAAAGACTAGTATACAAATAATGTTAAAGAGCTGAGAGGAGAAATTTCTAAACATATAATACGCCTGAAAACTTGCGAGAGTTATCACATATTAATTGTTATTTATTCTTCTAGTAAAGGCCTCACGATGTTTGAGTTGCCGGCAGAATTGATAGCTAAGCCTTTAGCTCTGATAGGTTTGACTGGATTAGACATTGCAAATCCAGTACATCGCTCTATTTGGGATGCATTCAGCAATAATCGTAGACCGGATTGCGCAGCCGTTCAGTTCAAGCTGCTCAGTTTAGCGCACGAATTTCCTACTGTCAAACCAAAGGTATGTTTGACGGTATAAATGTCTGCTAGGACACAAGTGTGAAGAAAGTACTCAATCGATATTATTTGTCTGATATTGATATGTATAGTCTTTATACATTTCAGCGTAGCTCGTACGAATGGTACATACCCAAAGGAATTTTAAAACGGAACTGGATGAACAAGTATCTCAATGACATTCCTTCTGTAGTTGTTGTGTTCTATGATTTAGATTGGAATGATCCTCTATGGAATGAGAAAAAGATGGAATGTGCTTCTAGAGTCCAATCTTTAAGGTAACATTTTATCATCTGTTTAGGGTGTAATTTATTATATTTTTTATGTGTTAAACCGAGCGATATGATGTTTTTTTAGGGCTGCCCTTGATGGGAGAAGTACGAAAATAGCTGTAGTATTGATACAACATGCCGTTCAACCGCTTCCCGGTGCCGAGGATGTAGTCGCAACTGAGCGTGCAACAGCACTGTGTGGAGCTTGTGATTTAACAGCAAAACTTTTATACATTCTGCCACACGCTGATCACTTATTGGGATATATTTCTAGGTTTTTAATTTGATTATTTTTCATTTTTCCATTCATTTCTCTATATTTGAAGGAGATAACAAATCTTGTTTATTACAGACTAGAAACGGCGTTCTACGATTTGGCGCAAAACTTTTATCATCACGAATATCGGAATGTCAAAACTCATCGCGATCAACTCACTAAGAATGTTCATCAGTACTTATTCGTTCGTCATCAATTTAAAATGGCATTCTTGAACGAACTCAAGCAAGAACTGCATCTCGCTCAAAAGTAAAATTTAAAAATATGAACAACCGTGTATCGCAATATATATATACATATATGTACATATAAATGTTTTGCAGGCATTATATGCAAGCTTACCACAATCTTCTAGAAACAAGAATGACAGATGCGAACGCAGTAGAAATAAAAACTATTGCTGGCTTTATAAATTATAAGTTATGCAGAATAATGTTTAGTTTAAATCTTCCAAAAGATGCTATTTCTCAGTTTAGACTTCACACAGAAAGGTATTGATATTTATTGCAATGATTAATACAAATTTTTATTCTTGACAATAATGACTGTTTATTTTTAGATTTAAACTAAAAACTGGTCCAAAGGAACTCATGTTTGAACATCATGCTTGGATGAGTAGCCAGTTCTCTACATTTGCGGAATTATTTGATGAGGCTATTCGTCAAGGATTACCTGCTGTTCAAACGCAACATCCGGGATATTATTTCCAATTAGCTGCCAATCACGCAAGTTTACGACAATCTGCGTGTAAAGAACTCTGTCAGGTACAAATGTTGTTTTTTTAATCAAATACATCGTGCTTTCTGTTATATTACTTAAGTTTCAATACTGTTTCAGCATATAAATAGCTATCCAGATCCAGATCCGTTACTAGGTGAAGAGAAACTCGAATTTTATGGACAACGGCCATGGCGACCTGGGAAATTAAGTGCAGAACCGGCAGACACTGCTAGAGAGGCCATCGGCATACAAGCTTTACAATACAGGGAGAAGACTGCAGTTAATCATTCTGTAAGATAATTATTTATATATCTGTGCTTTTAAGTAACGTGTGATAAATGAATCGTTGTGAAACATTTGCATTCCTTTTCAGATAATAATTATCGGTTTACTAGGAAATGCGATATCGCAATTCAAAGTGTACCGTTGTCCGAGAATGCGGCGATTATTAGGTACAATATGTCTTTGGAAATTTAGAGATAAAAATTACTTGTAATATTACTCATAAAATACGTACATTTTCTTTTTTTTTTCTTTTTTTACAGTCGTGCAAATGGCAGAAGAATACTTCAATGCTCGGGATTATGGCAAAGTTCTTACGTAAGTTAATTGAATCTTTTCTCTGTACTTATAATGAGAGCCTTTAGCAAATAAAACTTTGTCGGCATTTAGCGGCAAAGTTATCGATTCTTTCGTTATTTCCTTCAGACTATCTTCGTGCGTTAATATAGAAATCGTAAAATTTGATTGATCAGATTATTGATGCACATGTTGTGGGAATATCATGGAGAACGATGGCCGGTCTTACTCACAGATATCTTGAAGAATGCGTTGCGAGCCGCGTATTTGTCGACCAGTATTCAAGACTATCTTACTCTGGCCTTTGAAGCTTTAGGACCTTCAACTACATTCTCAGTGGAACGACAAGCTGTTATTTATAACAATGTCATGAATATACTACAGGTCAGTTCGATGAAGCATTTATGTTTCGCTACTGGCTATATAATAATCATTGTATCAAGTAAATGAGAGTTTACTTTATTTGGTATGAAAATTAACACAAAAAAATGACTTAACATTTGGTAACAGAAGAAACCGCCGAATCCAGAGCCAGATCTGCCAGACGATATTAAGCATCTTGCCATGGAGAAATGGATGCTGGAACTAAATCGTTCGGAGCCAAATATTTTTACAATTGATGACAATAACATGACATCATTTGTTGATCTTAAAGCAAGGTTCTTGCAACAAACATACGCAGTGAATACAATGATAACAGTGGAAGTTGTCGTAAGGTATTTAAATATGTCTTAATACGTAGAAATATAGCTTTAAAAATTACCGGAAGTAATTTTATCTTTAACTACAGGAATTCTTACTGTGATATCATTGAATTTTCTAATGCGTCAATAACAGTCAGTGGACCAGGTTACAATGCTGACATTCCAATTGGTGAGGCTCAACAATCAGATCTTATTTTTCAAGCAAAGGAAACGAAAAAGTTCTACTTCAACTTTAAAGCGCCTCATCAAAATGATGGCGTAGAAATTCGTATTAGCACAGTTTCCTTACAAATGGGTGATAGCGCGCATTGTTGTATCATATTGAGATTCTCAGCTATGGGTAGAGAAACGAATTTGTTGGATCGTTTGTATCCTGAGATACAACAACTTCGGTATGTTTATAGAAACTTAATACCTATTCTTGGTATCCAATAGTCATTTCAGAGAAGAACTAATATAATTTTTATTTGCATCAGTGGAGGCGAGTTTGAGGCAATAAGACCGTTAATTCACACGGAGATCAAACAGGAAGAATCAAGTTTAAGTTTAGACGTAAAATCCAATAATCCTGCGCTTTTAGGCGAATGGCTACCTATCACGATATCCTTGTCAGCTAATGAGAATGTTAATGCAATCTGTTTATATGTAATACTTGTATCAGATGGTAGCAACGAGCAATCGAGTATGTTTTCACGCTTTCATAGTATTTTATTTTTTTGGAAACAATTTTTTTCTATCTAATCTTGTAATACTATTCTCTTTTTCTATCAACTAAGCTATTTTACGATATATTTCAGCTGAATTAAGCATTAATATGCTTAGTAAAGAGTCAAAAGTATCTATTCTTGTTGGTGATATGGTAAGAGGTGCCTCAGCCAAACATATCGTGCATATTAGAGCACATAAAGTAGGCGATAGAAATATTATAATAAAGGTACTTATAAATAATTATCTCCCAAAATTAATATATCAACTCATTATAACACGTATTATCATTTACCATGATTATGTAACAGGCCGACTATACTAGACCCGAGCAAATTAGGGGAAGTAAAGAATTAACATATTCGTTGATGGTTAAGAAACCATTCGAGGTTGCAACACAGTTTTACACTACACTGTTCGAACCACTGACAAAAGGTTTTGTTAACGAATCTTTTGTCATTATGCCTCACATTACATGTGTTTCCCCATGGCCTATAAACATTCTAAGTACATCTGTAGAACTGGTAAGGCCCCACAGAATACATGTATATAATTCAATCATTTTATAAGTTTGTGTTTGGGAAATTAGAACGTTGTGACAAATTCAAATTTGTTATTAGGCAGATTCCATTCAAAGAGAGGACACTCTCGACAACCAGGAGTCCATTTTGGCGGGTGTTAAACTCTGCGATGGTGAAACAGGGACTGACGCCTATTGCTTGATCCCAAAGATAGGTGGCGAGCAACCCATTAGTATTGGAGTATATACTATCAAGTGGAAAAGGTAAAAGTAACTTGGAGTTAAGATTTATAATACAGTCTGTAAATCTCCGTTATTTTTATAGAGCAAATGACGAAACCGCATTGGAAACTAGTAGTAGCGTAACTCTAGCTCCTTTATGGGTCGAAGACGCGGTGATCGGATTGGAAGCCAAACTGCCAGCCCACGGATGGGTGCGAACGCCATTCTGTATATCGTATTTTATAAAAAACCATTCCGATTACCTCGTCACTTTGCGCTTAGCTATGGAAGGCAGTGATGCCTTCATGTTTGCTGGACAAAAACAAGTATGTGATGCTCGCTTGTATTACACGTGGTGTTACGCAATGACCTTATTGAGCATTTTTTTCAGGTTGATATTTACATACTACCTAGAAATGTTCGAAGGGTTGATTGGATTTTACGCCCGCTGGTCGCCGGTTTTGTTGCTCTTCCAACATTATCGCTAACTGTACCTGCAGGTAATAATATCTCATGTATAGAACAATTTAAATATTCTATATTTGCATTTATTTGATACACAACTATAATGTACAGATGAGGAACACAAGTTGGGTAAAGGACGACTATCAGAGATGATTGAACGTTCATTACCAAGTCATATATATATACTGGTAAGAATAAAAGTCACATATCAATAAAAATGGTTTAATAACGCTATATTGTAATATATTATATTTTTGCAGCCGAAATCGCAGTCTTTAGGAGAATAAACAAATTCGACATTGGGATCTTCTTTCTAAGAAAAAAAATATATCTTCCCTCAATCAAATTGTATTATAATATTATAATATACATTTTGCACAGACAATTAAATAAGCTAATATGTGTATCATATTTATATATATTAGAGTTATGAATATAAATTTTTCTTGGACATAATTTATTTAAAGTATTTTATTATTGTAGTTTTAATTAAATTTAATTAAATATATATTATAAGATTACAATATTGTAAATTTTTAACATACTCGTTAAATGTTAAGTAAATATCACACTGCTATAGTGCCATATAGTTCATTATACATAAATATCGATTGTTTTTAAGAGTACGAGGAACATTACGTTAAGCGTTACCATGGAAACCATGCAATCTACAGTACACTCTAGTGAACGTACGATAGTTTTTCTTTTCTGCTTCCTTATTATAGAATAATCTTGATCAATAATTGTAAAAACATTAATTGTGAATGAATATTGATAATTATACTCGCGTGTAGTAGACCACAACGGTTCCACGAAATGGCGAGGAGCGGCGGTATTGATATTGGAAGTGTTTTTGACGAATATCTGCAAAAAGAACAGCAATTCGAACAAGAAATAGAAGAACGGTATTTACGCTGAAATTGAATATCTGCTAATATTGTTATAAGTATTCGTGCATGTACATATAACTTTTTCTGATCAACGAAAATCACGTTATCTCTATTTTATTTTGCAGCAACAAATTACGTCGCGAGATTCGCAATAGGAATATTTCCAAAGTTTCTGACTCGTCGCCAACGAATTTGCCTTTAAATTTAGAAAAATCTCGTATTCGTAATCAAGCTCTTCTGAAGGTTTGCTACAACATATTTTTTACACAAAAAAATATATGAAAAATGTTATTGAAAGCAAAATTCAGTGTTTGTAGAATGTAGAAGATATATGCAAGCTATGTTGAACATATTTTATTTTGAAGTAATTTTACTGATAAGTCCACAGAGTTATTTATATTAGATATTTATCGTTTTGTTATATTTTTTGCAATTGGAAATTTATTATAAAGGCACTTTGAATATGGTTTAGATAGCTCTATTCAGAATAGAATTTTAGTTACAATTTTACGTAACTATAGAATTCTATTCTAATTTTATATATTATTGTGATACTGTAATACATAAAATAGTATTACTGTAATACTGTAAAAAAACATAGAGACTAATACAAAAAATGTAGAGAGAAATCAGAATACACACATTAAAATACATAGTGTATATAAAATTATAAATACATTCTATTTTTTGAAATCAGACATTAATTATGGATATTATCTAAAATAGGCTTAATTTAATATTTTTAACTATAAACTATTAAAATTTTTAAATTTAAATGGGTAATATTTTTTTGCAAGGTATGATGAAATTTTTGTAAAACTATACGTATGTACTGCGCGATATGTGTGTGTGTGTGTATCCATACATTCTTATATATAAGGTATTATATATCGAATAATAGAACTTGTATGAAATTGGGAACTTACATATTATTTTTACGGCAGGATTTGGAGATGTCTAGAGCACGTCTGAGAACTTACGCTTCTTACACGCCTACCGATGCGGAATTGCAGCAGATTTCGTCGGCCTATCGAAGTCGTCTTTCCAGAAATATGCAAGACGCGGAATCATGACAAGCTTATTTCCGCGTGAACGGTTACTCGTCATGTGATCTTTTCAACCTGATAACTCGAGCCGAACGAACAAACTTACAAATGAAAAGTTTGTTGATCGTTGGGATCGATGGATCGGGTTGATTGGCGCGTGGTCTATTTTTATGACGTGGCTGCTTCTTCGCGTGTCGAACGACGCGTGAGAACCGATCCGTAAAATGTGCGAAACATGAGCACAATATTTTTGCGCGCTTCCCTGCCGCGTACCGGTTGCCACAATCGGATTCGAGTTATATTGCAAACAACGGCTATCATTTTTGTGTTAAGTATAAAATAAAGCAAATTGTCGAACAGACTGTTATATCTTACACAAATCTATATTATCGTCGCTCATAAAATAATTATCACCACACACGGCAACATATATATTACATTGTAACTCGAACAGCGTCAACGTGTATAATATATTGCAAAACGGATATGCTCGCGGTTGACTTCTTACTTTCCCAGCGAAATACGAGCCGTAGACTGAAATCTAACAAAGCTAATTTCCATTCTAATCTATCCGTCCAAAGGTCTCAAAGAGGCTTAATTACAAAGGCAAAGACGTTTGCCTTTTGAGGACGATCGCGTATATAGCGATTGTTGGAACTTACCATGCGATAGACCCGATGGCTCTTTTTATTCGGCGCCGTGTCTCCAGGAGCTTCCTCGAGGAATTGTGCGCGGAAGGATGCGTGTTAGGAGGGTGCGCGGACAAGTGGCGAACGGTGTTCACCTGCGGCGCGCTCACGCGTGCCATATTCATATTTATTTTCTATGTGCAATGGCATTATCATCGCCGATAATTACCGGCGTGCACAACGTGCATACACGATAGGACGGCCACGTATCCAGAAATTGCCCGATAAGGAGGCTTCGGGGCCAATAATTCGCTGGGAGAACTCGCGTTTATTTCACGCTGCCTTTTTTTCTTACACGCGACTCGCAAACGCGAATCCCGACGTTTCGCGGACTATTTTTTATTTCGCAGGCGTGACTCTTCGACGTCGAATTCGCCGGCAGAGATTAGATTTACAATTTTTATCGTCGGCCTCGTCACACGAAATGGTTCTTCGTGCGCTTCGCAAAATGCGCAATTTATGCAAATTATCGTAGAAGTCGCGCGCGTCCTTGCCCGTAAAACTTCACTTACCTTTCGCGCCTTCGGAAAAATACTTGAAAGAGACTATATTGTTAATTGTGAGCAACGCGCAAACGTTCTGTACACGTCGCAAGAAAATCTAGAGGGACTGGAAGGCAAACGAAATTAAACGTGACGAATGCGTTTTCGGGAGTATAATTTTGTATATTTATACGTGGCGTACAACCGTAGCAGCTGAGTAAACGGAATAACGCTGTGACTTCTTACTTTGACCATTGTGATGCCCGCAAACATCTGTATCAACAGCCTCATTATCTCGAGGATACCATTCCTTTCGCAATTTGGTCAGAGATCCCGCGCTACACCTCTCACGAACGTATTCATAAATTAACGTTTTAATTAATTTAAATTAATTAACTTTTTTCTCGAAATCAAGATAAAATAAAGAGAATAGCTCGTTCTTAGGAATATTTAAATCAAAACGAAAAATGTAGATAAAAAGATCTAAATAATCTAAATAAATCGAAAAATCTAAACCTAAATATGTATACAATATTCGATTGAAAAGGACTTGAATATAGATTGAAATTAATACCACCCGCTTCTTGATTGTGAATATAACGAGCCTACACTTTTGTATTACACTTGAAACATTACATCACACGAACATCCGCACTTGTCGATTCACGTTATACATTATTCTTACATGGACTTTTCGAAATCATTTTATATTATTTCTATACGACTTCGCGCAATGCTACAAAAATATATATTTTCGTTTTATGAATTCATTTATTTAGAGCGCGTGTTGTGGATCACGCTTTTAAAGCCATTAAAAGACATTTTATGGGATTGATATAGAATATCGCGTTTCCTCATGTTTATTGTTTGTCCGACTGTAGTTCGAACCGGTTCGTTGTATTTGATGATTACTTAACTGTCAGGCATTAATACATTATTGCCGCCGCGCTAGTGTTCATTGGACGATGCGTAATGTTTGTTGACCTTGGTGACCAAAGTAGACCAAGACGATTATGTTAGGTTTTTTATTTCATTTTTTTCATAGCAAACTTATGAATAAAAAACACAAGCTTTGTATTCACATGTTACAAGTGAAACAAAAATCTGAAAAAGTAACGCTTATGTGTCTTCGCATATCTCATTATGTAATAAAATCGTATGTTTTTCTTTTGTATATTTAAAATTCTTTAATAATTTAACGAAAGTTATTTACAATTTTTCTGCAACATTGATCTTTTTGAATATTAAAAGTTATGGGTGTTAATTTATTCTTTGAATAATTAATATATAAGGATGTAAGGACAATTATGAGACTGTGTGCAGTGACTGTGTGTACAAAATAATTTTATACCAGCGCATTGGTTTAATTAATTATACATATATATAAAAGAATTTTATATTTATCTTTTTATGAAATAAATCACATAAAAAGATATCAACATTAAATAATTTATTAACTACCACGTAGAAGCGACACTAGACAATGTTTGACAAAATTTGTAATTTAAGACATACAATAATTACATATCTTACATTTTATATGCATCTCTTATTTTTTGCTTATCACAGCACTGAATGTTATACTAAAGCACCTTATTTTCACATATGACAGTAAAATAAAATAAGTGCATTGATTCATTTAAATTTGCTACTTAATTAACATTATTTCATAATGCATTTTTAATAAAGTTGTTTTTGAATTATAAAACTATTTGTTCAAAATTTAATAAAACTAGACATGTTCAAGAGCAAGCGTATACGTGTCAAACATAAATACAATCTCCCGTTAATCTACACAAAACCTAATCATAAAACCTTATCTTAAGTAACTGCATTCGTTAATAACTAAACGATATTACTATTAATTCTGTAAAAAATTCTCGATTATAGGCGCAATTTTTTCAGGCTCATTCAAATGTACGTGATGCGTGCCTTTCACCTCGTGATATTCAAATTTCCTAGCTCCTAGTTTTATGACGTCTAATACTTTCTGATAATTTTCAGGTTGTTCGAATTTCATTCCAGGAACAGCACGAATGTTGAGATAAGCACATTTTATTTGAGATGCGTATTCAAGTACTAAATCTAGAGACAACATGCCTAAAATGGAAACCTAAAAAGGAAATAAAATATTTTTAAACAACATTAAAATACGTTATTCTTAGAATCAAATCTACGTTTCACTTTTCGCTAGATAATATACTGTACAGTTAATTAAGTCTTTTTACCTTTAGTCTTGGATCACGAGCAAAATAATATTTGCCCTTTTTATATGCTTGTTGCATACCACGTTTCATTAATATTTCTGCTCCTTCCTTCGTTATAGAACCATCATATGCTTGTTCTACTATCTCAAGCATTTCATCGTAATCGTAGCATGGTACATTGTCCAATGTTAACAATTCGTAATTCAAAAATCTGTCAATGTATTCTCCGGTGATCGCAGCCGTTTTCCTGACATCCCTTACGTTCGGACTAACGATATCCAAACATATAAGAGCATCGACTTCATCTGGGTATGATGCTGCATATAGAAATGATATACCACCACCCAATGAGTGTCCAAGAAGTTTGACCTATTTTCACAATACAATAAGCTTAACTTAATACATATGCAAGGTATAACAGTACATATTAGATAGTGCAATATTATTTTTTGTTTTGTTATTTCTATATACATAAAATTCTAAAACGTACAATAACACAATAAAACATTCACATTAACATAATTCCCATATTTATAAAAAAAAAAAAAAAAAAAAGTCATGCAGTACGCTTGAAGGAAACATAAATATAATTGCAATTCAAGTGCAAACAAGGATGACTGTTAGATATGTATGAGACTGTGAGAGCATATAAGTATCATATTGTTGCAAAAGATTGTAATATTGATCTCAATTAAACAGTGAGTGGGTAAACTTATCCACTCGCTAACCTTATTCCATTTGAAATGTTTAATAATTCTACGAAGGAACATGACACCGTCCCAATAGACATAATAGAATTGACTCTTTGGGTAGTGCGAAGATAAACCGTGCCCCGGCATATCCAAGCAAAGAACAGAAACGTCATCGGGCAGCAATGGCATTAACGTGTCAAAACTGCCTGCGTTATCTTGGCGCCCGTGTAATGCCAGTATCGGTTGGAGCTCACTAGGACCCCACCATTTGCCTGCAGGTAAGAGTCCCATAATTATTTTTGTTTATTTTATTTAACTTTTTTTCTAGCTTATGACATCAACGCGCGGATCTTGCTCTAATAAAACTTGTAGCAATTTTGAATTTGTTAAACGAAAAGAGATTAATTTTATAATCTTGAAAATGCAACAAAGTTACAGCTGAGTTAAAAAGCCTTTCTTGTCCATTATTTGAGGATTTGATGTAACACATAATATACAGTTATACAACGATACTTTGCATAATCTAATATCTTTAGGGTCACACTTCGACCAAGCTCCGATTAACTTAATCGTTGATTAGTCCATTGGAAATGACTAATCGCATTTGTCAATCTATTTAATGAGCAAATGCGATTGGTCATTTCCAATGGACTAATCAACGATTAAGTTAATCGGAGCTTGGTCGAAGTGTGGCCCTTTAAACAATCAATGTGCTAGTATTTAAGAGTTGTAATATTTGTATCAAATATATTACGCATACATATAACAGTCAGCCTTTTTAAACATTTTATTAATAATCACAATGTATTTAAGCGCAATTATGAAATAGCAAATTTAATAATGCGTTATATCTCAATGTTGAACGTATCTATACATATAAATGCCATTGCAAAATGTAAATATTCCAAATTAAAAATGCAAATTAAGTGATTGATAGTATAAATAGTTTTCACATACTCGATAAGTTAAGCTGCAATTGCATTTAACTTCTGCAAAATAAAGTATATAAAACCCATGCTCTTGCTTGTCCCACGTCACCGTTACACTTATAGTTTATATATAGTATATATATAAAAAAAATATTTAAATATCGCTGTATAACATTGACTCGCTGGCTAACCTTGTTCCACTTGTAATATTTAACAATTCTACGCAGCGCGATAACCCCATCCCAAAATACATAGTAGAACTGTCCGAGTGGTAGATGAGAGGAAAGGCCGTGACCAGGCAGATCTATGCTCAGTATAGCTACGTTCGGCAATAATTGTGCCAAGGTCTCAAAAGTGCCCGTATTGTCCTGCCAGCCATGTATCGCCACTATAGGCTGCTTATCTCTCGGTCCCCACCATTCTCCTAAATTTATCAGTACGTTGAATTTTATGTGACATTTGTAGAGTCGTTAACGCTTTTTAATTTACGGTATCCTCGAGCTAACTCTCGCGAAAACATATTCGTGACATGTGTCCGACATTCTCCACGGGTGCGACAATATTACGATTATATTGCACGAATACGTGATATAGAGTAAAATTATCTTTCCATCTCGAAACGCCGATGTAATTTACGGTATCAGACGAGATCAGAATACACAAGACGTAACCTGGTACCTGGTACTGACCTCTAATGTAGCCCCACGGCACCGGTATCTCTACTTCCTTGACATCTGGAGAAAAGCGGATATTCAATTATCGCAAAGAGATACTTAAAAAATATTTTAAATAAACGAGACGGCAGTGTCGAAGAACTAACCTCCTCTCTTGTATCCATTCGTGGCACTTTCAGCCGAAACCTTTCTCTCCTTAATATCCATGTCTCGACGTGACGGTTTCCGATCAAAATCCAGGCTTGCTCGACAGAACTCGTGGTTCTCGTGTGCTGTCAGTAAAACTGCAAATAGAAAAATCGTCGATCACTATATCGGCCGCACAAAAGAGCAACCTCACGGCCTCACGGGCACGAATCTTGGGGAAGCAGGAAAAGATGGATTTCGTTTTTCAGCGGATACGCGGACATTCATCGAGACCTTAAAAAAAAACTCACATATTTAGTGCGTATCCGGAGGCACGGAGGCTGAATTCGTCCGTGAAAAAGAACGTCGTTTTTGTCACCTGTTTCTCGTCGAGCGCGACGATTTCGTAATCATCGCTTCTCAAACTCAAAGTTCATCATATGTTACAAAGACACGTTCAGGAAATCGATAATTGCTCGTCGGCCGCGACCCGCGTTCGGAGAAAACGATGCGGCTCGCGCGATATGCTCTACTATGCCTGTGTGAGTGGACACGCTACACAGCGGTGAGCGGACTGACGTCTGACACAGGTCGGTATTTAATAGTCGAATCACTCGAATCTTAAGATTGCTTAAGATATAGACTGTGATAGACTGAGCGCCCAGCGCACACTGGCGCACACGTACACGGCTCCGTCAGCTGTGTGCGTGTCCCCCCCCCCCAGGCGCACAGGCAGCGGGCAAAATAGCATCATTGGCATCTCTTCTAATGGGTGGCAGTGTGGTCTAGCGGTAAAGCGCCAGACTTGTAACCGCGAGGAAGCGGGTTCGAATCCCACCTGGCCGCCCTTGTGAGCGGTCTCGATTTTAAAATTAAAAATTGGTGGCTTTCATGCCAGGTTGGTCTGGTCCACACTTGGTCCCACGTAGCAAAATTGCTACGTGTGTGTGTGACCTAAAACTCGTCAGTTTCCTAGTAAGACTGACTTTTTGATACTTCTATTTTTTTTATTTATTTATTTTTTTTTTTTTTTTTTTTAGTGCTCTGTCTGGGTATATGCTAATAATTTGGACAAATATATTACTAAATTTTAGTAATATTAAAGTTGATAAAAGTTAATAAGAATTATAAGATTTTTGATTATTTCATATAGTTTTTAATGTAGAACTTTTATTCAAAAAATGTTTTACGATATTATCTTTTGGATATCATAAATGTCGAGAAATTTATATGTTGACGTACATATATATCAGTTCTTATTTAGACATCATAAATAAGAACTCTATATGTCGACGAACTTCAAATATCTTAAAGATGTCCGATTTGAGAAATCTTTTAGATATCATTTTTGTGATATCTCTCTTTGTTCTCAAAAAATGGTGCATTAGATAACATTCTGACATCTTTGTATAATCGTTTAGAATCGAAAGAATTTAAAAGCGCTCAGTCTATATATCTATAAGGGCTCAGTCACAATGAGAAAAATAAGGAATAAGATAAAGGAATAAGGAATAAGGGAATGTCGCATCTCACTTCAGTACACGTACATTAAAATGAGATGCAACATGCCTTATTCCTTATTCCTTTATCCTATTCCTTATTCCTCTCATTGTGACTGAGCCTTTAGACCGTCTTAAGTACGATCTTAAGATGTCATTATAACCAATCACAGAGCCGCATTAGCATCTTAAGACGTTAGCGAATCGCGCGTCTAATAACAATAAAGCCCCTTGCACAATGCTGACAATGCAACAGGCAATAGGAACAGGAAATGACAAAAAAATCGTTAATTACAACCTATAAAATTCGTACGCTACGATTGGTCGGCAACGGGCAATAGGCACAGAATTTCCAACGTGACGGAAACGGAAACTCGATCTGTGTGTCTATTGCCTGTTTCACTGTTTATTCTGCATTTATACATGATTTTCTGATTTCTATTCCCTGCTCCTATTGCCTGTTGCCTGACATCGTGCAAAAGGCCCTGCGTATATATTCCTGTAATAAATATTAAATATTAGGATATAGAAATGTGAATACTCTCTCATATACTTATATCTTATATTTTACTCTTTTTTCCATTGTGCGTTACGTTTAATTATTATTATTTTTCCAATTCCAATTCCTCTAATATTTAATATTTTCGATCGCGCGATTGGTCGGCTCCCGCACGCGTAATCGCGGAGCGACGTGCTTTTGAATCAATTTATATTTCGCACTTCCGAGAGACAATAGGCACGTGGAAAAGAAGAAAAGTAATAGACGCGCGAAGGGAAAGGAATAGATAGAGGGGGGAGGAGAGAAAGCGATCGTGTGAGAGAGTGCAATGCGATATGCCACTGCGCATTTACTTTTTACCTCTATATCGCGCGCAATCGTTTTGACTCGCCTATTCGCTTAGTCACGGCACTTCCGCCTCCGTGCCTCCCCTGATCTGCTCCTGTCTTTCCTAACGCAGGTGTCAGATGTCAATTACCTCGCTTGAACTTTCGCGACACTGGAGGAAAAGCCGAAGGGAAGGAGGAAGGAAATCTCGGGGCCCCGATAGATTCGCAGCCACGCGCGAATCGCAGACCTCTCTCTCGCCGCCCTGATATATACTGCCGATATATTTCTCTGGCGCACACCAACCATTCCATTAATATTAATAATTATTAATTATAATATTATCTTATGTCACGTTTTTTTTATCGCACGAACCAAACCGGTGTATCCTGCGACTGTTACTACGTTTACGCGAGCGTTATTGCTTCTGTAGTAATTTAACTTACGATAATTCCTTCGCGTAAACAGAATTTTGTTAGTAACTTAATTACAATAATTTACTCCGCGTAAACGAGTGAATTATCGTAAGTTACTACCTAGAAGTAACGCTCGCGTAAACGTATAGTATGTTACGCGTGAGACACGGGGTGAGAGAGACACGAATCTGTTGAGGTAAAACTGAAAGGTGAAACCCAGCGTTTTGCCAATTATAGTATAGCGAGCTGTCGTCATCTTGACATCAAATGACGAAATTTTAGTCGTCATTTTTGACGTCATAACGACGACTAATGATGCCAGCTTTTGCCTATCTGAGTGACCAAGCTTTCAGGCGATGATGCAAAGAAATTATAATACAGTGCAACAATGTTGCGTTTACTATGAATTATTGATGAGAACTGAGCGCAGCACAATGTAAATCTTTGTTTAATAAGCAGGCCGGTTCTCTTCGTTGAAATAATCGCAATTAATGCAACGTACGCGTCCTAATCTGCATACATATATAACAATTAGAATTAATTGTTAATTCCTAAGCCCTTTGACTGATCTGGATTAAATTTTGCACAGTTTATACTCTCTAGATCCTTGTGGAAAATATAATTAAGCTACCATGAAACCCCCCTGGACATCATCCCACCCTCTCCCCCTGATTTCATCCCTTCAACATTGATAATAGATATATGCAGTTGGGCAACGCCGGGTAGTTTAGCTATATAGTGTCAGAAATAATAATTGATTCGATTTTGAGGGAAAAATCTAGAATTTCTTATAGAGAAGGGAATAAGAATTGAGCGAGATTTGAGATCGGAATTTGTTAGGTATAGGACTAAATTAAATTTAAGCATAGTTATAAAATTTCGTGGAGAAGCTAACAAATAAAGAAATTAAATACTTTTTATTGTTGTTACACGGGTAGGCGCGATAAAAGATCTAATTTTACACTAAAGACATGATACTATATAGGCATATTGTTTGTTAAAGAATTCGTCTCGAGAATATTAGTAATCTTGAAACTTTATTGCGACAGCAATTTTTTGCGGCACGTAATGTTCGCGCATAAAATTTGAGCTTGTTTTTGCATGTGCGAGCGATATGACTTCGCGCGACAAGGACATGTAAAACTAGTTCGTAAAATCGTCCAACATTCTTGTAAATGCAATGTTTAATTAGAAGCGTGACCTCGCCGCGCGCAGCCGATCTTTTCACGTTTGCCGTTCGTGATTGATTATAATACGAACGCCTGATGCAACGTACGTGCAGCTATCGGGTAATTAATTTTTCAAATCTGGATGAATCGGTCCGTAAATAAATTAAACGTGTCGTGTGTATGACGTCCTGGCGTCCGCGCTTTCGGACTCCATAATTTTTTAACACGATTATTTTAACGTGATTTCAACAAAATTAATGTCATGACATCGTAGATTATATCTGATCATTATTATCTCAACACGTTGAGAATCGTACCTATAGCGACGAATTCTCTCTTGGATTTCCTGGAAACTTGATTTGCTGAAATTACTTTTTTACGCGATATGAAAAAATATTTTCAAAGGCGTAACGTGATGTCATGTGTAGTTTAATAAACATAAAATATCTATATACATTTCTGACAAATAAATAAATATATGTATTTATCAGTAAGATATATTGCTACGATTTGTGCAGCGATCAAGTTATTATAACTTTCCCTTGCGAAAGTGTGAAAAATGAAAAATTTCACATGAACCTTAATTATCACGTGATGACGTTTTGTGCGATTATGTAATTTTAATCAGAACGAGCGGAAAGTGAAAGCCAAAAAGTTCCGCTCGAGAAATTACATAACATATAGTCTTTGTTAAAATCCTATAACTTTTGTTTAATTCATTTTTTTCTAAAGTCGAAAAGAAAAGAAGTTTGGAAGGGGATCATTTAAAATGGCATTTTATATATTTAATAAAATATCTTTTAACAAAAAACAAGAAAGCGCAAAAGGGCAATTTTAAAGGGCATACATATATAATATATAATGCAATAACCATCATATGGTATAAAACCATCATCCTTTTTCAGAAAAATTGCGGAACCTGAGATCGATATGATATACTTCGCTGAAATGTGCAAAATGCAACAGGTGCAATGGAAATGGAGTAAACTCCGATTTTATTGATTATTCGTTTTCGATATTTGTTCAATACGTAAGGGTGATATCACTAATCACTAGTCCCTGCCTGCAAGTAAAATCTGATAACGCGAAATACCGAGCAGTAGTGTAACATGTGAGTTTTGCATAATCATTATTTGGTGATAAATCATAATACAATGATAATGATTGCAAGTTATTTGTTTACAAAAATATACTCTATTATTTTTATATTTACATATAAGGATTAAAGTTTTGCCATATTGTTCTTTAAAAATAAATTGTTGAGGTTATGAAGCTGCTTTCAAATTAAGCTTTCAAAGATCATATTGCTTCTGTACTTTAAATTGCTGTGATAACATACGTGGCGAACATAGTCGTAAACATTTTGCCTTAATAATCAGATCAGACCAAAGTTTCTATCAAAAGTACAATATTCGTTCTTCAAATATCATATCCATTATCTAGATACCCGCACATATCCTATCATAATGGATAACGAGTACATAGTCAAAACTGTTCTTCATGCTGGGTCAGAAATGATTAATTTTGTACCGGGAACAAAGGTACGTGTATATCCTGTTTTTTCCAACCATACAAGATTTCTACTTGTAAACTTCGTTGTGAACGGTTACTTTTAATTAGCTTTCTTCTAGGTTATATTTCACTTTAGAACCACAAAATGTGATTCCGACAAAACAGTGATAGATGACAGTAGGACGATGGGAAATCCAATGGAACTCATATTAGGGAAGAAATTCAAGTTGGAAGTATGGGAGGCAATTGTGCAAAAAATGGCATTGAACGAAGTCGCCTGTTTCAAAGTGCATAAAAGTGTATGTTTGTGATACTTATTTCTGCAGCCATCATGCACTTAACGTGGAGTATACTTTTATGATGAATCCTGCTTTAGCTAGTGACTACATATCCTTTTGTCTCCAAGACACTAAGGGAGGCTGGCAAGCCCCAATCACAAAAACGTAATCATCACTGCTGCGGCGTTACTCTCCAGAATGAAGGCATTGGGTATGCCGATCTGGACGAACTTATAAAATATCCTCAAGATTTGGAATTTACAATAGGTACAAATATATAATGAATAAAACACCATATACTTTGTCAGAACTAAATATAAGAATTTCCAATATACTTTTAATGATTGTTTTACATTTATCTTTCTTTTTCACAGCGTAAAAGTGCAAAGATAGGTTTTAAATGAACCTAGAAAACAGCAGGATTAACAAAAAAAACTCTTGTATCTTACAGAGCTTGTCAAAGTGGTATTGCCAAATGAATATGAGAAAGAGTCATGGCAAATGACAGAGAATGAGAAGCTTGAAAGCATTCCGCATCTGAGGGAAAAGGGAAATGCTTTATTCAGAGAAAAAAAACATGACAGCGCATCTGAAATGTACGCACAGGCGATAGGAATATTAGAACAACTCATGCTAGCGTAAGTCTTTGAAACTCGATTGTGCGATTAAGTTGTAAGAACACGACCGCATTATAAATTGTAATAAGATAAATCGATTTTTAGCGAAAAACCGAACGATGAAGAATGGTTATCCTTGAATCGAATGAAGATACCATTGCTTTTGAACTATGCGCAATGTAAACTGTTGAATAAAGAATATTATTCAGTTATTGAACATTGTACAACAGTTCTAAAAACAGAGCCAGGTATGTAGAAATTGATTACAAGATCAACATCAGGTTGCAAAGAAGCAATATCAGAATACCACAGAGTTTTCTTTTTTACTTACAGATAATGTGAAGGCACTTTATCGAAGGGGTAAGGCTTACATTGGTGCGTGGGATGAAAAAAATGCCACCAGAGATTTAAGGAAGGCTGCTGAAATTGATCCTTCTCTACAGAATACTGTCGAAAAGGAATTACAGGCATTTGCAGCAGCCATCAAAGAGAAGGACAGTGTACAAAAAGAGAAATTATCAAAAATGTTTAAATAAGCTTATAAAGTTTATTTCGATGTTATTAACGTGAAATTAATTCATAAGTATTATTTGCATCGAGTCAATTTACATAAATCGTTTTCTTTTTTTGAAAAGAATAGACTAGCTTTTTATTGGCTTCTATCATTAAATGCCTATATCTATATTCTGAAAACAATATCTAAATCTATTGTGTATATGTGTTAGAGATTTAGTGAAATAATCTATCGCACAAAACATATCTTTATATAAATTTCTTATCGTGCAAGTACTTAAGAGATGAGAATTATGTGCATTAATATAAATCATTGTAGAAAGAATACTATTATTGATGATAAAAGAACTGATATATTTATTATTTATTGTTATAAATAAGGGACAAGAAAATAAACTATATATATTATTAACACTCATGTTTTAATGTGAAGTTTTGAAAGGTATGAAATAATGAACCGATTTATTATGCAAACGTAATTATTTGAGATTTGTTAATTATCACGCAAAGCACATCATGTTTTTTTTTTTTAACACATACGAATAGTGCCATCAGGGCTGCGTTCGGTAACGTCACCCAGGTACACGCGGGTGTACTCCCTTCTCCTTCTAACTCGCTGAGATAGAAAGAGAAGGGAGTATAGTGTGCACTGGTGTGCACTCGGGTGACATTTCCGAACGCAGCCCTGTAGGAGATAATAAATTTGAGGTTATCTACGAATCACGTTTACGAAGATTGCGAATGGTTGCGAACGTGGTTGCGAATGAATCGCCGATTGAAAAGCGAGGAGTATCATGTTTGACATATGGCTTGATTTATTGTGCGACGCTTCGAGTAAAGAAAACATGAATTCGATAATGTTCCTAAAGATATAATCGTGCAATAAATATAAAGGTAAATTTCTGATTCTATCATGACTCTTGGATGTTTTCGAATCAAGTATCATCATGGTTTAACCTATACGAATTTTGCTTTTCTTCTACAATATATAATCATATTGTTTATTTCTCAGTAATACGTCTGTACGTTAAATTTCTTTCCACATATTAGTTTTTACATAATATAAAATTTTGATAAAGAAGCATATTTACATTAAGTTTAATTTATAAAACTCTTAACTTGCATGACAATAAATGTCTCGTTTATAGAAAATGTAACTTGTATTTTTTATATTTAAGATAAAAATATTCTTCAAGATGAAGTTAGTATCAAAATACGTAGATAAAGATGGAGAAGGGTAAATATATATCTTGCTTATAAATATATTAATATAATCTTAAGACTGAACGTAATACTGGAATTAATAAATCTCTAGGCGAGTGTCTCTTGTCCCTGAAAATACCGAGGATATGTGGCACGCCTATAATCTCATTAGCGAAGGAGACTTTGTAAGCTGTTCTACTATCAGGTATGTACCAAATTTGTGTAATAATGTTACATTTAATTTTAACCAATATTATTTTGTCAATTCTCTGTATTTAATTTAGGAAAGTGCAAACGGAATCTGCAACTGGTAGCTCTAACAGCTATAGAGTCAGAACTACTTTAACGATATGTGTAGAAAATATTGATTTTGATACGCAAGCATGTGTTCTACGACTTAAAGGTAGAAATGTGGAAGAAAATAAGTATGTTAAGGTAAGTTAAATGGCGATACTTAGATTTTGATTGCAGATGATTTCTATTGATGTTTAAAAGAATGTCTCATATTAGTGCCAAGTGTTCATTATATATCATTGAAGTGCACAGTTTGTGAGATTTTATAGTGATTTTTTTTTTTAGTATATGATGCTAAAGTGGATTAAGGCAGTCCATTTGTAATTGGTTTTGTACATTTAATTTAGATAAATTTTTTTTGTTCACATTTCTATTTACGTTATTATTTGCATTATGTTGATATTATAGTGGAGGAATTGACTCATATTTTAGTTTTAGACTATCTGAACAGTAAACGATCTTAATTGTAGAACCTTGTGTCAGAGCTTTTCTTCATATATATATATTTTTATGCACACTTAGCTCTAACAGTTATTATTTTAAATATTAAATTAGTAAAATGCTTGATTTGTAATTACATTTGTTTTTTATTTTACAGACAGGAGCATATCACACCCTGGATGTTGAGCAAAATCGGAAATTCAGTATTACTAAAACTAAATGGGATTCTATCGCTTTGGAAAGAGTCGATACTGCATGCGACCCTGCACAGGTTAATGAATTTCGAAAAGAAAGATTTATATATTTACTGTAACTTTCTTTTTTATTTTGTTTTAGAATGCTGATGTAGCTGCTGCAATTATGCAAGAAGGCATAGCACAAATTTGTTTGATAACTTCCAACATGACAATAGTCCGTGCGAAAATTGATCAAGTTATACCAAGGAAGAGGAAAGGACACGTTTCGCAACATGAAAAGGTTCGAGAAACATTACGCTAGTATTAAAACGTATAGAAACATTTTATGCGGACAAGTATAAAAAGAATTTCTAACTGGACATATATACATATTTAGGGTTTGGCGCGATTTTACGAGAGCGTTATGCAAGGCATATTAAGGCACATCAATTTTGATCTAGTGAAATGCGTTATCCTTGCCAGCCCTGGTTTTGTGAAAGATCAGTTTATGGATTACATGATACAACAAGCTGTTAAATCTGATAATAAAGTAATCCTAGATAATAAAAGTAAATTTCTGCTAGTTCACACTAGTTCGGGTTTTAAACATTCATTAAAAGGTAGTGTATATGTATCTATAAAATCTCAACGAGCATAATGCTCGGTGCTTGCAAATTACAATTGTTTCTTATTGTATTTATATTTACCATGATCCATTGTTACAACAGAAGTTCTAGCTGATCCTGCTGTAGTCTCTCGAATTTCTGATACTAAAGCAGCAGGAGAAGTAAGGGCTCTAGAGGCATTTTATAACATTCTGCAGACGGATCCTGCTAGAGCATTTTATGGCAAGAAACATGTTGAAAAAGCCTGTGCTGCTCAAGCAGTGGAAACTCTACTTATATCAGATAAATTATTCAGGTGATTTTATTACCCTCCTACTTGCGTCAATATTAATTTTACTTGATTCTACTTTATAATACATTTCTTGTACTTTTGTTTCCAATCATCGTGGTTCAGGTGTCAAGACGTAGCACTGAGAAAGGAATATGTTGAGCTGGTTGAAAGTGTGAAAGACTCAGGTGGCGATGTTAAAATATTTTCGAGTCTGCATGTCTCGGGTGAACGTAAGTCCTGTATGAATAATATCTATCTCAAACTTGCAAAATATAAACAAAATATATTTTTTGTGTCCTAATGTGCATGTTAATTATGTATTAAAACAAAATTAAGATTTTGTTTTCAGAATTAGAGCAATTAACTGGGATAGCAGCTTTATTACGTTTTCCAATGCCGGAGCTGGAAGACGAAAGCGAGGATGGTAGCGACTCGGAAGAAGATTAGAAGCACTATTAATATGCTAACAATTTTGTATATATTTGTGCTGTGCGCAATCAAAAATATCATATTAATAGTAAAAAGGAAAAATCTTTTATATTTATTTATTAACCATACGAGAGGTTTGCATTTTCATAGTTTATAAATCACAGTACAATCTGAAAATGTTGCATCTAGAAATATGTGTTATATTTGCGATCGTCACTATGTGAAGAAACAAGTACGAAACTTGGCCATACATCATAACTTAATATCTCATTAGTAGTATATTTTGCGTTGCTCTGAAAAATTCATAAATATGATTAAATTTACATTAATTTACATCAATAAAGAGGAAATTAATTAATATGCAGGGTGTCCTAAGTTTTTCCGGACAAACTTTTGTAGATGGTCTATGAGCAGAAATAAGAAAAAAATGTTACATTTATGTAGGTTTCAAAATGCTTTATTAGAAAGTTAGCAAAAATATGAAATACACATGTAAGGAACAATTTCAATTAAGTTTACATTGGAATATACCGTCCGGCCACATCAATACAAGCTGTACATCGCTTCAATACTGAGTTTGTCATCTTAAGAATTTCTTGCTGATTTTGCTTTATCTCCGCAGCTGCGTTGTTAATTCTTTGTATTAATTCGTCTCTTGACTTGACTTTTGTTCGATAAACTTTATTTTTCATTGTCTTCCACAGATAGAAGTCCAACGGCGTAAGATCCGGTGATTTTGGAGGCCAAGATATCGGACTTTCTCGACCAATCCACCTTTTGGGATAATGTTCGTTCAACCACTGTTGTACTTTTTTTGCAGAATATGTTGGGTATCCATTTAGCTGTATCCACATGTGTTGGCGAGACAGTAAAGGTACATCTTCGAGAGCAATTGTTAAATCATTACTGAGAAGGTTCAAAAAAGCACGCGCAGTTAAATGTTCGGGCAAGAAATAGGGACCAATTAGCATGTCGTTGTACATGCCCATCCATACATTACAGCTGAAGTCATTTTGTAAACATTTTTCCATCACAGCGACTGGATCTTCCCATGGCCTTACCCATACATAGTTGCTTTGAACTTTGACAAGATCGCTTCTCGTAAATATAGCCTTGTCAGTCCATAGTATCCTTGATGGGAAAAGGTCATCTTTTTGTACTTGTTGCACGTACCATTCACAGAATTGTATTCGCCTTTCGTGATCTGTTGGCAGAAGTTTTTATATGTATCAGTGTGAAATGATAGGGATACCTGTTTACCAGCTCGCATTGTTCTCCAAACCATACTTCGAGCTTGCTGTAGCTGATATGACGTTGGCCAAATCCTTACGGTAGGGTCATTATTAAGATTTTTTTTAGAACGATGCATAGCTCCACGCTGTTCTGCCAACGGACGAAACGAGCTGGTCAAGCGTAATTGCAAATAAACATACTGGTAAAGACTGCGTTTGATGTGGCATTCTTCTGTTTCTGTATATACAGCGTGTCACTTACTTTCTTCAACGTGAAATTTTAACTTTTGCATAAACTTTTTAATAAAGCTTTTAGAACTTGTGTTTCTATAACATTTTTTAATTATTTCTGCTCATAGAACATTCTACTAAAGTTTGTACGGAAGGAAATTGAGACACGCTGTATACAATTGATAAATATACTTAATATATACTTACAGAAGTAAAATATATTAATATACGATAAGTACATATAAGTATATCTGAGAGCGGCGTTTTGCTTGATACCATTTACTTACGTTTTACTCGACTCACGACTGTTTGATAGCTCGCACCCACTTTCAACTGTTTCAACAGTGGAACTATTTGGCGGGAGACCGGGGAGACCACATTGCGAATTGACTTCTTCTTCGTGATTGGTCACGTTCAGCAGAACATTTATTTTGCGACTGTTGGAGGTTTTCTGGTGGGACTCAATTGACCACGTTGACTAATTGGCTGATTTAGAATAAAAATTTCTGATTGGCTAGTCCAGTGGAAAAATTCCGGACACCGGGGGCTGTGAGTGGCTGTGGAAGTTATCGCAACGTGGTCAAACGGGACGCTCCCCGCTCTCGAAGTTTTTTCTGAGCTGCTGGCGACTCTATCTTCTTTATACTCTCTGATACGGAGGTTAGGTTCGAATTATTTGCACGTGTTGCGTATTTACGCTTGTGCATTTTACATGTTGGCATGTAATTTTATTATATTTAAGTATTAAATATAACGCACATCACAATGGTTGTAATAGGTAAAAAGAAGGTGAGTGGATTTTTTTATTTAATATGATATTTATCATTTTGTCTAGACGACGAGGTTATGTTAAAATTTTTTGTGGAAACTTAATGGAGCGACGACATTCCTGTGGATTAAAATCGATGTCTTTGAAATTTGCAGTATCAGAGTGGCGAGGGAGCGCAATTTATGACGAGGAGAGCTGCCCTCAGGAAATTACAATTGACGCTGAATGATTTCCGCAAGTTATGTATATTGAAAGGTATATACCCAAGGGAGCCACGCAACCGTAAAAGAGCACAGAAGGGTGAGCCTGGCATTAAAACCTTGTATCACAAGAAGGATATTCAGTTTTTGATGCACGAACCAATCATATGGAAATTGAGAGAGTACAAGGTATAACGTAACTTCTTGGAATCAAATGTTTATAGTGGTTTATAAGTCTAGCTTTATTAGCATATGTTTTTCAGATATTTAACAGAAAAATTGGACGTGCGAAGGCAATGAAAGATTTTGCCAAAGTAAAGAGATATTTGAGTAACCATCCTACATTAAAGATAGATCATATAGTCAAGGAGCGTTATCCAACTTTCATAGATGCATTACGCGACTTGGACGATTGTCTGACTCTCTGCTTTTTATTCAGCACATTTCCGTCATTGGCTCATATACCGAGAGATCAGTCATTGTTGTGTAGGAGATTAACGATGGAATTCCTTCATGCCGTTATCGCTGCCAAAGCATTGCGTAAAGTATTCATATCCATCAAAGGCTACTACTACCAGGCAGAGATAAAAGGGCAAACGATAACGTGGATAGTGCCGCATCACTTTTGTTTCGAGCCCCAAGCAAAGAACGAAGTTGATTTCAAGATCATGTCTACGTTTGTAGAATTCTACATCGTGATGCTTGGTTTTGTGAATTACAGACTGTATCATACTCTGAATTTGCATTATCCTCCCAAATTGACAAATTCTGGTAAGATTAATTATTATTAACACAAATTAACATTTCAAATATGTGAAACTTAATTACAAAATTAAATATTCTATTATACAGGAAATGTTGAACAAACGCTGGTTGATGAAGAAGCATACGTCTCGGAGAGAATAAATGCATTAAATGTTCCATTAATCAATTTAGATTCTTCAGTATCAGCGGTTGAAGATGACGATATTGAAATAGATCAATTTTCAAATGTAAGTAAAAGTGCCAACTAATTTTATATTTGATACGTCAATTTTGTAGATAAAATCTGAATATATTATTGATTGTGCCTTTTAGGAGACAGACACTGCCAAGGTCGAAGCTGCCAAGGCAGAAGCTGAAAAAATACGGAAACTGAAAAATTTATTTAAAGGCATAAAAGTTTTTATTAATAGAGAGGTTCCCAGGGAGCCATTAGTATTTATTTTACGTTGCTTTGGCGGAGAAGTGTCTTGGGATAAGTTACTCTTTGTCGGAGCCACTTTCGATGAGAATGATGAAACGATAACTCACCAGATTGTAGACAGACCAAGCATGAATAAACAATATATATCGAGGTGCTATATCTGTTTTAAATCTGGTTTATTATGTTTAGTGTTTTTATGCATACAACTTTTCTGAATTCTCAATATAATTTTCTTTCAGATATTACGTTCAGCCACAATGGGTGTTCGACAGTGTGAACGCCAGGGAATTATTGCCTGTAGAGAAATACTTAATGGGTGCTATACTTCCACCTCATCTCTCACCATTTACAGAAGGTCGGCAAGATCAAACGTACATTCCTCCAGAGGAGCGTGCTCTCATGGACCCTGATTATAAACTAAACAATCGTAAGATTTTGATTCTAGATGAGTATATAGAAATTAAAGATGGAATTCTATCTAATTTAAATTTGACTTATATTTGTTCGTTTAGTGGAATCAGAGTCAGATGAAGAAGAGGAGGATGTTGATGACAAGAACGAGAATGAAGAAGAGAAAATTGAAGCTGAGAACGATTTGAGTTCAGGAAGCGATGAGGAAATGGAAGACGAGGAAGAGGACGACGATAATGATGTACAGATTACTGAGGATAAAGAGAAGGAGAAAATGAAGAAACAAGCTCAATTACAAGAGGTTTTGTTATTACAATTTTGTATAATAACTTTTTAAAATAATCTAGCGAAAATTGATCTTTGCTATCAATATCTATAAATTCGCAGAAAAAGAAGATGAAGGTACAGACTGGTGAGATCACGAAGGAAATTCCATGGGAGAAAGCCCGATTGGAGAAGCAGGAGTATCGTCTCAGAGAGAAGATGATTAAGAAGAAACATCGCAAATTGTACAAGAGTATGATGAAAGGTAGAGAAGAAAGAGCTAAACAAATCTGGCTCTTGCGAAAGAAGAGGCGTATCCACGATGCTAAGGAGAAAGAGAAGCGAAAAGAGCAAAGGAAAGCAAACAGGGATAAATCTATCAAATGAAATAACGATAGATTACTTAAATACAAAACAAAATAAATTCTTTATGTATCCCATTTCCTACTTGGTAATAAATATGAGAGGGAAGAATAAAATAAGAAATGTTATAAAATGTATATTTCATCCATAATACGCTACGATTATCATGTAGCAGCTGCGAGATTACATTAAATTTTTTCATTTGAATCGTTTTTACGCATATTCTTTTTTATACAAATCAGCTGTAATATATTCTGTAATCAGTGTAACATATTGAGTAATTGCAGGATGCAGAGACGCTCGTGTGAGATTAGCTTCTCCGCGAATCGACAGATACAGTTATGTATAAATGGCAGATGCCTTTTTACCTAGTCCTCCCACCGGAAGCCCACGCGCTTGACGATCCTGGTCTTTTTCAGCGAAGGACCCTGAAGGCCAGTCCACCCACGCACACTGGCCCACGCAAAACTTTCTATATATGCACGGGTCAGATTGCGGCTGCCATTTACCCGTGGACCCGTGTACGCGCGACCATGGAGCTGGGTGAAATTCGAAATCATCAATAATGCAAACTTCTGACATTTAAATGATTTATTTCAGATTTTATTTCTCCGCGATGCGTCAGATCCGGGATTTTCGGATGCGCTGCAGGCCAAGCTCGAAGAAGGGTGCTCTCTCTCTTCCAAGAGTCATTTACTTTTTCGCAATTACATCGCGCAATAGTCTCCCGTTGCGCCAAGCCCTCCGTAAAAATTCCTTCGCGTCTCGCCGATCTCCCACGAACGCGGTAGAGGTCGTACGTTGATCTTGAAGGAACTGCAGAGTGGAAGGCTGCTCGCTGCTTGTAATAGGGCACGTTTCTCTTATTGGGTTGTCGATACCATAAGCCGCCTGCGATCGTCCCCGTGACTTTCGCTAGGCGAACCTATACGCGAACTACAACTAGTATCGAAGGACAGAGTCATTTGATAGCGGATACATTATTGCCCAGTGCATCCGGCCGCACTCCGCACAGTCCGCGTACCAGTCGCGCATCACCTTGAATCGAGCCTCCGGTATGACGCCGCGAGTGGGATGCAACTGAAACGTGTTTCTGGAGCTGCATACCTCTAACATAACGAATTCTCATTTTTTATGTTTATTAATAACCGAGGGTATCATCCTGGCGGGATAGTCGATGTCCGCTGCGAATTTTAAATTAATATTGATTAACAATTCGAGGATAATTATAATTGTATTTATATGCTTTAATTTCGAGAATTGTAATTAATCGTGGGTAATAATTTCTAATCGACGACACTTTTGCCATACGTTTTTTTACTCTCGTTTCATTTCTCGTTTCATTTCTCATAGCGGCGTAAGTGCGACAGCATTTTTTTTTTTACCGCGACTATATTTAGCGCCGCGAAAGTAAGGATCGGATTCACCGTTGCTACGTGTCATTGCAATTTTCGCCGCGCACGCACTACGCAGTCAGTGCGCGACGCAAGCTTCTTTCAAGTTCCGAATGCCAGGCACGTTCTCTTCGCGCGAACCTGTCGCGCCTGCGAGCCGTCCCGATCGCTTCCACATCAGAGTCTCGTGGAATCTCCTCGAGCTCTCGTTCCCAACGTTCTTCTTCGTTAATCTTCAATCCGCAACATAATTCTTACGTATTCTGATACAGATCAGTCCGGATGAGTGGCACCTGACGATGCATATATATGTTTATTCATGAGTTTCTTTGGATCGCGTAGGGGGGAATGCCGAAGAATGCTCGGAAGAATGTGCATCCGATCCGATCCGATCCGCGTCGTCTTCGAATCCTCGAGACATTGCGCTTTTTCACTTTAATGCAAAGATATGGGAGGAAAGATGAACGGTAGAACGATTAAATTACTTTATATAATTCCGACCGCAAATTCTTCACGCTCGCCCGTGAAGAATTCTCACATGCGCGCGTATAGCGTGTTCTCGCGACATTGTAAATTACGTCGGCGGCGGCTCTGGGATGGAAACGCCTCGGACGGGAAGAAAAACGTCGCGAGCAGCGGTCGCATCGATTTCTTCGGTTATTTGCAATGATGACCGAACCGATATGTCGGTCCGATGTTCGCCGCCGTCGCGACGGCGAGGGACCAACACGGGGAGAACTCTGGAGAAGTGGAGAACGAGAGCGCGCGGGGCCCGCGTACGTATGCTTACGCGCGTGTGTACGTGCGTATATATATGTGTGCGCGCGCGCGCGCGCGCTGCGTGGTACATTGGGCGCTTACGTCATTCTCGCTATTCCTGTTCCAGGTTCTCCCGGCCCATCTTCGTCCGGCATGTCCTGAAAAACCGTTGCCCTCGGAAACCTTGCGCGCGAGAATATCTTAGAAGAGATCCCTAATCGCGCGGCTTCTCTCGCCCTCTCCTCTTTCACGAGTCATTCCGAGTGACCTCGACGACGCTCCGTCGCCGCGTCCCGTCGTCCGTTACGGATTCGTAAATCGTGGTCTCGGCGCCGCGACAATGTCAGGATACGCCCATATATCGTCCTTTTACGCGAAACCGAAGCTATAATAAATATCCTGCTCCATTAGGCAGGACGGGTTTAATTTAATTATCCAGCACGATGAGTCACGGTTAACCTGCTGTACTTCAATTTATACTTTAACACATTAGGAAAGTTAAATTATATTCTTCCAAAATTCTATTATCTCTGATTCTTAATGATTATTCCTACGTTTTTACACAGAAATTATTTTATCGCGCTACATAAAAAGCTGAAAATTTATTTTATATCCTCCAAGTTGTCTTCCAAGTCACTTTTATTTCTTATTTCGGTCACTTTTTTAAATAAAATTCGCTCTTGTTTCTTATTTCTATATCACAGAGAAAGAAGTTGTTATTGTGCGGACGTGTTTTTAGAATAATAAACTATTCTCTTTTTCTTCTTTGCTTTCCTTCTAAAGGAAGAGGCTTATACTTTTCGCGACATTTTATTCGCAGGATTCGATTGTGTTTTCTGCGGTAAGATATGTTTCTTGGGGAATTTATCGCGGTCGTCAACGACCGTCTTTTGCGACTTTCGAGCTTTTTCTTCGAAATGAAAATACCGCGGCACTCGATTTGGCGCGAGATGTGGGGGACAGCGTGGGACGCGCACGGACATTCGACTGCCCACGTAGCCGACCGTAACATATACCCGGCTTGCGAAATGTCGGGGGTCTCGAAAATTCCGCTCCGCGAAGCCGCCAGTTTCGGAGAAAGTGTCATTCGCGCAATTTTCTGGTACCTTGTTCTAAAATGCCGCAACGGCAGCTCACCTGCTGAAGAGAATCGAGTTGGCAATTGACAACGTTCGTCGAGAAAACGCATTTTACACATATTTTAGTTTTATTTCGAAGTTAGCGAACAGCGTAAGCATTTCCCAGAAAATTTATTTCTTTTTTTTAAATCCCTTTTTTAATAAGAATTAAGACTTAATAAAGAAGTCACGCTCGTTTTAAGCGTAAGTCAACCAGCCAACATATGAACAGAAGAAGAATGTTTAAAGTAATATCTAATTTAGTCTCAATAGCTGAGTAAAATTGAATGTTTTGTCTGTACTTTGGAATTGGATAAGAAAATATTTATCTTTAGTCACTCGTTGAAGAAAATGATAAAAAAATTAAATTTTTTGATAAAAGTTGAATATACAAAACTTAAGGTAAATATTTCTTCTTTACTTTCTCTCTGCAATCAGTTGCACAAACTTATTCCAAGAAAAAGATAATATCAGAAACAAAAGAGACAGAGAATACTCATTTTGTCTTGCGTAAGGAACGAGACGCAAGTAAATTGTAATATCCTTAAATAAAAAGAGAAAACAATTTCCAAGACGAGGAAAATCAACCCAATATAAAGTATATAAAATCATCTATTTTCCTTTATAAGATCCGCCTCCTTTTGGCGTAAAAGAGGATTAGCGTTGGGTAGCTGCGAAGTAAGACGCGATCATAGCGAGGGAATGGAAATTAAGAAGACAGTAAACGGGTGCTCGCCACGAGGATAAGCGAATAATTACGCAAGCGAGGTAACCGCGGGATAGAGTTGTTAATGCGCATCGCGGCGGATAATGAGGTGTATTGAGAACCGAAAGTAAAGTGGCTTCCGTTCCCGGAGCTTCCGTCACGCGGCGTAGCTCGCGTATAGGCTGAAGGATCCGTTGCCGGTACATCCATCGTGTCCATGAATCTTTCGGTCGTTGATTCTAGTTAAGAATAACTCGACGCAGTGACGAACGTAGACGTTTTGGCGCCCCGGAGCTTACCGTACGTACATATGACGTGACATCCACGCCGAGCAACGGATGTCTCGTCTCCGTTTGTTCTCGTAATCCGGTAGTCTTAACACAGCGTGATGTAATAAATTATAAAAAGAATACGGACGTTAATCGTTTGCACGACCGCTGCGCGCTGCGCCGCGCCGGCCGCTGAGCTCGTCACTCTTTCGGCGACTTCAACGGCCGACGTGAATGGACGGGACGACACGTCACTCGACGGTAATTTCAACGCCCGGTCTAAGAATGTCGTCTTGTGGATGTAGACAATGTAGACATGCTCTTTTGACTTGCGTGCTGTCATCATATCGCTCTCGAGGGTCATCGTATCGTTCTCTCTGGTAGAAAAAAGTACGCAATAGCTCGCTGACGCCAACCGTGCTAATTTGGTAAACAAGAATCACACATGGATAAATTTCAATTAGTTCGATCTTGATAATAATAAAGCTTTTTCTCCGTTTCCCCAGCTTATCTCTCCTCTCGTTAATCAACTCGATAAAAGATAAGATAAGAAATAAAATTTTTTTAACGTGCAAAGAATCATTTAATTGCTTTAGTCGCGTCGTCGGTTACCGATCATTGTGTTTCGCTCTCGCACGACGTTCGCACGTGACACTCGTTTAAATAGCTCGGGAGCACGGTCAGCGCGCGGCGCGGCGGCGTTACGGCATCAGCTAATCTAGGAATTCCTGTTGCACGCGCGCGGCTCGCGGAAAGAAGCGCGCATTATCGGATGTTATGTTGCGATGCGTACGCGGCTCGCATTGTTGCGCAACGCGATGATGAATCAACGGATCGGCGGCGATCATTCACTGCGCCGCGCCGCGCCGCGCCGCGTCGGGGAGACAGACGCGTGCCCAACCAACAACGCGCCGCGTTCGCAAATTGGCCAATTATCACGGTAAAACCATCGTTCTAGCACCGGCCCGGCACACCGCGCTATCGGAATGATGCGCGCGGCGCGGCGAAAATACCGCTTATATAGACGAAGCGTTTGAGCTTACGCTCGCGAACGATATAAATATATCTGCCAGTAATTGCGCCTCTCTTCCCTCCAGCCACTTGTTTTCGCGACGATTCGCGGCGAGCCTACTCCGCGCAGATAATTATTTACGTTAATAAAGGAACGCGCTGGAGGACCCGCGGGATTCTCCTCGTCGGCGTGATATCGCGCGTAAGCAAAAGGGGAACGAGATATCTTGCCGGCACGCCGCGCCGCGCCGCGCCGCGCCGCGCCGCGCCGCGCCGCGGTCGCCGACGACGAGTTTATACATTACCGGAGATGCTTATCCCCGCTTCGCGTAATCATGTGCCTACGCTGATAAATGCGGATGTATAAATTACAAATTTTGTTTGCTTATATTTCACTGCGGTCATCGTCGGCGCGACGTGCCATTACGGACAGATAATTAGGTACGGCAAAATTGATCTTCCTTATCTCTCAATATATACGTGTATACGTTTATCGTATACGATTTATGGAAAGGCGTGCAAATTTAAACTTATCGTTTTTGCAAAAGAGAAAGCCAAAGAAAGTGATGATCGAAATTATCTCGATGAAAAAGGCAAAAGAAACGTATTTTTTTTTTATTACTTAATCTCTCGAGATTATCTGGTTATATTATAAGATTATATTATCTTCTCGTTATCCTCGTTCTACGGGACACGCGACTAAAGGGGTATAAACGTCCTGGTATCTCATTTCGCGTATATGCGCGGCCGGCGCGTGCCCTAAAAAGACATCGGTTTGCAAGGTGGTTTCGCAACAAACACCCAGCCACCGTCGCGCAGCTTTTGAAATCCGATCGAGCCGATCGCCGCAGGTCGAACCTGCCGACGCCTGCAGTCGTTCGCAGGTCCCGGCGAGGCGGATGAGACGGCGTCGTCGAAGGGAATACGAAATGAACGCGCTCCGTCGCGAACCCGTTACCCACACCAGCGAGAATCGGCTTGTACGAGCGCGTCTCGCAGGAATTCATCGAGCGCGTTCGAAAGGTGTACTTTTATGCAGGGCCGTATAGGTACGCTCTGACCCGTATTTTCCATCCCGAGCATCTTTTTATGTAATTCGATAAATGACAACGGTCTAGGTTCTTTCTTTTGCTATTGGATCATTTATTTGAAAAAGCTAAACTAAAAATTAAAATGGCTGATATTAAGTGCAACGCGCTAAACATAATAGATGAGAACGCCGACCTTTAACATGGAGAACCGCGAATATGCCGATCACGATTATTAATAACGTTCGTTCTGTACGATACCTAGAACGAAATATCAATAAAATATACAAATCACCCGATTCATTTGTACGAAGTGCCGAGACAACTTTATCATCCAAGGTGATTATTTAGTTAAAGCTTTATTTTTTCGCAGGAGAGTATTATATCTTCGTATCATAAGATCTGAAAATAAAAGAAATCTCTGAGTATGGTGTATCAAGTACAGGATATGGTGAAAAATAAGATCGTTTATTATGCGAAGGCATAGGTAAATGAACAATTATATTATAAAATATTGACATTTAAGTATTGCAAACTGTAATGAAAGATGGAAAAGTATGGTACCTTTTATATTCCTATATACCTTTTATATTCATTATTTTGTCTGTGTTTGTGATCGCTGTAAGTTTTATTAATAATGGACGGGACCATTAATGCGTGAATACAGAACAAAAAAGCGGCTTCGATCATATAACGCAGACGACTTTTTGAACGCAATTAATTTATAAGAATAATCGCGCCTCAGAGATGATGAGTGAGCATAATAACTGCTTCACGATGATTAGGAACGTAAAAAATACTGGTTGAAGAGAATGGAAGTGAGTCAGCAAAGAAACTTTTAGTATGACTCGAATTTTCTACAATTAGTTATATATACTTATATATTCTTTCGCGCAAAGCTAATTTTCAACATAAAATTTGAGATAAAATTTAATCTGTAAAGAGAGCGAAAAATTAGAAAAACATTTTTTTTTTACAATTCAATCACTACTGCTTTTGTTTTCTCGGTGCAAAACAAAGTGCCAGAAGCGTTTGTCCTCGTTAGAAATTAACCCGTTCCTCGAGGCGTTTTCTTCAGTCACGGAATCCACATTGCGCGGCACGTTGCAGATTTTTAGGAAGCGCCTGTTTATCTTCGCACGACAAGTTATTCAGTGCGTTCATTAGAAATTTTTATAATGCCACTTCGTGGCAGCGCGCGGATGTTTATTCATAACGCCCCGATTGTCCGCGTACATCACCCGTGGGGACCGTGCGGAGGTTCTCGCACTCTCGAATCGGTCAAACCGTGCGTAGAAGTGCGCGCGATAAATTAAACATAATGATGTAAACTGTGTATACTTGCGCGTGTACATCGCGGATTCTTCTCGCGACCCGCGCCTGCGAGACGCCCCGAGGCGTCCCGGGTTCACCGACACCGACAACGCGCTCACAGATTCTACAGGCTACAATGTCATTAAAACCGATACTGAAATCCGCGTATCATTGTTATTAAAGTTTTGCATAATTAATAAATAGGAGAGAACGACAAGATATTTTTTAAAATATCAAAATTTTTTTCCAAATTTGTCCAAAGATTAAAAAATTATTCTGAATCCATTAGAAGTTGCTAGTGCTGATTTTATTTGCTCGTTTTATGGTATTGGATATTCATAAATTCTTATTCCAAACAAAGTTAATACAACTTAAAATTAAAAAAAAAAAACGGAGAATCTTAATTTCTTCTTAATTATTAAAAAAAATGCGTGTATTAGATCTTTTCAGTGTGCTATATAATTGAAAGTTTAATCGAAAGAAATTCAGTCAAAGACAGTTTTAGTATTAACTAGAATTTTGTTTTTCTGGACAGAGAAATATATGAGATGCAAAGGCAGTGGCATTCCTCCAGATTTGCAATGCGTATAAGGATTTATATTATAGATATTTTTCTAGCATCTCCCTGTGTACGAGAACTGAGAATCAGATCTTTATTTTTTGAATGAAATGAGGGAACAGTGCGACAAGATAATTCAATACTTCGATTCTTTATAATTATTAGTAAAACTCAGACATAAGTTTTATAAACACATTGCGCTATAGCAGCAGAAAGAAATATTTCAAATGCATAAAACACATTCAATAGTCATAATGCGAAACATACAATAAATATAACTCAATATAAAATAGTAGTGCATATAAAATGGTTAAATCAATTTCAAAATATTATCGCTGTTTTAATTCAATGATGATTTAAGTAGAAGAAAATGCTGAGCTTTTACGTTAATTACATTCTAAGAAGTGAATACTGTTCTCTTCAGATTTATTTCATGTTAAATGGTTATTGAGAACTTGAATACTATACTCAAATTAAATATAAGAAGAAGTGTTAATAGTAATTAGAATCGATCGTGTAATTTAATCCATCAGATTAAATCATCATTGAGTCTTTATTTGCAGAACACAAACATAATTTGAAGCTGTGTCAAAGGATATAAAACTAGACATGCACATATATCAAATAATATCTCAAGCAAATCACGCAAAATAAGAAATAATATCTTGATTCGAGTAATACGAATATACCGAAACGATCGCAATTACAATCCAAAGGAAAAGTTCATAGTCTTTCGAAAGAATAAAAAGCAAGGAAACTCGATATTCTACTAAGATTGAGACGTAAACATTAATAATATCATTGCACAAATGAACGCAACCGCACGCAATATTTTCTTGTATAATATGAAGAAAACGTGAATGCTTTCTGACTCGAATAAATATGTCTGTGAAAATTACTATAAACCTTTTACAGATTACTCGGTACTCTTTGTTACGAAAAGATGTTACAATATTAGAGTGATTCAAAGACTCACAATGTAAGGAAGATAGTATATTCTCGCTATATTCGAATAGTTCGCCGTCATTAATTATGTCTCCTCATTGGTCTCAGTTAATTAACGTGAATCGAAAGAGAAGGATATTTTTTCATCCTTTAGAGTAATGCGCATTACTAGCAATATTTAACTCATGCACCGTAGTGCCTCGTCGAGACGTCTCTGAGAATCACTGTAATCAGAGATTGATTACAGTACTCGTGTATTGCAATAAAGAAGTGCCGGTAAAGGCATAGGTACCTTACCTCAGAAATGTCCTAAAGACCAACGTGTTTCGCAGGAAACACTGATAGAACCCCTTTTTGGATTCGAGAAGGCTCGATAAATGGCCGCTCTCGTACGTACAAATCAAGCACGTGGCGTATTTTTGCAACGCCACAATATTGAACGGATTGTTCTTCTTCGAGTGTGTCTCGTCCATGAAATGTCCGGGACGAATTTCTCTGCACAGGCAGATGCTTAGAATAGCGAACCTCGTGTTGTTCGAAGTATCTGCGTTCTTCTTGAATATTCTCGAATGGCGTATCTACGCCTCGCAACGTGCTCACTAGTCGAGCGACCGATTGGAAGTGACGACGTGCTCGTCGCCAGCCGGATGTTACAATACGAAAGCGCCAATCAACGACGCGCACGCGCAGCGTGGTAACGGTCGAAAGCATATTGGTATCGCTACTAAGGCACTAGTGTGTTTACGGGAGGTCGATAAAGCAGTTCACGTACTCATTGATTTTACTCTTCAGCACCACCGTGCTGTTTTACCTTCGAAAGCTCTGTCCATCCTTTTGAGATTTATGAAAGGACTAGAATTATACAATAATAGCAGTAAAGTACGGCAGTAGCAATTAATACGACAGGAGCAATTAATACGACAGGAGCAATTAATACGACAGGAGCAATTAATACGATAAGAGCTATAAATCACGACATAGAACATGCTAACGCATATTCTAAACATTCCCCCCGCCTTCGTTAACTACGGTTAGCGAACTAATGCTATGATTCATTTGTAAAAATAGGAAGAGGACATACTTTCACAATGGGTCGTTTTAAAACAGAAGTTTGAGTACGAATAGACACGACTCGCACGAGACCATCCTTGCCTGGATATGTCTGAGTAATTCTGCCGAGAGGCCATTTGGAGGGAGGGTATCTCTCATCCACTACCAACACAAGAGAGCCTTCCTTAATGGAGGAAGTAGATTTATTCCATTTATACATGGACAGGTAACGCTGAAGGCATTCTTTAGACCATCGTGACCAAAAGCTGTCTAACATTTGGCGAATACGTTGCCAGCGGGAGAGTCGAGATACTTGCACATCCTCAAGCGAGGGCTCAGGTACTATCGAGAGTGAACTACCAATTAAGAAATGTCCTGGAGTCAGGGCATTGAGGTCTTCTGAGTCTTCCGATAATGGACTCAACGGTCTAGAATTAAGAATCGCTTCAATTTGTGTCAAAAGAGTAGTCATTTCTTCATAAGTCAATACAGATTCTCCTATAACTCGTTTAAGATGAAATTTTACCGATTTAACTCCAGCTTCCCATTTACCTCCGAAATGAGGTGCAGAAGGTGGATTGAAACGCCACTGAGTGCCATCATTGGCAAGTAGAGAAGCTAAAGTATTCAATTCCTTGGAAGAGAATTGAAATAATTTCTGTAATTCGGAGTCTGCTCCCTTAAAATTTGTTCCACAGTCACTTCTCAAAGTGGCACAGATTCCTCTTCTAGAGGTAAATCTCTTGTAGGCTGCAATAAAGGCATCAGTAGTATAATCGGTAACAAGTTCAATATGAACTGCAGAAGTTGCCTCGCACACGAATAGGGCGACATAACCCTTATAGGAACGAGCATTCCTTCCTCTCCATGTCTTAATAACAAAAGGACCGGCGTAATCAACACCAGAATGTAAAAACGGACGCGACGGCGTTATTCTTTCTACAGGGACTTGCCCCATTAATTGCTGAGCTCTTTTTTGTCGATACCGAGCGCATTTAACACATTTAAGAATGAACGATCTTATAGGAGCTCGTCCTCCAACGATCCAATACTTATCTCGTATAAAAGCTAATGTTAGTTGAGTTCCTCCATGCATTGTCCTCAAATGGGCATCCGCTATGATCAAAGAGGAAAGAGGTGAGCTTTTTGGTAGAATTAAAGGATGTTTAGCATCCTGTGATAAGAGCGAGAATTGCAGCCGACCTCCTACTCTAAGTAGACCATTTGAATCCAAGAAAGGAGTTAGTCGTACAAGAGGATCGGATTTTTGCAAAGTCTGACCATTAGATATGAGATTAAGTTCCTTGCTAAAGGCTGATTTTTGAACTAAGGAGACCCAATAGAGTTTGGCCTTTTCTATTTCTTGAGTAGTTATAGGATCGGTTCCAGATACATTAGAAGATTTTCGCAATCTTGCTACTATTCTAAAACACCAAGCTGTGATACGCAATAATCGAGTTAGGCTAGAATAACGAGTAAGAAGAGACCAAAGATTCACTGGTGTCGTACTGACAACAACGGAAATCGGAATTGCACGTTCCTCGAGGTCGATCTCGGGAGAAATGGTTTTAGATCCTTGAGGCCAAGTGGAAGAATCTTGTTGGAGCCATTGTGGCCCTGTCCACCATTCCTTATGTTCTACTAGTTGTGCAGGTGATAAACCTCGGGTGGCTAAATCCGCAGGATTCTGGGTACCAGGAATTAATTTCCATATAACTTGTGGTAAGGTTTCTTGTATAAAACACACTCGATTTTGAATAAATTCCTTCCATCTCGATGGATGGTTCGTTATCCAGGTACGAGCCACCTCGGAGTCTATCCATCCAAAGATAGGTATTCCCAGTAATTCTAACACGGATAGAATCTGAACCATCAGTTTTACAAGCAAAACAGCAGCGGATAGTTCCAATCTAGGTATTGTTAATTTTTTCAACGGAGCTACTTTAGTTTTTGAGGCTACCAGTCTAACGGTTACGCTTCCATTCTCAGACACACATCGTATAAAAACGACCGCCGCCATGGCTTTGGATGAAGCGTCACTAAATCCATGTATTTCTAAAGTATCGGTGGTTCGAAATCCAAGCCATCTTGGATAAGTAAACTCGGGTATTTCTTTTAATTGTTCAATAAATTTCATCCATTTATCAGAGAGAGGGGATGGAAGTGCGTCATCCCATCCTAGTCCGTTCGCCCATAACTCTTGTATGAATATTTTAGCTGTAATGGTAACTGGTGAAAGAAATCCCAACGGGTCAAACAATTTAGCGATAGTAGATAAAATTGTTCTTTTTGTGATAGTATTAGGAGCAGTCAAATTTAGTGTGAAATGGAATTGGTCTCCGGAAGGCTGCCAACACAATCCAAGAGCATGAATCACAGTTGAGTTATCAATTTGAACAGAATGTGCATCTATCCGATGTTCCAATGAAATGGATTCAAGGATATCGGGATTATTGCTAATCCACTTCCTTAATTTAAAACCCCCCGCCATACAGAGCTGGTCGACTTCTTGAACCACCAATTTTGCTTCTTGTATTGTGTCAGCACCTCCGAAAAAGTCATCCATATAACGACCCTTTTTTACTGTAGGAAGTGCTAATGGAAATCGATGTCCTTCGTCACGTATAAGTTGAATAAATGAACGTAAAGCTTGAAAAGGTGCACAAGTTAAACCATAGGTAACGGTAGTAAGAATGAAAGTTATGATGATTTTAGATAATGGTTCCATCCACAGAATTCTCTGAAAATCCCGATCTCGGGGTCGGCCAACTCTAGTTGATTTAACTGAGGCCATAACGAACAATTAACTCGAGTGGACGGGATTGACGAAGTCAATTTAGGCAGAATATAAGCTGAAACAGCATACTCTATATTGGAAGCAAAATGAGGTTTGAGAGTGAAGGACGTAATGCCCTTAGTCCTTTTACACTGCTGAGCACCTATGCCTGTCAAGGTTAATGAAGAATAAGTTCTTCGGAGACGAAGAAGTTGAACTATTCGACTCGTTATTAACGAGATCTCGGACCTTTGGTCGATTAATGCTCTAACTCGCGTGGTCAATCCGCTATCTGATACAATCACGACCTGCGCAGTAGCTAACAAGACCAATGGAGTTGTAATAGGATTTTCTATAAGCGAATGCAACACCTTAGCGTCAGATGACTTTGTGGTAGAAGTCTCCTCTTTAGATGTAGAAGTTTCTTTACTAGTAGAATTTGCTGACTTGTTCAAATGAATAGAGGTATGATGTTTTTTACCACACTTCAAACATCGCTTCGTTATTTTACAATCTGACACTTTATGACGTCCTAAACAATTATAACAAAGCTTGTATTTAGATATAATCGTTAATCTTTGTTGCGTTGTTTTATTAACATATTGTGGACAAGTAGAAGTAAAATGCTTTTGATTACATATTGCACAACCAATTTTAGAAGTCGAGTTTATCTCTTTAGATTTTCCTTGATGATAAACCTTAGCTGATGTTAATTGTGTTTTTGACTGAGTTAAAGTTTTCCCATGACGAGATTTCTCAAAAGCTTGAAGAGAAAGTAATCGTGAAAGCAAAAAGTCACTAAACTCAACCCAAGTGGGAGGGACTTTAGAAGATCCTAATGAATTTTCCCATGCCTTCAATGACTCGGCATCCAATCGTTGAGATACAATAAAGACAAAGAAGTCATCCCAATATTCAACGGGACGGCCAAGGGTTTCCAAAGTTCTATAAATCTGAATGATAGAGGTATATAACTGTTCGAGCTCACTTGCAGAATCCTTATTCAATCGCTTAAGAGAAAGCAAGGATCTCAATGAATCATTGACTAACAATCTCTTATTTTCGTAAAAGTTAACTAACGAATCCCACGCCTTTTGATAGTTCTCTGCAGTTATACTAGTATTCTTGATAAATAGAGACGCTGATCCAATAAGACTCGATTTTAAATATTGTAACTTTTCTACGGGTGACATGTGAACCTTGGTTCCTACGAGAGAATTAAACATGTCCTTAAACGATAACCAATTTTGTGGAGATCCATCGAATTCCGGAATACTGATTTTTGGTAGTTTTGCAATCGTAGAACTACTGGACGGCTGAGAGGCAGATTGCGTTGATGTTGAAGGATTAATCGTGTTTAGATCAGACTCTAATAATGAAGTTATCTTTTCAACATTATCAAGATAACTTTTCTTGGTAATTGAATACAAGTTCTCTTTGAAATAAGTATGTTCACTCATCAAGTCTCTATCATCGGGATCAAGTCCTTTCATAGCTATAACAATAGCATAATGAATGATATCAAACTTTTCCCATCCATCTTTAAGGGAGGACAGAGCTGAATTTATTTTCTGATAAGATACATTAGACGAAGTGTCTTGAGTTAAGTTAATGTAGGCATCGGTCACGGTTTTACTCAAAGCGAGCTGTTGCTCTACTCTTTTATGAACATGACTAAATCTCACGGTAGACGTCATCGTAAGCATAAATCGTAAAAATAGAAATGACTTTTCCCCGTAAACAACACTTTACAAATTTCAATCTCTCACTCAGTGCACCGTTCTCTCATTGACTGACTGTATATTCAAATTGAATTGTTAATGCTAACATTCCACTAAACTCATGAATCTTCTATTTATTACTTCAATATTATCCGGCTCTATTCATCTGACTCTATGTATCCGGCTCTATGGACCCGGCTCTATGGATCCGGCTCGAAGGACCAAATTTTTATGTACGAGAACTGAGAATCAGATCTTTATTTTTTGAATGAAATGAGGGAACAGTGCGACAAGATAATTCAATACTTCGATTCTTTATAATTATTAGTAAAACTCAGACATAAGTTTTATAAACACATTGCGCTATAGCAGCAGAAAGAAATATTTCAAATGCATAAAACACATTCAATAGTCATAATGCGAAACATACAATAAATATAACTCAATATAAAATAGTAGTGCATATAAAATGGTTAAATCAATTTCAAAATATTATCGCTGTTTTAATTCAATGATGATTTAAGTAGAAGAAAATGCTGAGCTTTTACGTTAATTACATTCTAAGAAGTGAATACTGTTCTCTTCAGATTTATTTCATGTTAAATGGTTATTGAGAACTTGAATACTATACTCAAATTAAATATAAGAAGAAGTGTTAATAGTAATTAGAATCGATCGTGTAATTTAATCCATCAGATTAAATCATCATTGAGTCTTTATTTGCAGAACACAAACATAATTTGAAGCTGTGTCAAAGGATATAAAACTAGACATGCACATATATCAAATAATATCTCAAGCAAATCACGCAAAATAAGAAATAATATCTTGATTCGAGTAATACGAATATACCGAAACGATCGCAATTACAATCCAAAGGAAAAGTTCATAGTCTTTCGAAAGAATAAAAAGCAAGGAAACTCGATATTCTACTAAGATTGAGACGTAAACATTAATAATATCATTGCACAAATGAACGCAACCGCACGCAATATTTTCTTGTATAATATGAAGAAAACGTGAATGCTTTCTGACTCGAATAAATATGTCTGTGAAAATTACTATAAACCTTTTACAGATTACTCGGTACTCTTTGTTACGAAAAGATGTTACAATATTAGAGTGATTCAAAGACTCACAATGTAAGGAAGATAGTATATTCTCGCTATATTCGAATAGTTCGCCGTCATTAATTATGTCTCCTCATTGGTCTCAGTTAATTAACGTGAATCGAAAGAGAAGGATATTTTTTCATCCTTTAGAGTAATGCGCATTACTAGCAATATTTAACTCATGCACCGTAGTGCCTCGTCGAGACGTCTCTGAGAATCACTGTAATCAGAGATTGATTACAGTACTCGTGTATTGCAATAAAGAAGTGCCGGTAAAGGCATAGGTACCTTACCTCAGAAATGTCCTAAAGACCAACGTGTTTCGCAGGAAACACTGATAGAACCCCTTTTTGGATTCGAGAAGGCTCGATAAATGGCCGCTCTCGTACGTACAAATCAAGCACGTGGCGTATTTTTGCAACGCCACAATATTGAACGGATTGTTCTTCTTCGAGTGTGTCTCGTCCATGAAATGTCCGGGACGAATTTCTCTGCACAGGCAGATGCTTAGAATAGCGAACCTCGTGTTGTTCGAAGTATCTGCGTTCTTCTTGAATATTCTCGAATGGCGTATCTACGCCTCGCAACGTGCTCACTAGTCGAGCGACCGATTGGAAGTGACGACGTGCTCGTCGCCAGCCGGATGTTACAATACGAAAGCGCCAATCAACGACGCGCACGCGCAGCGTGGTAACGGTCGAAAGCATATTGGTATCGCTACTAAGGCACTAGTGTGTTTACGGGAGGTCGATAAAGCAGTTCACGTACTCATTGATTTTACTCTTCAGCACCACCGTGCTGTTTTACCTTCGAAAGCTCTGTCCATCCTTTTGAGATTTATGAAAGGACTAGAATTATACAATAATAGCAGTAAAGTACGGCAGTAGCAATTAATACGACAGGAGCAATTAATACGACAGGAGCAATTAATACGACAGGAGCAATTAATACGATAAGAGCTATAAATCACGACATAGAACATGCTAACGCATATTCTAAACACCCTGGATCCTATGAATTTTTCTTTTCCGCGGATCGGCGTAACGATCCGTGATGGATACACAGCGCAATCTTTTGAGGCATCGAGCAGCGATCCATGAGACTCTCAGTAGATCTGGCTTCCGTGAATCCGACCAACGATCTGTTTACTGCAGGCAGCGACGATTCTGTCTGCAACCTGGTCTTTTATTTACTGATTTTTCAGGTTATACGAACAGATATACATACTCGAATTTATATGTACAGTGGTTTGGCATTAATTTTCATTTTCTACAACTTGAAATGCATATTCAAATAGATAATTTCTGTTTTGTATTTTTTGGAAAACGCTCATTAATATCACTTTATACATCTATGTCAATGCATCACTGATAATTTGCTTCAGTCAGTTGATTTTTATGCATTTATGTGGCAGAAGACTGGACCGTAACTAAATTACCTTGTGTAATATCATACTGATGAGAAAATTATACTTGATGCAAAGATGAATGTAGATTTCATATAGCTGTAATGTTCAAGCGAACGGACTTCAGTTCGTATCTAATCATTATCTGGTTCAACCAGTATCGTCGACCCTTTCAGGAAGAATGTTACTTTGAAGATAACATCAACGATTCTTTTAGAGCAGACGCTGATAGCATTTGTAAAGAACGTTCATCCGCCGCTATCCAACTGTTAATACGTAGTTAATAACTCTTTCATAATTCGTTCCATACCTCTTGGTCTTATCGTATCCTTTATCCTGCGATATCATCTTCGTTAAAATATACACCGGGTGCGAATTAATTTAAGAAACAAAAATCAGACCGCGTGATTTAACATTTAAGGGACTAATTGGATTTTCTTGGATATCCTATTTTAATATCATCCTTTAACAATAATTAATAATACTGATTCAAGGATGTTTTTATACGACATGATTCTTGATGTGTTTGTGTTTGCTTTAAAGTACACTAATCGCTATTACTTTGAACATTTTAAGGTTGCTACAGTATATGTAGAATTATTCAGCCGACCGAAGGGTTTGGAGTCCGGTAACCCGTTAACCTTCTAAATATACATGAAGCGCCGGGTCTACCTTCGCGAGATAACGCTAACTGACCTTTACCTACAGTATCGTCTATCCAGCGAGACACTTGAACCGCGGCTATCCGCGTGCCTCGCGTATATACCTAATACAGACCTTCGTG